>CM075978.1:82516068-82629359 GCA_038087875.1 Malacoraja senta | reverse complement strand
AGGGAAAGAGAGCTAAACTCTGCCAACAGGAGAGAGGCAAAGCAAAAACTAGCCTTTAATCAAAGGGAAGCTACAATTACACTGTTTCCAGCAGTGGGCTCATCAAGTCATGCCTCATCACTTGGTGGCGGGATATGCAAGTATCAACTCATGGCATAGATGGGTATGGGAGAAAGGAAAGTGTGTTCTTGTGGCCATTGTTCAGGTAAGATTACTGTATTCCTTCAAACTCAATAAAAAGGTGTTTCACCAGAGAATAAGGAATTCTGTTTTTCATTATAATTCTCTAGGCAGGAATTGTGCACCGCTGCTAGTAATCACTGCCCCATTGTGACTGGGGTAGGCAAGAAACAGGGAAATAACCTGAATGTTGGAAAGCGAGTTACCTGTTGCATTTATGTATGGTATATTCTGCCTGTATAGCATGCATATCTCGTATCACATACCTCAATACACATGACAATAAAAAACAATACCAGTACTGGTCTGGAATGGGTGAATATTGACCACCTTTTGTTATACACCAGTCTGTGGTCACACTCCATAAGCTGGCTACTTGTATAGCTTGATCTCCTTCTTTCATAGAGTCATAGAGTGATACAGCGTACAAACAGGCCCTTCGGCCCAACTTGCCCACACTGACCAACATGTCCCATCTACACTTGTCCCACCTGCCTGCGTTTGATCCTTATCCTTCTACACCTGTCCTATCCATGTACCTGTCTAAATGTTTCCTGGGAGATGATTCCACCCTATCTTTGCTCCCTCTGCCCTCTCCCAACACCACCCTCACCTAAATCATTTTCCTGCTGCCTGAAACCTGTGTTATCTTCATTCCCCTCCTTTCCATTATGATAGAAAATCATTGTCCTGAATTGTTAACTGTGTTCCTTTCTCCCCACGGATACTGCCTGACCTGCCAAGTACTAGCAGCAATTTCTGCTTCTATTTAACACATTCCTGGTGACAGAGCAACTGGAGGTTTATTTGCTCTCACACCTCTATCCCCAGCCACTTGTACAGAATTTGTTCCAGTGATTGATGGCACCTTCTCATCATGGTGTCTTAATGAGCCAGCATCAGCCATTTCTCCCTGGTGGCCTGGCATTAAGGGCTGGCGGTATCTGCAGGAGGGGATCCATGGTATTAATTATCTGCGAGTCTCAAATTCTGCAGGCACAATCTGTCAAGATTCAGGGGATGTACGGTTAATAATAGTAGGTGGAAAGGAGCAAGGACTAAAATGTGAGACTTCAGTGAGCTCGCCTGTGGTGCAGGATGTGAGAGATGTGACATGAGTGAAGGCAGGTTACAGAGACACTGCCTGCAACAAAAAGCAAAAAGATTTCAGGTGCTGGAAATCTAAAATTAAACGCAGGAAACTCTGTAAAGATCAACTCATCCATTCTCCCCATCGGTTCTGACGAACCTGCTGAGCATTTTTCGTTTTTGTTATAAAGTTTCTGGAGCAAGAATACAAAAAGTGAAATTAGATATTACGAGCCTGGGAAGGAAAATTAGGCATTGGGACTGGGTAGTACTGAAGTGCATACAGTATTTCTCTTTCTTGAGATCAGTGCAGTGCGATACTTGCAGGGAGCTGACAACAAAATTGATCAGGGTGAGGTAAGGAATGGTCAGGGGTAAGATTACAATGGGTGGTGAGTGGGAAAGGAGCCTTAGAATGTGGCCCATTCACCCATAACCATCTCCTTCACACTACTTTGCTGCTACATTTGGTGTCTCCTTCCCAGCTATTCTTATCATTGTTTCCCTTTTCCCTGCAGTCCTGACAGCTCTCGGTAGAATTCACTGCTCATCTTCATCCTTCCTTATCTTACAGGTGTTTTCTTCCTGCTTTTTCTGTAACAAATTTTCCACACTCCATTCAGAGTTCTCCGATTCTGCTGCTGTGAAATTCCTGGGCTGGCTGCTGGCAGGGTGTAGCATTGCCTCACCCTGTGCTTAGAGCACTTGATTCTGAGACAGCACAAGGCCTGTATGCTGGTACATCAGGGGTCATTTATCGTAGCCTGTCGTATGTTTGCAATATATATATATTCAGTTCTGATAGAAAGCAAACTCCCTTTCCATCTTCTCTCAGACTCTGCTGCGTATTTTTGATTTACCACCTACTGTATAACCCAATTCAGGATACATTATGAGCTGCATTGCCCTGGGTGTCAGGTGACTTAATTACATCTGATGTGCTTAGAACAATGTTATGAGTTTGATTTTTACAACCTGTGAAACTGTCTTGTCTGAGAAAGCAGAAATTCATGGTGCCTTGTCTTATAATTTATGCCAGGCATCGACTCAACCTTTATCAGCTCTGTGCTGCCTCTCTTCTTGCAGTTCATCCATTTGTTTTACTGGAGCAAAAACAAAAGCTCTGTGCAAAGGCGTTTGAAGGTGGAATGCTTGGAGCAAGTACAGTACTGTATACCCAGACTTCTACAATGCTTGTAGCTCTGTATATCGTGAACAATTTCCTTTTGATTCCAGTGCAAAAATGTGAGAGTGGTGCGATTTTAATAACCCCATTACTCAGAACGATAGGGCGGTATTGAGACTAAATTTTTTAATGAAAAACATACAACTATGTTCATAGCAATTTCATTTTGCACAGAGCCTTAAAATAGATGGCAATTTGATTCTAAAGTTTTCATCCCAAAACTTAACTGGACTACCCAGACACTCCCTGCAATGCAAGAGGCATGATAGGAATCCTGCATTTTGCATTCCATTCCTGATTCTCCGTAGCCTTTTCATCACCAGCAAGACTTAAATGAGGAATCTGAGGGAATACTCTCCATTTGCCTGGATGTGTTTCATTCCTCTATGTAAGAAGCTTAATACACAACAGGTGAAAACAGATCACTTAGCATGTCATCCACAAACCCAGATAGTCGTTTCCTCCACCACAAACACACAATGGCTGCAGTGCGTGCTATTTACTAAATTTACTGCTGTTACTTAGGCTACTCTCGCAGCATCTGCTGAAATTGCTATTTCTATAACGAAGGACAAGGGAGCAGGCTGATGTGAACATCGTGGGCTGTTTCCACCAGATCAATATATAGTGCATCTGTCCTCGAGATCTAATTTCTCTTCTGTTACTCCAATACTGTCTCAAGCAGATTGATTAGCCTATTCCTCTTTGGTTTCAATGGCTTCCTCTAACAAAAGCAAGTATTATTTTGCAACCTTGAGTAGGAAAATCACGTCCTGATTTAGTGCAGATTTTTCTTGGGGAGAAAACAGACACCCTGTGGAGAAAGAATCAAAGCGGATGGTTCAATGACTTATCAATGGAGAAACATTAACCCTATTCCTCTCTGCACAGGTGCATGCAATGCAGATCAGCTACAGAAATGGGCAGAGAAATGGCAGAGTTTAATTCAAATAAGTGTGAGGTGTTGCACTTGGGAGGTCAAATGTAAAGAGACGGTATACATTTAATGGCAAGACCCTTAACAGCAACATTGTACAGAGGAATCTTGGGGTGCAACCCTGAAAGTGGCAACATAAAAGGTCTGTCTCACTGTGCGAGCTGACCCACGAGTGACCTCGAGTTTAAAACAAATTTAACTCATGGTAATCACGTACAATTAACGTAGCGGGAACGTCGGAACTCGTGGACGCAACTTAGCGACTCTTGGCGCTAACGGGAGGTACACGTGAAACTTGTTAACTCTTGCAAAAGTTCAAACATGTTTGAACCTTTCCACGAGTAAAATGTACTCTTGAGGTTAAAATTTGAAACATTTTAAACTCGTTGTAAGAACGTAGTGGCCCGTGCGTTTAACTTGTGGTGAGTCTACCGTGGGAACTCTTTTTAGAAACAATAATCAGGGACAGAAATATCAGTTACTTAGACTTTTTAAAGACAAATTCTGCTTAACAAAGTTAAGTAAGTTATTGATAAGGTGACAGAGTGGATAGAAAAGAAAAAATTGCGTTAAGTTTATATATAAATTTTGTGTATTTGGGACTGAGCTCACAACCTTAAGACAAACCAGTATTGAGGAACAGCGTGAGAACATTTTATGACACTTCATGGCAGCCTATTCCAAGGTTTGCCAGTCACGTCCAGAACCAATCTCTACCAGTGCTGTTAAAGAAGACAGGGTTGTGTTCACCTCTCCTGCACCCCTGTTCCGTAGGACAACACCAACTCTTTCATTATGCGGATGTTAAAGGCTGGGTTTTATTGTCAAGCCATGATGCCAGATTCCCGATCTCTTTACTGAACTTTACTGAATCAAAGGGTTCTATAGGAGGTGCTGCCTCAAAAAGGCAGCCAGCATTGTCATGGACCCACACTACCCTGGCCATGCTCTCATTTCATTCCTGATGAGCAGAAGGTATAAGAATCTGAAAACCATGACCTCCAGGTTCAAGAACAGCTTCTTCCCAACAACCATCAGGCTTTTGAACGCAACAAATGCTAACTAAACTATGAACTACAAACTGCCTTGTTTGCACTTAGGACATTGGGATTTTTGCAATAATACTGGATTTTTTAATATATATTTTCTTTGTTTAGTATATTATCTATGAGTATTGTGTTTACTGGCCTGTTTTGCTGCTGCAAGTGGGAACTCTTTAACTCAGAGGGCAGGCAGCATCTCTGGAGAGAAGGAATGGGTGATGGGATGACATTTCCAAATTGGGGGAGGGGGGGGTGAGGGGCTGGGGTGGAGGAGAGAGGGTGGAGAGTGGAGGGAGAGGAGGGGAGACAGATGGGGGTGTCTTCATTCACTGGCTGCGGGTGCCTGTCACTGAAACAGGTAGGTGAGATTTCACATCCACCTTGTGTGTGTGTCTCTCTCTCCCTCCCTCCCTCTCACACAGGCTGAGAGACTCTGCCTCTGTGAGTGTACGTCCCTTTCTCCCCCTCTCCCTGGGCTCTATACGCTCATTGTTTCCTATGAGAGACTTTGAAAAATAAGAATCACATTTCACACATTGATTTTATGACTTTTTATTCTTAACATGACCATAATCATAATCTTTTACACCACCCATCACCACTCAGTTTTTTTTAACATGTGATGATTTTTAAACACTTCGATATACATTGTTGCCTCAAGATTAACGGGAGAGGAACTTGGTACACTTGGGAGACGAACTTGGAACATCGCAGAAATGAGAAGTAAACGGGAAACTTAGACATACCCATGGGAACTCGGTTAAACTCGGGATCATAAACTTGTAGTATCGTACGCAACCACGAGTCTTTCACTCGGGGTCACTCGTGGGTCAACTCGCACAGTGAGACAGCCCTTTAAGTAGATAGAGTGATAAAGATGGCATATGGTCGGCTTGCTTTCATGACATAGATACATAGAAATGTACATAGACGTGGGTCATAAGAGAAAATATGTCGTGTTGCACCTTTATAGAACTTTGGTTGGGCTGCATTTGGAGTATTGTGTGAAGTTCTGGTTGAATGAATGAATGAATGAATGAATGATACTTTATTGTGAAGTTCTAATTGCCTCATTGAGAAAGGATATGGACATTTTGGGGAAGGTGCAGCAGAATATTGTCTGGATCAGAGGATATTAGCTATAAAAAGAGGTTGATAAACTTGGATAGTTTTCTCTGGAGTGCCAGAGGTTGAGTGATGACCTGAACGAAGCATTTACAATTTAGAGAGGCATAAATACAGGAGACTGTCAGAACATTTTTTCAGGGTGGAAATGTCAAAGACTACAGCATATAGTTTTAAAGTGAAAGGGGCAAAGTTAAAAGGAGATGTGTGGGGCCAGTCTTTTTTTTACACAGAGAGAGGTGGGTGCATGGAACACACTGCCAGGGGCTAGTAGATAGGCACATGGGCATGATGGGAATGTTTAGTTTAGTTTAGAGATACAGTGCAGAAACAGGCCCTTCGGCCCATCGAGTCCACACCGACCAGCGATCCCCACACATTAACACTATCCTACACAAACGAGGGACAATTGTTACATTGCTACCAAGCCAAATCTGTACTCCTTTGGAGTGTGGGAGGAAACCGGAGTTCCCAGAGAAAACCCCATGCAGGTCACAGGGAGAACGTACAAAAACCGTACAGACAAGCACCATATCCCACCCATAGCCAGGATCGAACCCGGGTCTCTGGTGCTGTAATTCATGAACTCTACCGCTGCACCACCGTGTCACCCAGTATGGTGGGATATGGATCATATGTGGTGGATGAGATTAGTTTAATTTGGCATCATGTTCCTTACGAATGTTGTGGGCTGTAGGGCCTGTTCCTGTGCTGTTCTGTTCTATAAACCTGCTGTGTATTTCCACCATTTCTGCTTTTATTTCAAATTTCCAGCATCTGTAGTGGCTTATTTCTAAAACTGGTCACCTCTTCATCTTGACTCTAATTATTGTTCATTTTGACTTTCTCTATAAACATTTGAAATCCATCAATATTACACCATTTTTCTTCACCAAATCTCTTGAAGTGCGAATTTCTTTTTCTATTACAGCTTGGCCATCTGTAATAAATTTCAAATTTTATTGCGTGCATTTGTTCTAAAATATGTTTTGCTGTGGGTGACTATTTTTGTTTGCAGTCGAAACATCACATTCCTCAGGAACATGAACATAGAGTATAAGACATCATCGCCAATTTAATTACATAACATCTTCCTACTCGGGGTTGCTCTTTGGATTTTTCAATGCAAAACCTAGGGGAGGGTTTTATTTATTTTTAAAGTCAATAGTCTTGCGTGCATTCTGCCACTTCCTCTACAAAACAAAAATCTTTTGCTTAATTTTAAAGTTTGGGAAAATTGAGGGTATAATCCTGAATGACTTTAATTGAACATGACACAAGGTGGTCTCTCTTTGCTTCTACTGCTTCCATAGTTTTCTGGTTCAGTTTAGAAATACAGCAGGGAAAATGGCCCTTCAGGCCACCGAGTCCATGCCGACTATCGTTCACCCGTTCATACCATTCCTATTTCATCCCACGTTCTCCACCACTCTCTACACACTTGTGGGAGGTTTTACAGAGGCCAATTAACCTACAAGGCTACATGTCTTTGGGATTTGGGAGGAAACCAGGGCAACTCGGGAGAAACCAATGTGATCAGAGGGAGAACGTGCAAACACCACACAGACAGGACCTAAGATCAAGATCGAACTCCGGTCTCAGGCACTGTGTGGCACAGCAGTTCTGCCAGCTGTGCCACTGTGCCTCGTCACAGTATGAGGAGCAATGCTGGTAAAACCTGCTATTTCTACTGTGTTTGACACATCATTTATGAAGAAAAGTCCCTAAAGTGTTAAAAAGCTTAATTTGAAATGTTTTCATTAAAATAATTTCAAATTTGAACTTATTCTCGGAGCTCAATAATTGTCAAACCACTTGCCACAACTCATAATTGTTCTGTACAGATGAGGTAGTAATATAATTGCCATCCTCTTGGGATCAAAACACTGCAGATGGAATATGGCCAATTTGCATTGTTAATATTGAATGAACATTGGCATGACAAACCACGAAGTTCTGAATAAAAACTCTCATACTCAACCTATCCTTGAAACATTTTACTTGTAAGAAGTGAGTAGGAAAAAGCAAGGGGCTTGATATCTGCTGTGTTAATGGTGCGAGGTCACTCACCATTGAGTGAGAACATTGGTGAGGCTGCATTGGAGTGTTCAGTTTCAGTCACCTGATAGGAAAGATGCCATTAAGCTGGAAATGGTGCTGAGAAGATTTACAAGGATGCTGCCTGGACTCAAGGGCCTGACCTAAAGGAAAAGAGTGAACTAGGACTTCAGTCCTTGGAGAGCAGAAGATTGAGGAGTGAACTTGTTGGGGTATATAAGATTATGAAGGGAGTGGATAGGGTGAATGCATAGAGTCTGTACCACAGGTTAGGGAAAATCAAGAAGTTGAGGGTATACATTTCAGGTGAGAGGGGAAAGATTTAATAGGATCCCCCTGCTGGGCAAATTTTTCACACAGTAGGTGGTAGGTATATGGAATGAGCTGCCAGATGAAGTGGTTGTTGCAGGTATAATTATACTATTTAAAAGACATTTGAACAAGTACATGAATGGAGAAGGTTTAGATGGAAATGGGCCAAATGTGGGCAAATGGGAGCCACGAGTCAAGAGTCACGAGTCACGAGTGCTTTATTGTCAAACAGAGAAATGAATTTCATACTTGCATCAGCACAATAGATATGTAAACATAGTACTCTGTAGACACCATAATAAACAACAAAAGTTCTACATTAAATGTAAAACTATACAATAATAGTGTAAAGACAAGAATAATGGCCCCATATCTATATACAGTAGTTCGGATCTTATTTGGAAGTTGTAGTGTTTAATGTAGGGAAGAAACTGCTCTTGAACCTGGATGTTACAGTTTTCAGGCTCCTGTACCTGAAGGAGTGAAATGAAAGTGTGGCCAGGGTGGTGTGGGTCTCTCATGATGCTTGGCTGCATTTTTGAGGCAGCGAGTCCTGTAGATCCCTTAGATGGTGGGGAGGTCAGTACCCTTTATGGACTGGCCAGTGTTCATAATTTTTTTGCAATCTTCTCCATTCCTGGGTGTTCGTGTTGAAGAACCAGACCGTGATGCAACCAGTCAATATGCTCTCTATTGCATACCAATAGATGTTCAAGAGATACTTGTTGACATACCAAATCTCCTTAAGGGCCTGCCCACTTTCATGCCCTAATTCAGGACCTTTTTTACTCGTGGACATTTTTTATCAGGCTAGAAAAACGCCCCGACCTACTTGATGACACGAGTACCTACGACTAGCATCACAGCCTGCTACGACCTACCTACAACTTACTACGACCTCCTACAACCTCGTGACGACCATGCTGCGAGTATGAGTCAAGGGCAAACTCGGCAGAGGTCGTGAATTAAGTTGTGAAAGTGGGACAGGCCCTTTAATCTTCGAAGGAAGTAGAGCCGTTGATGTTTTTTTTCCAATAATCACACCAATGTGCTAGGTCCAGGACAGATCTTCAGAGATATGTATGCCCAGGAGTTTGAAGTTTCTCTCTCACCACTATCCTGTCAAGGAAGACAAGTTTGTGGATCCTCGACCTTCCTTTTCCAACGTGAACAATCAGTTCCTTGGTTATATTGATGTCGAGAGCAAGGTTGTTGTTCTGGCACTATTTGGTCAGTCGATCGATCTCCCACCTTTACTCAGACTAGATTAGATTGGGGCATTTTGGTCGGCATAGTTCCCGTTTCCATGCTGCATCACTCTATGAGTGACTGTTTTCTTGCATCCAAGTATAAAAGTAAAAGAAAATGAGTGGAATAGTATTTATTTTAAAGTACCATATAGAACTTCTGTACTGAATACCTTGGATTTATAGTCATTCCTTTGTGGGAAGGGTAGATAGATTTTCTCTATATTGCATAGCTAAGGAAAAATCTTTAACATATTATATTTGTGCTGAGCTTGTGTGCTTTGAATGAGGAGGCTTCATCTAGGATACAGTAGGAAAGGAGTGGGAGGTAACAGATGAGAATGTTGTGAACAAAACATGGATGCATTGGAAAGCTGATATCAGCAACTGAATCATCCTACCACAACCAGAAAGCAGTGCTGAACTGGTATCTACCTCTCAGATGACCCTCAGACTCTCCTTGATCGGACTTTGCTGGCTTTACCTCGCACAAAAAGTAATTCCGTTATCATGTATCTATACACTGGATTGATTGTAATCATGTATTGTCTTTCTGCTGACTGGTTAGCACACAACAAAAGCTTTTCACTGCACACGTGACAATAAACCAAAACTGAACTGAAGCCAGTCTTGATACTATATTCATATACTATGTGACCCGTGACAACAGGTTACTAAAAAAACAGCAAGAGATAGAGGAACAGATTGCAAAGATGCAACAGCAACAAGGTTGTCATAGTGAAAAAACTCAAGCATGCATAAAGTCCTGGAATAACTCAGTGGATCTGGTAGCACCTCTCGAGAACATGGGTGTGCAATATTACAAGTCAGGACCTTTATTCAGACTGATTGTAGTGGGAGAAGAAAGCTGTAAAAGGGGTAGGGGCGGGACAATGCTTGGCAAGTAATTGGTGGATACAGGTGTTGGGGGTTGGATTGGCAGATGGGTGAACAAATCCCAGAGATGAAAAGGAGACAAAAATAGTGAAATGTAAAGTTAGAGGGAGGGGTATGGGTGGAAGGGAACAGAGCAGGAAGAAGAAAGGATAGTGGGAGAAGTGGATGCACACCAGGCTGGGGCACAGGAAAGAGAGGGAAAACAAGGAGATAAGGATAGAAGTATTGAGTCAAAGAGGAAAGGACAACATGTGAAGTTGTGGCGGAAATACATTTTTCCCCCTAAAATTGTTCTTGTGATAGAAGAGATTTGAAGAATATTAGGAGTAAAATCAAAATTCATTTCTAATAAATGATGTTGCTAGATGTTGTGGGATGGCAGTGAAGATTAGATACTAGATCCCAAGAATATGACATTGGATGTAGATTAATAGAGAGATGCAGCAACTAATGGAAATGATTGTTTGAGCAATACAAGAAGCCAACAATATTGTGTTTTATAGATTAAGAGGTTGATGGCCAAGAAGTAGCTAGAATTAATGAATTATATTATGAAGTTTTGGATGGTCATTAGAGCTGGGAAAAAATGTCAATGTAGCTGAACCAGGACCACGGGAAGTTGCACTTCCCTGAGAAAGCAGCCAACAAATCCTGGAACATCTCCCCCCACAGTCACCCCCCTCTCCTCCCTGCTCCCATTGGGCAGAAGATCCTAAAGCTTGAATGCACATACCACTAGACATGGAACAACTTATTCCCCTCGGTTTTGTATAGTCCTTCCATAAGTTAGGATACAGTCCCGATCTTCCAACCTACTTCATTGCAGACATTGGATTTTTTATATGGAGCTGTTAATCTACAATGCTGGAGAATGTGGGGATAGACTTTATGGGTCAAATGGCCCATGTGCTCCTATGACTTATGACTTTGATCCTGCGCTCTAGTATTTTTCTCTTTGCTCTTCCTGTTGTACTTGTGTATTACTTGATCATAGATAGACACAAAATACTGAAATATCACCTATTCCTTTTCGCCAGAGATGCTGCCTGATCTGTTGAGTTACTCCAGCATTTTGTGTTTATTTTCAGTGTAAACTAGCATCTGTAGTTACATCCTACACTTTATGGCTTGTCCGTATTCATGTATAGTGATATCTGACTTGATTGGATAGCTTGCAAGCAAAAGCTTTACACTATATTTCAGTACACGTCAGTATAATAAATTGATTTACTAAGGTGGACCTTGTATGAATATTGTTTCCATTGGAAAAGAGAAAGCTGACGGATTTCAATAGAGCCTACATGGAAAGACAATTTTCTCTTGTCTAGGAGTCAATGATGAAGGGTCATCAATATGAAACTTACTGGGAGAATAATGAGTCAGATTAGGAAAACATTTCTGATGCATTTGGTTATTGGAGTATAGAATATTTTGCCTCAAGGACAGGCTGAGACAAAGATTTGAGCCCAGAGATCGTATAATTCTTGGAAAACATATTATTTCAGTGGTGTGTGACAGCCAAATTAATGTTTTTTTATTGCAGAGTCTGCCTCAGCAGAATTGTTTTGTTCACATGATCCAAGATGTTGCACGATGGAGAATAGACTTCATATGTATGTTCTGGGTCCAGACTAAACACAGAACATAGTTGAGGCTCGAGAGATCCAGAGTTGATTAGTGTCTGCCCATCAGTTGCGGTAATTGTAGGTTTAAGTGAATTTATAATAATTAAAAGGTCGCAATTCATATCTTGGCAATGTCACTATCACTCCTTTCCTCCAATCTTCTGGTACACATTTTCTCTTCCCAGCATGCATTACATAGCTTCGTGAGTTTTCCTCTCAACGTTTCCCCTCCGCTCTTTAGTAGGTCTGCTGGAATCTGGTCGAGGCCTGCTGCTTTGTTATTTTTCAGATTCTTAATTGCATTTGCAACTTCCGTTTCTGTGATGGGTCTAACCTCCACATCTATTTCTGGAGTATCTTCCTCCTCAGGGAAGACAAACAGTTCGGATGGTTTAGGTTGATTCAATATCTCTTTGAAGTGTTCAACCCATTGTGTGTTTTGCTCTTCTTCTGTCAGAAGTACTCTCCCGCTCTTGTCTTTTATGGGGGCACCAGAGCTACTACTGGAATCTCCTAGATCTCTGGCTATGCGGTAGAGTGTACGGGTGGTCATTTCTGTCCCTGGCTTCTTGTGCTTCTGCACATTTGCATCCTATCCAACCTTTTTTTAAATCATTTTGTATCCAGTTGCAGCGTCATGGTTGATTCAGGTAACACAGAATTCTTTGACATTGTCACAGGGGTAAGACAAGGTTGCCTTCCATCCCCCTTACTGTTTATTGCTACGATTGACTATGTCATGCGGAAGACAATGAACAAACCTGACTTTGGAATACCGTGGAGAACAGGAAGACGCCTCACAGACCTAGATTTTGCCGATGACATTGCACTACTAGCAGAGTCGAGATACACCCTTCAAGAGATGACAACCGCCCTGGAGGAGAATGCATCAAAGGTTGGATTAAAGATCAGCTGCCAGAAGACTAAGACCATGGAGACTGGAGACCAGCAGCCAATAGACCAACTGATAATCAATGGGGAACCTGTGGAAAACGCCACAAGATTTACCTATCTTGGCGACACCAACTCCCAAATTGGTAAAGCTGCATCATTCTTCAGACGAATGCAGCCAATATGGTCTGGTGGCGGGATATCCAAGTTGCTAAAAGTCAAGCTCTTCCAGTCCGTAGTCCTCCCTACAGCCCTTTGTGAGACATGGAAAATCACTGTGAAGATGAAAAATAAATTGGATGCATTCCAACAATGCTGCCTGACGAAGATCGTGAAGACTAGCTGCAGAGACCACATCACAAATGAGGAGATTTACCAGGAAACTGCAACAAAGCCTCTCAGCAAGGACATGGAGGTACGCAGGATGAAATTTGCAGGACATGTACTCAGAACGTGCACCTAAGATAGCAATGACATGGCAACCTGACGGAAGAAGGAAAAGAGGCCGACCAAAACTCACATGGAGGCGAATATTCCAGAAGGATTTGGAAGCCCGGGACGCAAGCCTATCGAGGGTGGAAGATGTTGCACATGACCGGACAGAATGACGAAAGCTTGCTGCTCAATGCACTCAACAGTGTGGGAGGAACTTAATCTAAGTAAAGTAATTTACATCTTGGGTCAACACTGGCTCCTGGGGAACCAACCCACTAGTCTCATTCCTCCTAGAAACATATAAACATGGAAAAATAGGTGCAGGAGTAGGCCATTCGGCCTTTCGAGCCAGCACCGCCATTCAATATGATCATGGCTGATCATCTAAAATCAGTACCCCGTTCCTACGTTTTCCCCATATTCCTTGATTCCTTTAGCTCTGAGAGCTAAATCTAACTCTCTCTTGAAAACATCCAGTGAATTGGCCTCCACTGCCTTCTGTGGCTGAGAATTCCACAGATTCACAACTCTCGAGGTGAAGACGTTTTTCCTCATCTCAGTCCTAAATGGCCTAAATATATTCTTAAATTGTGACCCCTGGTTCTGGACTCCCCCAACATGGGGAACATTTTCCTGCATCTAGCCTGTCCAATCCTTTAAGAATTTTATATGTTTCTATAAGATCCCCTCTCGTCCTTCTAAATTCCAGTGAATACAAGCCAATTCTTTCATCATATGTCTGTCCTGGCATCCCGAGAATTAACTTGGTGGCATCACAATTGGAGGTTATTGAAGGTCAGAATAACAATTGTTAATTGTGCATGTAATCAAATTTACAGTAAAAATAATTAAAGGGTTGACCGAAGCTGGTTTAAGTCTGAAGAAGGGTCTCAACCCGAAACATCACCTATTCCTTTTCTCCAGAGATGCTGTCTGACCTGCTGAGTTACTCCAACTTTCTGTGTCTATCTTCTTGTTTATAGTACTATCAGCTGGGCACACTCATTGTCCAAAATCTTACCAGTTACTATCCAGGCCAATACTATACGTCTGAGAGTTTTTACATGTTGGTGTATCGATCAGAAGGTCCAGATGGAAAATTGCAATTGCAATTGCCATGGTTGTCACAATAATTCCTCATTTTTTCCTTTACAATCATTTTTTAAATGACATTATATCACATAATGCAGATAAATAATGTATTGCATCATAGAAATTCTAGACCTGTATCTGTTTGATGAAAATTAGATAGAGAATGGACAGAACTGAAAATAAAGGCAAAACGAATGGACACAAATGGAAATAAATCCAAAAAGGGAGTGGGGGGAGGGGGTAGGAAGCAGGGCAGTGGGATGAATTTTGGATTTGTCCCACAAAGTTTATGCACGGTCCTGTTGGGCTAAATCACTTCATTCTGTGCTGGTCATCCCTATGAATGTCAGGTAGAAACTAAATATGCCTGGTTGAATGGATTCTAGGAACATTTTGACATTGGAATACAGCATGCCAATACTTTGATTTTACTTCATTGTTTCCTACAGTATATGGACCAATAATGAAATTAACTGTTAATCACTTATTTGGAAAATCCAAATTGTCTGCTTCATTGTGAGGTTCACAATGTTTCACAAACCCACATCATCCGAGTTTATACCAGTTGGTATAGCCGTCGTTTATCATTGCATTGTCAAGAAATGGGACTTCAGGCCATAAATGATTTATGGAAAATATAATTACCCATTTTTGTTCCAGAAAAGCAGGCTACCCTCCATAAATAATGTGCTAATTATAAACTAACAATAAACTCCACATTAGGATGATTAGTGTAATAGCCTATGATAAAGTTGATCTGACTTTTCAAACTTAAACATGCAGCTTTTTACACCAAGGCATTCATTTAAATTGTTACAGTCACACAGTACTGAGCAGAGAGTATACTTTTCTCCAATTTAGTGTTAATATGAACTTGATTATTGCATTAAATTCTATTAATAACAAATTATAATCCATAAAACATTATAATTACATTTTCTCCTTGGAGACCAGCTGTACACTGCATATCCTTCTCCTAGAATCATATTTAACATTTCAAATTTATTCACAGAACATCAGCAATAATAGGATATTAAAACACACCTGCTTCATGGTTTCACCTCAATAGCGCTTGGGAGCTCAGCAGGGAATAGCTTTCTCTTCTATCCATCTTCCATATGATGCCAAACAAACCCCTTTACCTTTCGCTTATGAAATATGCACTTGCATCAACAATTACACGTGGGAAATTCATAACATCCAGTCCCTGGGCAAAATGCCAGTGGAATGCCACGTTGAAGGCTCTGGCTTATCTTGAAGTGCGTGACAAGAGAAATGATAAAAAACAATGTAATCCAGTGCCACTATAACCTTTCTGTGGACATCTTAATCAATCCATTTAACTTAATGCTGTTAATATTTATTGATACGATTGAACTAGGATGTGGGATAATAACATAGCAAAGCATTTTTAAATGAGTATGGAGCCTTTATCTTGCTACATCTTCAATGGATAGTTTTGTTTTTACCATCTGAACATTACGGGCCTATTTTGATCAATTAGGTAAAAGGTGGCCAACATGTATTCTGAAGTTGCAACTTCAGTTTAGCTCACATTTTACACTGGAAGATATTTTAGTAAATGGAATTGAACCCTGTGTTGGGAGGTGATGGTCTGGAGGATTGTTAAGGGGTTGATTAACAATTTTACTTCGGAGTCACGTGAGTGACTGCTTGAAGAAGAGCCCGTCCAGCCGCACACGCGTCAGATCGTCAGACGCATAGCGTTGCGACCGTGTGTGGCGGAGCAAAGCTCCTCCAAGCGGTGAGTATAGTAAAAGCCTGAAGGTAAGTGCTTTCACTTTCGCTTTCAGGTCGCCTTCCTCGTCAGACTTGTTAGTGGAGTTCCACACAAGTTATTATGGAGAGAGGGCGTAGAGGGAGAAGACGTACCGCAGGTAAACCTCAAGAAGACCGCGGGTCTGAGGGTAGCGGGCGTCCGTTCGAGGAGTCAGTGGCAGCGAGGTCATCAACTCCCGATACGGTTGAAAATACCATTACAGCGCCGTTGGGGTGCAAGGCCGGGCAAAAGTCCGTGCGACCAGTGGACTCCGATGAGTCAGACCCGGAGGTTAACCCTCCTCAGTCAGAGGTTATGGCTGCTAGGGTCGCAAGTTTAGAATTCCTTATGGGGAAAATGATTTATCAAGAACCTCGTCAGGAGGAATACAGTCCGCGTTGGCCAATGAGAGAGACAGCGCAGGGAGTGCCTTGGATGGGTCAGGCACAGCGTTGGCCTACAGGAGAGCCATCAGAGATGTCTGGGAAAAGACAGTAGATAGGTTGGCGTACAGGAGCCAGTGCCAGAAATGCCAGGAAAAAGGCAGTATAAGCGTTGGTCTAAAGAAGTGCCAGCGACAACAATGTCGGAAGAAAGACAGTATAAGCGTTGGCCTAGAGGTGAACCAGCGCCAGCAGCACGTGAAATAGGGCTGCCTATGCGTGGGCCTACAGGAGAGCCCGCGCAGGGAGAATCTGGTAAAGAGTTTACTATGCGAAGGCCTATGGAAGAGCCAGTGCTAGAATTACCTGAAACAGGGATGCCAGAACTTTCCCATCAGGAGGAGGAACACCAAGATTCAGATGATGAATCATATGAGGACCAGAGCCCAATAACAGCCTAAAATACCAGGTCTGGCACAAAAGTTTGCTGTTCCCAGACTAACAGGGGAACCTTTGGGAGATGAATTAGCAATGACTATAAATTACTTGCTCTCCCATCAGCTCCAGGAGTTAACCATGGATGAGACTGTTAAAAAATATGAAACCCCGCAGAATTGTGCACTGCTAGCAGTCCCAGCAGTGAATAACGTAATATGGGGCTATTTGGGCATTGGATTACGCTCACAAGAATTGAAATTACGAGTGTTGAAATTGCTGGGGTCAGGCATTACGGCTTTTGCCAGAGGTTTGGATGAAGAGCATGTATCTGCTTCACAACAAGATGCCTTAGCACTTATGTGTAGTGCGCACTTTGAAATAAACTGTATTCGTAAAAGTGCCATAAGACCTAATATTCACCCTAAGTTTGCGGGGCTCTGTAAACCATCTAATATTCAATTGCCTAATCTGCTTTTTGGAGAGAATCTAGCAAAAAGGTTTAAAGACCTGAATGAAGAAGCAAAAACCATGGGAATGGTGAAACCACCGGTGCTTAGCAGATCAATTTGAAGGCAGTATCCCTACCGACGGATGTCTGGTGCTGGAGAAGGAACAAGTCGATCGTTCCCATATACGCGTGGCATACTGCTCCTGGGATGCGTGGAGGTTACAATGTTCCCACTAAGAATAGGGGACAACATTTGCCATCGGCAAACCCCGAGGTAGGTGGGTCTGGTCCGGTAAGAAACATATTAAATGTTTACACTCACAAGTGGGAGGAAGATTACAATTCTTCCTAAAAGAATGGCAACAAATAACAACTGATTTGTTTATACTGTGCAGTATTGTGGGATTTAGAATTGAATTCTATCCAAATTTGGATCCTCCTACTCAGCATTTTTCATGCCGGACACGTATTTTCTCAAAAGAAGAGAATATGCAGATTCAGGCAGAACTGGAAATATTATGCAAAAAGGTGTAATAGAGAAGTCAGTAGAACAACACCATCAGTTTGTGTCAAGTATTTTTCCTAGACCTAAGAAGGATGGTGGGTGTAGAATTATTCTGGATCTGACAAGTCTTAACCCTTTCGTACAGTATAAACATTTTAAAATGGAGACATTTACAAATGCCATTCAGCTTGTCTCAAGTAAATGCTATATGGCAAGTATAGATCTGCAAGATGCATATTATTCTGTGGCAGTGTATGGTAATGATCGGAGATATTTAAAATGTAGATGGATGAGTCAATTATGGCAATTTAAAGCATTGCCTAATGGTTTAACTTCAGCTCCAAGATTATTTACAAAATTAGTCAAACCAATTTTAGCACTACTAAGAGCTGAGGGCCATGTGCTAATGGCTTATTTGGATGATATTCTGATTGTGGGGGACACTTTGGCTACATCAGAAGCATCAGTGTCAAGAATTAAGCTCATTTTCGAGAGGCTGGGATTCATCATTCACCCACATAAATCGAAACTATTACCAAGCACAACAATTGATTACCTGGGTTTTACCATTAATTCATAACACATGGTAGTCACTTTGCCAAAAGATAAGAGGCTGCAGTTAATTGAAGGTTGTATTAAGCTCATCACAGAGCACCAACCCTCAATTAGACAAGTAGCAAGCTTGTTGGGCAAATTAATTGCTGCTTTTCCAGCTGTAAGGTTTGGACCACTGCATTATCAGCATTTGCAGCGAGCTAAGGTACACGCATTAAGGATAAATGCAGGGCATTTTGACAGGCCCATGCAATTGAGCCCATTATGGAATTAGAATGGTGGATTAACAATGTCTCTAATGCTTCCAGACAAATTCTGGTTGAAACACCTTCCATTATTCTACAGACTGATGTAAGTGCTCTAGGTTGGGGCGCTACTAATACTATTTCCAGCTGTGGAGGTAGATGGAATGTGGAGGAAGTACCTTTGCTCCAAGATCAAGGTATAAATTACCTAGAGCTTATAGGGACATTTTATGGGCTTAAAGATTATTGTTCTAATATGAAAAATTTCCATGTTCAGGTACAGATTGACAATACTACAGCTGAAGCATATGTTAATCATATGGGTGGTATCAAGTCAGAATCTTGTGACAGATTGGCAAATGTGATCTGGACCTAGAGTATTACCAGAAAGATTTGGCTTTGGGCAATCTACCTGCCAGGTAGATTCAATATAGTTGCAGACACAAGGTCACATAAATTCAACGACAATACAGAGTGGATGTTGGATCGTGAAAAATTTAATAAAATTGTGGCACGATTCGGGATGCCAGAGATTGACTTGTTTGCATCAAGACTTAACCACCAATTGCCTAAGTATGTGTCATGGGAACCTGATCCTGGTGCAGTAGCAGTGGATGCTTTCTCGCTACATTGGGGTAGTATGTTTCTGTATGCATTTCCTCCGTTTTGCCTCATTAATCGGTGTGTACAGAAAATGAAACAGGACGCAGCTTCAGGGGATTTACTGGTACCAGACTGGCCTACACAGCCGTGGTACCCTCTGGTGTTAAAAATGATCACAAGACCCCTTATAATTATTCCTAAGCAGGAAAACCTGCTTGTGCACCCTGTAACTGGTGAATCACATCCTTTACATGATCGTATTGGTTTATTGATTTGCAGATTCTAAGAAGGCCATATCTTGGAAGAGGATTATCAGAGCGTACTGTGGATGTTATGGCAGCAGCCTGGAGGAATAGCACCCAGAAGCAATACATTTCTTATATAAAGAAATGGGAGGTGTTTTGTTCACAAAAGAATGTTACATATTACGCTGCAGACATTTCGGATGTGTTAGAGTTTCTTTCAACTCTTTATTTTGATTTGCATTTGAGCTATAGTGCGATCAATACTGCAAGGAGTGCTCTTTCTGCATATCTATGCAGGGAATCAGAACAACATCCTATAGGATCACACCCTTGGGTTTGTAGGTTTATGAAGGGAATTTTTAATTCCAATCCTCCTAGACCCAGGTATACAGAAATCTGGAATGTAAGAGATGTGCTTATGCTCCTTCCCCAATGGGCGCCTATTGAAGCTCTGTCATTGGCCAAAATTACCATGAAGTTAGTTTTGCTCATGGCATTAGTTTCAGCACAGAGAGTGCAAACATTGCAGAAATTACAAATAGACAGGATGAAAATAGCAGCAGATGCTATTACATTCTATGTCTATGATTTGCTTAAACAGAGTAGACCTGGGTTCACAGGATGTAAGTTGTTTTTTCAGCATATCCTACGGATCCACGTCTATGTGTAGTAGCACATTTACGATGTTACATTGAAGCAACCAGTACCTTAAGAGGTGCAGAATCAGCATTCTTTGTCAGCTATAAAAAAAACGCATAAGAAAGTGTTGGTGCAGACTATTGCAAGATGGCTGAAACAGGTGTTGGTTGATGCAGGTATTGATGGTGACAAATTTAAATCTCATTCCGCCAGGGTGGCATCAACACCGGCGGCCAAGGATTTGGACATTCCAATAGACCTTATTCTCGCGGCCGCAGGATGGGCAAGTGAGCAGATGTTTCACAAGTATTACCATAAGGAGATTAAAGATCCTGGGTTATTTGGTGGTGCCGTTTTGGATTCAGTACTAAGCCCCCCATTATGATAAAGGGGGTTGCTATTGTTTTGATAAATAAAAACATTAACTGATTACATTTATGTTGTGGTTATGCATTGTTGATTGCTTTTATTCATTTAGAGTCAATCAATGCAGTGAGACGCCTGGATTTGAATCTACGGCGTGAAATCACAGAGCTTTGAAATCTTCACGTAGTCACTCATGTGACTCCGAAGTAAAATAGTAAGATTAAACGAGAACTTACCAGTTTGAATTAAAAGGATCGGTGATATGTATGAAATGGGAAATTTGTTATCATTCCAACAATTACAATTAAAATTTAAACTGAAAAATAACCAATATTTTAAATATCTTCAGATCTGCGACCATGAAGAAATACATACAAAGATATCAAAACATAACTTTAGACCCACTGGAAGAAGCAATGAATATTAATGCTGACACAGAAATTAATATCATATTTATATAATAGTATTTTAAATATAGAACTACCATCGACAGAGGCACTTAGAGAAGGGTGGGAACGAGAATTAATGCTAAAAATCACGAAGGAAACATGGGAAAAGTGTTTGATACATATACACAAATGTTTGATTAATGTAAGACATAATTTAATTCAATTTAAAATTTTACATAGATTATATTATTCAAAAACTAGATTGAATAAATTCTATCCAAATACTTCCCCCAAAATGCAACTATAACACACTCTTTTGTTTCCTGCATAAAACTTTATAAATACTGGAGTGATATTTTTGAAATATTTACAAAATTATTCAAGATAAAAATGGAACCTAATACTGAAATGATTATATTTGGAGTAATGGAAGATGGGAACAAATTGAACTCGTCTCAAAATTTATTTTTAAATTATGGGTTAATAACGGCAAAAAAACTTATACTTAAATTTTGGAAAAATACACCCATACCAATGCTTAAAATGTGGATTTCAAACATGTTGGACACCGCACATCTTGAGGAAATGCGATTCCTCCTGATAGATAAATCAGACTAATTCTTAACGAGTTGGTCTCCATTTGTTGATTTTTTGGAAGCATATGGTGCAACAAAATCGTAGAAACTAACTGTTTCAGGACTGGGTGAGGGATGGTCAAGAATATAAATAACGATCTCCTTAATCTCTTACTTTCAACTCTTTCTCTTTCTATCTTTTTTTCTTCATTTTTTTCTTCTTTCACCCTTTTTTCCTTTTCACACACTATATATCATACGTTTTTCTAGCTTTTATTATCTATTCTCTCTTTTACTTTTTCATTATTTAAAATAAATAAGAAGCTGTACATAAAATGTAACATGACAATATATTAGGCACCTGGGTGCCATATTCCTGTACCTACTTCTAATAAAATAAAATTATTTTTAAAAAAAGTTTAAAAAAAGAACTTACCAGTTTGAAGTTTGATCTTTATTTTATGAGGAGTTACGATGAGGGATTGCGTGAAGAAGAGCCCGTCCAGCCGCACCCGCGTCAATCTTCAAAGCAGCGGAGTGAAATCACAGACAACAATTGTTGTCTGTGATTTCACTCCGCTGCTTTGAAGATTGACGCGTGTGCGGCTGGACGGGCTCTTCTTCACGCAATCCCTCATCGTAACTCCTCATAAAATAAAGATCAAACTTCAAACTGTTAAGTTCTCGTTTAATCTTAATATTAAATCTCACAAACGCTCATTAAAGAACATGCGGACCATTTGGACAAATAATGCTTAATGTAACACATCCTCCTAAATAACCAGCTAAATAGAAGTAAACAAGCCCTGGCTGAGGGTTTAAACCCAATTTAAAGCCATGTTCATTGTTCACTTGCAGATTAAGATTGGTGATTGGGATTAATTAATTGCACTGTGTTTGAATAGGACTTCTAAAGCACACTGAGAGACTTTCTGGAACAGTTTGTCGAGACTTGCCTAACTCTTAGAGCAGCTGCTGCCTCGGGTGCTGTCTGTGTGGAGTTTGCACATGACAATACGATAGAACTTTATTTATCCTCGGAGGGAAATTCGTCTGCCAACAGTCATAAAACACAAAAAGATACATGAAATATGAAATTAAAGTGACGAGTGGAAAGTCCAGGGTTGGGGATGTGCAAAGATTGGGGAGGGGAGGGGATGGGAGGGGACCCCACGACCCGACGACAGAAGGGGGAGGAGTTGTACAGTTTGATAGCCACAGGTAAAAATAATCTCTAGTGGAGTTATATGCTGCATCTTGGTGGATCCAGTCTGTTGCTGAAGGTACTCCTTGAGTTGACCAGTGTGTCATGGAGGAGGTGAGCTGTATTGTCCAAGATACTCCGCAGTTTTAGGAGCATCCTCTCCTGCAAGAACACCTCAAATGAATCCAACTCCACTCCCAGAACGGAGCCAGCCTTCCAAATGAGTTTGTTGATTCTGTTGGCGTTAATAGACAATAGACAATAGGTGCAGGAGTAGGCCATTCGGCCCTCCGAGTCAGCGCCCCCATTCACTGTGATCATGGCTGATCATCCACAATCAGTATCCTGTTCCTGCCTTCTCCCCATATCCCTTGACTCCGCTATCTTTAAGAGCTCTATCTAACTCTCTTGAAAGCATCCAGAGAATTGGCCTCCACTGCCTTGTGAGGCGGAGAATTCCACAGATTCACAACTCTGGGTGAAAAAGTTTCTCCTCATCTCCGTTCTAAATGGCCTACCCCTTATTCTTAAACTGTGGCCCCTGGTTCTGGACTCCCCCAACGTCGGGAACATTTTTCATGCCTCCAGCGTGTCCAATCCCTTAATAATCTTATATGATGCCCTCTCATCCTTATACATTCCAGTGTATACAAGCCCAGTCACTCCATTCTTTCAACATATAACAGTCCCGCCATCCTGGGAATTAACCTCGTGAACCTACACTGCACTCCCTCAATAGCAAGAATGTCCTTCCTCAAATTTTGAGTTAAAAAATGCACACAACACTCCAGGTGTGGTCTCACTATGGGCCCTGTACAACTGTAGAAGGACCTCTTTGCCCCTATACTCAACTCCTCTTGTTATGAAGGCCAACATGCCATTAGCTTTCTTCACAGCTGCTGTGCCTGCATTCCTACTTTCAGTGACTGATGAAAATGGACACCCAGATCACGTTGTATTCCCCCTTTTCCTAACATGCCATGGCCACTGCTACCCCAGCACACAGCATAGAAGGTAGCACTGGCCACCACTGATTGATAGAACATCTGCAGCATCTTATTGCAGACATGAAACATTATCCATGTAGCTATGTGGGTTTCCTTTGGGTGTTCCAATTTCCTCCCACATCTCAAAGATGTGCGTGTTTATTGGCCTCTGTGGAGGGAGTGCATGTGAAAGTGGATGTAAAAGTGGAATAGTGTAGAACTAGCACAAAAGGGTGATCGATAATCAGTATGGACTTGATGGACCAAAGGGCCACCAATGCAGGGAATGCGAACTGCCAACATTTAGTATTCACAAAGGGAGCACTTTTGGGGGAATTCAAGATACACGCAAGAAATGTGGGAGACATCAAAAATCATCCATTAAGAATGAGGCACAAGTCACTGCTCACTTGATGAGAATAATCAAATGCTGAATTACTAGAAGTCTGTAAATCAAAATGTTAAAAAGCACATTTAGCTTTGCCTTGATCAGCAACATTAAACATATTATGTATTCATTGTTGAATGTTTTATTTATCTGTAATCCAGTTTCATTGAAGTCCATGTTATGGAATTTTGAAAGACTAAAACACACAGCTATTATTATCTAGCAGATTCAATGCTACTGACTGAGAATTAATTTGTAGGCAACAAATTAATTTGTAAGCAGTATTTATTGGAATTTGGTTAACAATTTTAGTTTTAACCTTTTGGGCTATGATGTTCCTTGTGCTAAATAGTGATTAGTACAATATTGCAGGAGTTCTTTAGAGATGGGTTCTCAACCTTAACCACCTTCCAGTTCTTCAGAAATGATGTCGCCTCCATTATATATATATATATATATATATATATATATATAGATCAGGGCCGGATTTAGATGAAGAGAGGCCCTAAGCTGTTCCACATGTGAGGCCCCTCCCAAACCCCCACCCCCACGACTAGAGGAAGATGGTCCACCAGATTGACACTGATTTGCAGCCGAGCGTGGCCAATGAGATAAGGGGCTGGAAAGCTGCGCTTTTTATTTATTTATTTATTTATTGCCAGTGCTAGTGTCGAATTATTGGCTTAAAACACTATTATTCTGAAATGGAGGGCAAGGAAAATTACTGAAGGGTTGTTTAGAGACTACAGTGCGTTGTGACAGCATATGTAAGAAAGGCCTATGACAGTGTCAAAAATATTATACACCTTGCAGGGCTCTCACTTTATTTTTTTCTCTGTTGTCAGCCGGGCAACCTTGCCAGCTTTTTAAATTGCCAAATGACAGTTTAGATGGTCATTTAAGACGGCTTGCATGACGCGTGCGATAATGTGCTCGGACGAAGTGCGTAGTTACCAGTCGGAATTATGCTCAATGAAGCATTCACATATTATTTCTGCTTCAAATAAAGTCACAAACTAAACATATTCACCAATCACGACATGATATATACCACAATGACATGCAGCAAAATTATAATACAGTATCTCAACTCTTTTTACACATTGCAATTAATGCAATTTCTATTATTTCTTTCCACTTCCAAACAAAAATGTGGTTGGATTATTCAGCGTATGATCAACCTCGGTGATACCAAGCACAGGCTTGGAGATCACTTCGCACAACACCTCCACTCAGTTCGCAATAACAAACCTTATCTCCTGGTGGCTCAACACTTCAACTCCCCTTCCCATTCCGAATCCGACCTTTTTGTCCTCGGCCTCCTCCATGACCAGAGTGAGGCCCACCGCATATTGGAGGAGCAGCACCTCATATTTGCTTGGGTAGTTTACATCCCAGCGGTATGAACATTGGCTTCTCTAATTTCAGGTAGTCCTTGCTTTCTCCCTCCTTCCCCTCCCATTCCCAGCTCTCCCACAGCCTACTGTCTCCGCCTCTTCCTTTCTTTTTCGTGTGTCCACCCCCCCCCTCCCCGACATCAATCTGAAGAAGGGTCTCGAACCGAAACGTTGTCTATTCCTTCTCTCCATAGATGCTGCCTTACCCGCTGATTTTCTCCAGCTTTTTTGTCTACCAATGGAATCCCACCACTTTCCCATCTCCTCCCCTGTTGGCTTTCCGCAGAGACCGCTCCCTCCGTATCTCCCTGGTCAATTCGTCCCTTCCCACCCAAACCACCCCCTCTCCTGGCACTTTCCCTTGCAACCGTGGGAAATGCTATACTTGTCGCTTTACCTCCCCCCTTGACTCCATTCAAGGACCCAAGCAGTCTTTCCAGGTGCAGCAGAGGTTCACCTGCACCTCCTCCAACCTCATCTATTGCAGCCACTGATCTAGGTGTCAGCTGCTCTACATCGGTGAGACCAAGCGTAGGCTTGGCGATCGCTTCGCCCAACACCTCCACTCAGTCCGCAATAACCAACTTGATCTCCTGATGGCTCAGCACTTCAACTCCCCCTCCCATTCCGAATCCGACCTTTCTGTCCTGGGCCTCTTCTATGGCCAGAGTGAGGACCACTGTAAATTGGAGGAGCAGCACCTCATATTTTTGCTTGGGAAGTTTACACCCCAGCGGTATGAACATTGACTTCTTCAATTTCAGGAAATCCCTGCTTTCTCCTCCCCTTCCCAGCTCTCCCTCAGCCCACTGTCTCCGCCTCTTCCTTTCTTCTTCCCGTCCCTCCCCCCACCCTCACATCAGTCTGAAGAAGGGTCTCGACCCGAAACGTCGCCTATTTCCTTCGCTCCATAGATGCTGCCTCACCCGCCGAGTTTCCCCAGCATTTCTGTCTACCCATTCACACAAGTTCTGTTATCCCACTTTCCTCACTCACTCCCTACACATTATGGGCAATTTTACAGAGACAAGTTAACCTACAAAGTCAATGCGTCTTTGGGATGTGGGAGGAAACCCACACGCTTGCAGGGAGAATGTGCAAATTCAACACAGACAGTTCTTGGTTCTTGGTTTCTTGGTCCTCCAAAATATTCCAAATGGAATTTAAACTGGAGGTGGTGGAGGGAGGACTTAAGCCAGAAAGTGTTTTTGGGAAGAAAGAGCTACCTTAAATTTAGTTGCATCTGTTTGGGTAACTATGGTAGGGTGAAGATTATTCCATGCTTTAATTGTGCGGGGGAAGAATGAATTGCTGTACACATCTGTCTTGGTAGCTGGAATCTCAAATTGGATCGAATGTCCTCGTCTGCTCCTAATTGGTTTGGGTTTGGTGTAGGTCTTGAAATCTATGTTGAGCTGACCATTTAACATTTTGTAAAAACAGGTCAAACGGTGAGCTTCACGTCTGTCTTGGAGAGGGTTCCACCCCAGGTTTGGTAACACTCGCTTCTCTCTCATAGGTGTTAGTAACAAATCGAGCTGCCTGTCTTTGGACACGTTCGATGGAAGAAATGTTTTTATTTGTGTATGGGTCCCATGCTGCAACTGCGTAGTCCAAATGAGGTCTAACGAGGGTGAAGTATAGCTTCTCCTTGACAGAAGTTGAACAATGATGAAAGTTGCGCCTCAGAAAATTTAGGACACCTGTTGCTTTCACCGTTGCATGATGAGTCTGACCATTCCAACGCAGATCATTCTGCAATTTGATGCCAAGATACTTGGTTTGTTTGGATTCTTCAAGGGTGGTACCAAGTATATTGTACGATGTTTTGCCTGGATTCCTCTTTCTGGTGACACGCATGGTTTCACATTTGGAAGGGTTGAACTGCATGTCCCATTGGTGTGACCACTCAACCATTGTATTAATGACTTAATTGGACGGTACAGCAAACAATCATCAGCGAATAGTCTGGTCGTGCTTGCGACTTTTTCATGGATGTCGTTTATGTAAAGCAAAAACAGATGTGGGCCAAGTACTGTGCCCTGAGGTGTACCACTCAACACTGGATGCCAATTGGAGCTCTTTCCGTTCACACACACACGCTGAAGACGTTTTGTCAGGAAACTGGAAATCCATCGTTTCGTGTTGGAACGAATACCATAGAAGTCAAGCTTCCGAAGCAGTCTCTGGTGTGGGATGACATCAAATGCTTTAGAAAAGTCCAGCACTACTAAATCCGTGATGACATTACCATCAAGATGTTTGGCCAGGTCATTTGTCGTCAGGATAAGCTGAGACTCACATGATCTATGCCTCCTAAATGCATGTTGGTTGTCAGCAAGAATGTTATGTTTGCTCACGTGTCGCATCAGATTACTATCAATTACATGCTCCAGTAATTTGCAGCAAGTACTTGTTAATGAAACAGGACGATAATTCGCTGGGTTGGTGGTTGAACCCTTCTTAAAGAGAGGAGTGATTTTAGCCTTCCTCCAATCCAGCGGAACTTCACATGAGTCAAGCGATTGTTGGAAAATGAACTGCAAAACTGGAGCCAGTTCTTCGGCTGCGATCTTGAGGGCTTGATTCTGTATCTGATCTGGTCCAATTGCTTTTGTGGTATTGATGTTGAGCAATAACTTCTTGACACCTTCAACCTCAATTTTAATAGCAGGCATATCAGCATACGGGCTGGGCGGTAGAACTGGAAATGATGAAGGCTCCATATCTTCCCGGGTGAAAACGTGTTGGAATTGGTTTGCAAGAGCTTCTGCTTTCGCCTGGTCCTCAGTGATCAGACAGTTGTTCACTTTAAGCATCTGGACACCTGTGTTGTCTGTCCGTCTGGATTTCACATATCTCCAAAAAGCCTTGGGTTGCTCTCCCCCAAGAATAGAAGAAACATGTTGTCTATGAGCACTCCTAATAGCACGATCGACTTGCTTTTGCATTCTAGTAAAATTGTCCCAGTCCAGTTTTGTACCCCTTTTTTTGGTACGGATATAAGACTTCTCTTTCTTACAGCAGAGACGTTTCAGTTTTGCCGAAAACCAAGGAGGACGCATACGGCCCTTAATGAGTTTTTGAGGAACATGATTTGTAACAATATTATTTAAAGAGTTTCTCAGCCACACCCAGTTGTCATTTACCGATCTTTTATCTGGTTGCAGGTTGCAGAAATCTTTTCCCAGTTTTTTTGCTAAGTCTTTAAATTCCTCGCTGTTCACTTTTCTCCAGAGGGAAATTTTACGCGGTGGCTTTGAAGGAACTTTAAGCTTTGTGTGCAGTTTTGCTTGGATAATATAATGATCGCTAATTCCAGCACACGATGATACTTCCGAAATTAAATCTGGGTGAGAAGTGAACAATAAATCTAGAGTATTTTCGGTGCCACTTGTCTCATCACGTCTGGTAGGGAAAGTAACTTTTTGGGACAGGTGATTTTCCAGAGTAAGGTCAGCTAGGGCTTCCTGGAGAGCTCCTTCTGGTTCACTTTGTATGCCGTCAGACCAATCTACACCTGGGACATTGAAATCACCCCCCAGGATGATAAATGGAGCGCGTGACGAGGCATAAATTTTGGAGATGATTGATCCAAGGTCTAAAAGAGGCTCCGTTTTCATGCCAGGTGGTCGGTAAAAGCTTCCGATCTGTAACAACTGACCCTCGAGTGTAGCTTGACACCAGATTTGCTCAGAGTCGCTGTTTAAGTCTGTACGTTCAAAACAAGGAATGGTATTGTTAACTCCGATGAAGACACCGCCTCCATGCGAGTTTCTGTCCTTTCTAAAAATTTGGAGGTGAGGAGGGAAAATCTCAGCAGATTTGATTGATGGGTCCAGCCAAGATTCAGACCCAATAAGGATATCAGGGTTTTCAGTTTCAATAAACGAATTGATCACAGCACATTTTCCTCTTATACTGCGGCAATTTATAACAGCGATTTTGATCCCATGTTCATTGCTGACATCATTGCGATCAATATCTTTGTTGGTACCATGAATCTCCTTTTGAGCATCACCATTACACGCATTTCTTTGTCCATTAACATGTTGACGGGTGTGATAGCTGGTGTAGGGGGAGGATGGAGGATTGTCATCATCAGGGGTATTACTTTTACCATCTTTCCCAACAACGGTCCAGCCATCCTTTGTCTTCGCACATTTCAGCAGAGGGTTTTTCTCTGCTTTGGATGTTGGTGTTGCTTTGGATGTCGTTCCACAAAGCCACTCGGGAGCAGTTTTTTAAAGTGTTATTTTTGGTAAGTGGCCAGCACAATTTGGGCTGGATGATCTTAAATTCTCATGATTCCATACGTCACAATCAGGGTCATCACTCAGAGATGTGAGACTTTCAAATGAATTGCTCAAGTTGAGCATACTTGTAAGGTCGCTTGACGAGTCAAAAAATGAGCTGGCAAGGTTGATGACATCGCACAATGGGCATAACCAGATGGCATTTGGATTTTTGGAGTGAAAACCAAAAGTGTCGTTTGACACATTGGAGCAGTTCAGGTGAAACCAACTTGTGCACATCGAGCACTGAATGCCAGAATCTTTAACAGCAAATGAGCACAAACCACACGGGTACTTTGGTTTACGTCCACGGTGCTGACAGTGCCCGAGGACAGGATCGAACACAGATCTCTGGCGTTTGAGGCAGCAAGTCTACCGGCTGTGCCACTATATTTTGTTTTCCAACACACAAAAAATTATACGTTGATAATTTTGGTTACTAAAAAAAGCAAAATATCCATTTTCAGTTTTAAATCTCCAAGTGATTCTATGTCCCCCTTTACAGCTACTGTATGTTTTAATTAAGTTCAAGACTATGGGGCAGTACATTGGCCATAAAGTTGCCGCCTAAAAGTGCCGGAATTGAACCTGAATATGGGTGCTGTCTGTATGGAGTTTGCTCATATTCCCTTTGATCACATGGGTTTTCTCCGGGTGCTCTTGTTTCCTTCCACATTCCAAAGGTGTGCAGGAACCCATTTCAGACCCAACCCAAAACATATTTTCTTTTTGTCCAGAGATTCTGTCTGACCTGTTGAGTTACTCCAGCTTTTTGTGTCTATCTTCAGTTTAAACCAGTTTAAACCAGCATCTGCTGTTCCTTCATTCACACGCACACGCACACGCACACGCGCACGTGCACACGCACACGCACACACATAAATATACACCATTTTGTTTTCACTTTTATAACATTGTTTACAGAGTACTATGTTTACATATTCTGTTGTGCTGCTGCAAGGATTTCATTGTTCTAACTGGGATGTGAGAGAATAAAACACTCTTGACTCTTGACTTACTCCGCTAATGTGTGGGATAGAACTAGTGTACGGGTGATCGGTGGTCGGCGTGGACTCGGTGGGCCGAAAGGCCTGTTTCCACGCTGTTTCTTTAAATTAAACTAAAAACACTAAAACCAGAGGGAGTCTAAAGAAGGGTCTCTACCCGAAACGTCACCCAATTTCTTCTATCCAGAGTTGCTGGCTGCTCCATGGAGTTCCCCTGCACAATTAAAACATGGAATAGTCTTCAGCCTACCAGAGTTACCCAACCAGACACAACTAAATTTAAGGTACCTCTTTTTTCCCCGAAGAACCCTTTTTTGCTTAAGTTCAAGTCAAGAGTCAAGAGAGTTTTATTGTCATGTGTCCCAGATAGGACAATGAAATTCTTGCTTGCTGCAGCACCACAGAATATGTAAACATAATACAGAACAGGAGATAAAAGTTCAGTGTGTTTATATATCATAGACCATATATATACACACAATAAATAAACAGATAAAATGCAATAGGCTGTTATTGTTCAGCCCTCCACCACCTGCAGTTTAAATTCTATTTAGAATATATATGGAGGACCAGGAAACTAGAAGCAAGAGTTACTCCAGGGAGTTACTCCAAATCCAGGATCAGGGAGTGATTCTGCGTTGGTTTTCAGCGGTCTCGGCGAGGCGGCACCCGGACAGACGATGACCAAATCTCCCACAATTCAAAGCGAGGGAGAAAGTGCCCAGCGCCAACCAGTTGCCGTGGCATTGCGCATGCACAGGGTGGCCGATGATGTGATGGCCGTGGTTATGCGCATGTGCAGGGGGATGATGTGCAGGGGGAGGATGTGCTGGCCGTAGCAGTGCGCATGTGCAAGGCTGCCTGCCGTGCCGGCGGATGAGGAGCGAGCGGAGACCCGGCGGCCCGGACACGGATGGCGGGCGGAGATGGAGATTGACAGACAGAGAGAGAGATAGAGAGGGGGGCCCGCCCACAGTTGAACGGCAGGTGTCCTGCCTTGGCCGGAGGCTGCCTAGATTTCGAGGCCCAAGGCTTCAGCCTATGAAGCCTCGTGGTAAATCCGGCTCTGCGAGGCCCCCCTAGAACTCGAGGCCCTAAGCTTAAGCTTGTCAAGTTTACACGTAAATCCAGCCCTGATATATATATATGGAGTAACTCAATGGGACAGAGAGCATCTCTTGATAAAAAGGAATGGGTGACGTTTTTAATATATATGAAGAATGGTCTCGACCCAAAACGTCACCCATTCCTTTTTATCCAGAGATGCTCTCTGTCCCGTTGAGTTACTCCAGCATGGTGGCACAACGGTAGAGTTGTTGCTTTACAGCGCTAGAGAATTGGGTTGGATCCTGACTACGGGTGCTGTCTGTATGGAGTTTGTATTCGCTCCTCGTGACCTGCATTGGTTTTGTCCGGGAGCTTTGGTTTCATCGCACACTCCAACAGGTCTGTAGGTTAATTGGCTTGTTAAAATTGTAAATTGTTCCTAGTGTGTAGGACAGTGTCATTGTGCGAGGATCACTGGCCGGCACAGACTTGGTGGGCCGAAGGGCCTGTTATACGCACTGTATCTCTAAACTACACCACATTAATATATATAATTAATATTGGCAGCCCCGCCAAAAGTCTGTCTGTTTCTTTGTCTTTTTTTGTTATTTTTAGTGCATTAAAAAAGTTTGTGTAAATGTTCTCCGGTTTGTTTTATGTGGGGGGAGGGGGGAGGGGGGAGGGGGAGGGGAACACTTTTTTTTTCAGTCTTGCCGGTGATGTGATTGTTTTCCGGATCGCATCTCCGGTCGCTCTGCGGCCTAACATCATGGAGCTGGGGGCCACCTTGGACTGACTTTGAGCCCCCGCGGGACGAGGATTTAACATCGGAGCTGATCCCTTGCTCGCTGTCTCGGGCGAAGCCGAGTCAGGAGTTCCAACGGCGCAGAGGTTCGATGCCCCGACCCGGGGTCCGATCGCCGGGGGAGCTGATGTCGCCGGCTACGGGAGTCAAGATCGTCCCGTCAACAGAAAGCTCGAGGACCCCGACCGCAGGAGAACAATGAAGGGTTGAACTTTTTTTTTCGTCTTCCATCACAGTGAAGAATGTGGAGGAGCCAATGTGGTGGATGTTTATGTTAAAATGTATTTTGTATGTCCCGCTTCTTTTTGCTTGTATGACTGACTTGGCAAATGAAATTCCTCGCAAGTTGCAAAACATACTTGGCTAATAAAGTATTATTGTATTTTATTTTATTGTATATATGTTTCTATATATTTCAGCACCATTTTGAATTATTGTTATAACATTAAAAGCACATGCCAGCCAACAACAGGCCCTGCAACAAGTCAGGTTTGCATCACGTAAATGCCAGGCAAAAAGCATCTCAAATGACAGCCAATGATGGCAAAATAATAGCACCCTGCTGACCTAGAGTTTTGGATAAAAAGCTTCAGCAATATATGTGGTATGAATTTCACCTTTCACAATTATAATTGGTTGTCATACATCTATTCTTAAGGTTTCCATCATCCAGTGACAGCAGAGACAGAGCAACAAACATTTTTGAAGAAGTCTTTCAGAAAAGCCATGGTGAATAAAAAAACAGAGATTTTTTAAATCATTTAACAAATATACTTTAAATAGGGGGAAAAAGATTAACGTTCACACATGATTTAGTGGAAGCTGAAATATCATAACTTTTTAAAAAAAAGAGTGAAATGTTATTACTTTAAAAAGAACAGATTTTTAACTAATTTACTGTAGGAATGATAATTCCCACATGTAAAATTAGTTTTTCAGGGAAAGAGATTTTAAGTGTTAAAAGTAGTAGAGCAGATTTAAAACTCAATTACATCTTGTGCAACAAAGCATGCCAGGATTTCATTAACAATGGGAATAATTTGTAACTGCTCAAAGTTCTTGTCAGTTCACTGATTTCTGTTCATCTTACTCTAATCCAGCACATTGCAAACAGGAAGCAGGGAATAGTTGTCAACAGCTTCTGATTTGTTTTGTTTAAATGCAAGTTACATCTGAAGTTATTGCCTTACATTCTCCATCGTAGTGGATAGCACTGTTTACAACCTCGTTATAAATGTGGGGCTGAAAGAATGTTTTAATGTGAGTTGCATGACAAAGGAAGTCACTGTTCACACTTTGGAGTCACTTCCTACTATTTTTAATGAACCGATAGCACCAACATAAATATAGTTGCAAGAGCAGGCAGTTATGAAGGGAGATGCAGAGACTGACCTGCAAAAGCTGCAGACTCCACCAATGTAGCATCAATGAAGTTCACCAGGAATGTTACCAGATATCTACTTCCTGCTTGTAAAGACACAAATGCTGCAACCATTGAGAATCTTAATCACTGGTAGAAAAAAAGTAATCATTTGACGGCAAGTTCATTATGTTGGATCTTCTAGATGTGAGGCTTGCCTGTTGTCGAGTGCAGATAGTTCGGACATTTACAAACATCCACACCACTCGGGCACGATGAAAAGATAAGACTCACATTAAAATACGTTATTTAAATATCAACATAAAAAAATAATTGATCAAAATAAATAAGCACATTTCTATCAAATTAAAGTAAATGCAAAGGCCAATTGGCTTTGGAGACACAAAAGACTGCAGATGCTGGAATCAGGAGCAAAAGCAAAACTGCTGGACAAACTCCACATGTCATGGAGCATCTGTGGAGGCAAAGGAATGGTCGATGTTTCCAATAGAAATCCTGTATCAGGACTAAGAGTGAGAGGGAAGATAGCCAATGCACAGAAGTGAGAGGGAGGGATAAGTCTAAGGCTGGTAGGTGATATGGCAGAACCAGATTGAACGTATGGGGTTGGGGGTAATGGGCAAATGGAACCAGGTTGGTTGGGGGGTGGGGGGAGAGGGGGGAACAGCAAAGGTGAACCAAGGGAGAGGAAACTCAGCTGGATTGTTATGTGTGTAATGGACAGATGGAACCATGGGCAGATAGATGAGGAGGGTAACGTCTAGGTTTAATTTGGGGGGTAGAGCTGTGAGGAATGGAAAAGGCGAGCCAAGGGAGAAAGAACATGGGTGGAGCAGTAGCAGTGGAAAAGGGCCATGGGGGATGTGGGTTATCTGAAACTGTTACATTCAATGATCAGACAATTCGATTGCACATCTTGCCTCTCTAGATGCTGCTTAACCCGCTGAGTTATTCCACTAGGTTATTTTTTGCCTCCACCACTGTTTTCTGGCAGAACGTTATTCCCATTGATTTCAAAAGTCTATTGAGTTAAAGCATGCTCATCAGGTACAGGTTCAGAGGCAGTTTTCTCGGCTGAAGAGGCTAGACCTGAGGATGCCTGTGATAGCAGCACAGCAGAGGTGTTCTTGGACCAAGACTTAACTGCCATTAGTCTTAATGTCTTACTGTCTCCGACAAACCTACCTGATCTCCCGGTTGCTGGACACTTTAACTCCCTGTCCCATTCCCACACTCACCTTTCTGTCCAGGGCCTCCTCCATTGTCAGAGTGAGGCCCAGCGCAAATTGGAGGAACAGCATCTCATATTTTGTTTGGGCAGCTTACACCCCAACGGTATGAACATTGACTTCTCTAACTTCAAGTAACCCGTGCTTTTCCTCTCTTCCCATCCCTACCCCTTCCCAGTTCTTCGACCAGTCTTACGGTCTCCGACTACATTTTATCTCTATTTGCGTTGTTGTTACCTTCTCCAGCTAACAATGATCTATTCTACATTTTCTTCGATCTCCATTCACTTTGCCCTGTTTTCACACCTTCGCACTTCCTTATCTATCTATCTCCCTCCACCCTGACGTCAATCTGAAGAAGGGTCTCGACCCGAAACATCACCCATTCCTTCTCTCCAATTATGCTGCCTGTCCCACTGAGTTACTCCAGCTTTTTGTGTCTATCTTTGGTTTAAACCAGCATCTGCAGTTCCTTCATACACTTAACTGCCACGGATGCTCAGGTCAGAACAATTGAGATTCTAACCTGTTCATCTTAACAAGATGATTTTGATTGCTCTTCACATCCTGTGGCAGAGGCCATAAAGAAAGACGGGAACTTCATGATCATGGGAAGATCACCATATCCAAGTCCCCCTAGCAAGTTGAGCATTATTGTGATTTATATCCACGTATAATTTCCTGAGATGGTTCTGCAGTGATGAGGGGAGGATGGTGGTAATGGTTTGTGGTCAGGTGAGGAGGTGGTGTCAGGCAATATATTAAAGTTCAGTCGCAGGTTGGTGGTGAATTATTGGGCAAGGTTATGTCAGAGGGTGGGATGATGATGACTTTGAGAGATGGGTAAATCATTTAAAGTAGGGTTATCTGAAGCAGCTGATGCACTGTGGAAGGCTTGCTTAAAAATAGAGCAGCTTCATGAGCTTCACATGCATGAGTCAGTGAAATCCCCTTCACTGAGGCCTGTGGCATACCACTGCACAAGTCTGGGCTGCTCCATACATTAGCCAAGTTTCATTTCATGTCGTACATTAGCCTGTCAGACCGACAGGACCAAGGAAAACTGCAGACCTTGAGGCACAGTCAGTATAAATGGTCATTTCCAAAGAATTTTTCATTGAAATTGATCTTGTGGCACACAGAATTGTGACACTATATATCCAATTTTTAGGAATACGAACATAATACATGTAGGAGCAGACTACTTGGCACTTCAAGCCTGGCCCACCGTTCAATGTGATTATGGCTGATTACCCCCAGGGCTCATCTCCTGTTTGCCAGTGTGACCATTTTATAAGATCAAAAAGCTAGCTATGTAGCACCTTAGCAAATGCATTAAAAAAATCCAAATCAATGCCCTGAATTGAACGTCATACATCCACTATGTTATTTCTCAGATTACCATTTTATATGTATTAGACATGATCTATAATTTCAGTTATTCCTAACTAATCTAGATCTTTCTTAATCTGCAACAATTTAATTCCATAGGGCCTCAGGAAATGAAAGCCCCCATTTCTTTAGATAGCAAAACGTCCAAAATTCACTGGATTATCCCTATTTTTTACTTTAATCTTAATGATTCAATGATGCCATGCGGATATTTGGACACCATTATTGGTGTTATTATATAGCCCCTTTTTTGCTTTGCTTTGTTTCGACGATATTTGCATTGCTTCACCAGCAATTAGTCATGTTAGATTGTGCACGTAGCATTTCACTCAAGCTGAAGAATTTGGCACCTCAGGCATTATAACTGAAAAGTTCATAAGTTATAGGAGAAGAACTAGGCCATTCAGCCCATCAAGTCTACTCTGCCATTCAATCATGGCTGATCTATCGTTTAATATATTAAGAAATATATTTCCTAGAATTAAAACAATATTTGGGTATGCTTGAGGATCATTCCTTCCTCGTTTACATAATTCTACAACAATCACTTTTAGTGTGCACACAGAGTTAAGAAATGTTGCTCTCCATTTTTATCATTAACCTTGCAACTGGTCTCTTTCAGTTCTTGCACTAGATTGTGTTATTGTCAATTGTTTTTGTTATGGCTGCCAAATATTAACTGGCATTTATTTCCATTCTGGTATATGAGTTTATTATAATTATTATCTATGAAGTTATAGATGTTTTACACATGAGTCTGATTTACTGTGTTATTAAAATGCTAAATGATTTCTCCCACATGCAAAGACCAGCTTCTGCATCCCCCTCTCTGTTTTCAGAAATGTCACATAACTAGATAAAGTTTCCAATTATAACTGAAAGAACAATGTGTAATTCTCAGTGATATAACAGCACACTTCAAGAAATAGAGAACTCTGCAATTAAAGTATGTTTTCTGAATTCTAACATAGGTGGCAGCATTATGAATAAGTACATTGTTGTTACAATATAAGGACAAACAGAAGGTGGACATTGGGCACAGTTCAGCATTTTTTTAATGTGTAGATCTTAATTACAATGAATGGGTTAAAGCAGTCATCGGAAAGGCAGTTAGATTTGGGTAGCCAGTATATTTATTTTGGGTAGACACAAAAAGCTAGAGTAACTCAGTGGGACAGGCAGCATCTCTGGAGAGAAGGAATGGGTGGCATTTCGGGTTGAGACCCTTCTTCAGACTGATGTCAGGGGAGAAGGGTCTGAAGAAGGGTCTCGACCCAAAACGTCACCCATTCCTTCTCTCCAGAGATGCTGCCTGTCACGCTGAGTTACTCCAGCTTTTTGTGTCTATCTCCTGTTTAATCCAGCAACTGCAGTTTATTCCTACATATTTATTTTGGGTAGCCAGTATATCTATTCTGCAAACATCATATGCCTCCTTGCACAGCAAATGCACTTCAGGAACATGATCAATATAAAATGTAATTGAAGCCCAGTATAATCAGGTTTGAACTGTGATCATTCCAAGCTCACAGTAATATCTCATGGGCAATAAAAACCATGCCTTTATGTTGCCTGATTTGTGGTCATTTCCTGGTAAATACAGTTTTAGACTTGAGGTGGTCTTGTGGTGTCCCAACAGCACAAATTGGAAACAAACCATGACAGAAATGTAGACAGATTGTGAATAAACTCTTAAGATTTGGGCTTGAAATTAACTTTTGACTGTCAAATGTTTTGAACTCACAGTTCAAGACAATTTAAATATGAATATTTCTCATGCTTTATAAAACATTCCTTTATATTACAACCTGTTAGAAATCTATCCAGTGGATTAATATTATCCATTCCTTCCTCATTCTGTAATGCAGTTAGGGAAATATTAATAATTTGGCAATGGGAAGAAGGACATATGCCTGTTGTGTTAATAGGCTTTCTATTACAAATTCATGTAAAAGGAGCAGAATTAGGTCATTCAGCCCATCGTGTCTACTCTGCCATTCATCATAGCTAATCTATCTTTCCCTCCCAACCCCATTCTATTTCCTTCTCCCCATAACCTTTGGCACCCTTACTAACCAAGAATCTGTCAATCTCTGCCTTAAAAATACCCAATGACTTGGCCTCCACAGTCGTCTGTGGCAATTAATTCCACAGAGTTACCTCCCTGTGACTAAAGAATTTCCTCCTCATCTCCATTCTAAAGGTATGTTCATTTATTATGAGGCTATTCCCTCTGGTTCTGGACTCTCCCACTAGTGGAAACATCCTCTCCACATTCACTCTATCCAGGCCTTTCACTATTTGGTTAGCTTCAATGATGTGCCCCCTCATCCTTCTAAACTCCGGTGAATACAGGCCCAGTGTCATCAAACGCTCACCATATGTTAACCCAATCATTCCTGGGATCATTCTCGTAAACTTCCTCTGGACCTTCTCCAGACCCAGTATATCCTTCCTCAGATACGGCACGCAAAATTGCTCACAATACTCCAAATGTGGTCTGACCATTGCCTTATGAAGCCTCAACATTACATCCCTGTTTTTATATTCTAGTCCTCTCAAAATAACTGCTAATGGTGCATTTGCCATTTGCTATTAAATCAACCTGATACTAGAAGAAGAAGAGGCCAAGTGAGCTTGGGTTCATGGAGTCTGCAGCAGTTCAGGAAGAAATGAAACAAATTTACCTGAACTCCTCCGATCCTTTCCTCCCTAGGCAGATCTACAACATCTTCCTTTAACCTCAGCAATTTCAAATCTTGCCATTCTTCAATTCTCTTCCAGTTAGAGCAGGGCAAATTGCTACACTTCCTATGCTACAACTCGCGAACATCAGCATTCAGCAGAGAAGATCAGAAGGGTTGCTGTTTCCTCAATTTTCATCTGTATCTGCCAATAGACCCACGAGGGAGAATAACCTTTTTAGAAGCAGCAGGAATGTCAAGGCTTCCTTACTCACACGCTATCTTGATCTTCAATCATCGCCATGGTGGCGCAGCTGTAGTTGCTGCCTTACAGCGCCAGAGATCCTGCCTACTGGTGCTGTCTGTAAGGAATTTGTACGTTCTCTCTGTGACTGTGAGGGTTTTCCCCAAGTGTTCCAGCTTCCTCCCACACTCCAAAGACATGCAAGCTTGTAGGTTAATTGGATTTGGTAAAAATTGTAAATTGTCTCTAGTGAGTAGGATAATGCTGGTGTACAGGGATCGCTGGTTGGCGCAAATTCGGTGGGCCGAAGGGCCTGTGTCCGTGCTGTATCTCTAAACTAAACCACACTTCCTGAGACGATCCCAGCCCACGAGCAGGGGAGCAGTTGTGGAGGACATCAACAGCATCACCAGACAATGCCGAACCCCAGCAACTCAAGTTTTACAATGATGGAATTTTTTGAAGAAATTACCAAACATTTTGTTGATGGCAAATACGGACTTCAGCAAGGCATTCAATAAGGTTCCGGATGGTAGGGTGGGGCTTTGGAAGGTAGACAAAAATGCTTGAGAAACTCAGTGGGTGAGGCAGCATCTATGAAGCGAAGGAATAGGTGACGTTTCGGGTCGAGTCCCTTCTTCAGACTGAAGAAGGGTCTCGACCCGAAACGTCACCTATTCCTTCACTCCATAGATGCTGCCTCACCCGCTGAGTTTCTCCAGCATTTTTGTCAACCTTTGATTTTTCCAGCATCTGCATTTCTTTCTTAAGCAGGGTAATTTGGAAGGTTAGATCGCATGAGATGCAGGGAGACCTAGCCAACTGGTTAGATATTTGGCTTATGGAAGGGAACAGAGGGCGATGATGGGAGGTTGTTTATCAGACTGGCATGATCAGTAAATTTACATTTAACACTAAAATGGGTGGTATCATAGATAGTGATGATGGTTATAAGAACCTGCAACAAGATCCTGATCAGGTGGGCAAGTGATCTGAGGAAAGGTTAATGGAATTTAATGTAGATAAGTGTGAGGTGTTGCATTTTGTAAGTCAAACCAGGACAGAACCATCACAATGAATGACAGGGTCCCGGCAAGTGTTGTAGAGCAAGAGGAATCTAGGAGTATAGGCACATAGTTAATTGAAAGTGGTATCACAGGTAGATAGGGTGGTCAAGAAGGCTATCAGTACATTGGACTGCATCAATCATGATATTAAGTATAGAAGTAAGTATTTTACATTACAGTTGTATAAGACGTTGGTGAGGCTGCATTTAGTATTTTGTTCAGTTTGGTCAACCTACTATAAGAAGGATGTTGTTACGTTGGAAAGAGTGCAGAGAAGATTTACAAGGATGTTGCCAGGGCTTGAGGACCTGAGCAAGAGGTTGAGAACCTGTACCTGAGGTAGAGGTAGAGGTTGGGCAGGCGAGGACTTTATTTCTGAGTGCAGAAATTTGAGATAGACACAAAATGCTGGAGTAACTAAACAAGACAGGCAGTCTGAAGAAGGGTCTCGACCCGAAACGTCACCCATTCCTTCTATCTAGAAATGCTGCCTGTCCCGCTGGGTTCCTCCAGCATTTTGTGTTCTATCTTCGTTGTAATCAAGCAACTGCAGTTCCTTCCTATGCAGACATTTGGGTGATGATCTCATAGAGGTGCATAAGATCATGAGATATATAGACAAGGTAAATGCACAGAGTCTTTTACTCACAGTATGGGGAATCAAGAACAAGGGGCCAAACATTTAAGGTGAGAGCAGAAAGATTTAATAGGAACTTGAGGGGCAACATTTTTCACACGGACGGTGGTGGGTATATGGAACGAGCTGCCCAGAGGAGGTAGTTGAGGCAGGTACTTTAATAACATTTTAATGATATTTCGACTGTACAGGGATTGGAAAAGTTATCAAAAATTACAGCATGCTCTTGATCAGCCGGGCAAGTGGATTGAGGAATGGCTAATGGAGTTTAATGCAGATACGTGAGTGGTGCATTTTTGGAGGACACTGGGGAGGACTTTCACTGTGAAGGATAGGGCCCTGGGGTACGTACATAGTTCCCTGAAAGTGGTGTCACAGGTCGATAGGGTGGTCAAGAAGGCTCTTGGTACATTGACTTTCATCAGTCAGGGTATTGAGTATAGAAGTTGGTACATTATATTACAGTTGTGCAAGATGTTGGTAAGGCCACAAATGTGGTATTGTGTTCTGTTTTAGTCCCCCTGCTATAGGAAGGATGTTGTTAAACTGGATAGAGTACAGAGAAGATATGCAAGGATTTTGCCAGGACTGAAGGCAAGACTGTAGGGAGAGGCTGGGCAAGCTAGGACTTTATTCCTTGGAGTACGTGTGGTTGAGAAATGATCTAATAGAGGTATATAAATTCATGAGGGGAATAGACCGGGTGAATATATTGAGTCTTTTACCCAGGGGAGGGGAATCAAAAACAAAAGGACATATGTTTAAGATGAGCAGATCAAGAAATAATACAAACCTGTGGGACAACACTTCCGCTCAGATACTGATGGAAATATTAAACAAATTGCCAGAGGAAGTAGTTGAGGCAGATACTAAGCATTCAAAGGACACTTGGACAGGTACATGGCTTGGAAATGTTTCGAGGAATATGGAACAAACACAAACCAATGGGAGTAGTTTGAATGGGACTATTAGTCAGCATGGACGAATTGGCCAAAGGGTTCTATGACCAGGCCGTGAGGCTAAATTACTTGAATGCCAGCTGAATTATGGATATTTTATAGATGCACTTCGTTCTCACTTACTTTATGGCCCTTTAGCGCTAATATGTCCTTCCATCTTTGAGAACAACAGCCTGTTCCTTATTCAGTCAATTGGGTCAGATTATTCCAACAACTGCAAAAATGGGCTTCCCCACACTCTCGCAGTTAATGATTGCCAAATTGCAAAAACTTACCAATTTTGGTCTTTGTTCAATAGCTGTCGAAGAGTATCTTGAAAGAGAACCAGCGCGAGTGAAAGATTATTATTCGATAAAAAGGATCCGCATCTGAATTATAATTAGCATGTAAGCATTTGACTAAAGCAGAAAAATGTTAAACCTTTCTAAAACTGCATGTGCCTGTGTTCCCATATGGACACATGTCAATATTGCTATGTAGGCAGCAACATTGTGTCAAAAGGTCAAGCAGTGGCTCTGTCTCACGGTGTTGCGGTTATTGGCGGTGAAGTGCGGCGTCGCCGGAAGAGGGGACCGCAAGGCAACCGCGAGAGCGCCGCACGGATGCTGCGCGGGGGCCGAGTGATCTCCGTACGGCCGGTTCCACGAGCTTGCGGCGTCGGGTGATGACGACATCGCACAACGCGACACGCTATGCGATGATGTCATCATGCAACGCGACGCGCTATGCGATGACGTCATTTCGGATCGCGGGGCTGTGGCGGCGGTAGTGCTGATCGTGGCGCTGTGGCGGCGGCTGTGGCAGTGCCCGTGCTGCACTCGTGCCTCACTGGCGGCGGCTGTGCGGTAGGAACAGATTTTTAGACATTGTTGTATTTTTGTGAGCACCGTGCGGTGTTGGTCCCAACACCGCACGGCCCCGGCGGTGTGCGTTGGACCGAACCCGCGGTCTCTGGCGGTCCACGAGCGGTAGAAACTTCCTGTTTCACCGCCAATGACTGCAAATCCGTGAGACAGGCCTTTTAAGTTATTGGATCAGTTCCCATCTTGATTTTGGCAACATGCCTGTTCTCTTTGTTTGAATAACCATTTTGGCCTTCCGGTGGCGTCATGTTGGACTAACAGACGTGCACCTAGCTCCGCTCCCGAAAAACTTCACGATTTATCGTGTAAAACGGGTCCAGAAATCGGGATTGTTTTTAAAAACCTAACCGGAGCTTCTGGTTACCGCGCTGATGACGTCATCGTTAAACGCGATGTTTTAAACGGTGGTTTGAAGCCCTTTAAATGAGTAAATTGCCTCCAGCTGTGAGCCCTCAGAGAGCAGTGAATAAGCTGCTGAAAAAGTCTGAAGCAGAAGTTACCTCTGAAGTCTCTGAAGTGGCTGCAGAAATGGATACAAGATCTAAGAAAGACTTTGATGACTTGAAGAAATCAATGAAAAATTTGAAAGATGAGATTTCGGATAATAGGGTGGAAGATAAGAAGGAAATGAAGGAAAATACGGCAAAAATGATGGAAGGAATGGAGAAGATGATGAAGGATTTAAATGCTGGTAACCAGAAGAATATGATGGATTTACTGGACATTATGAATAAACGAATTGATGAGGTGAAAGATGGACTATCAGAGAAAATGGATAAGATGGATGTAATTACTACGGATAAGTTCACGGCTGTACTTGAAACAGTAGCTGCAAGTATGCACACAATTACGGAATTGGAGAAAAACACGGCTCGACTGGTTGAAGACATGGCGAAATTGAGGCAAGAACATGAGCAAATGAGGCGAGAAAACGAACAAGCGTCACTACAAATGGGGACTCAATTAGAGAAAGTCTCAGTCAAATGCCTGGACCTGGAAGCTCGCTCTAGACGCCAGAATTTGAGAATTCTTGGTGTTTCAGAGGGGGCAGAAGGGGAACAGGTACGTGAATTTGCCATGGGCTTGTTGAAACAACTGTTGAATCTTTCCAAGGAACCGAAAATCGAAGTGGCTCATCGTGTCCCAAGATTTGGAAAAAGATCTGGTGTGGGAAAAGCTTATCCACGACATATTATAGTGAAATTCCGAGATACTGCAGAACTGGAATATGTTATGAGCAAAATCAAATATGGTGTACAATTGCGGCTGGACAAGGACACTATTAAGATATTCAGGGACTACCCATATGAAATTGTGCAAAAAAGAAACAAATTTGATAAGGTTAAAGATCTTTTAAGAGGGAGAGAAGGGGTCAGATTTGGGGTTTTTTATCCTGCGAAAATGCGTATTTCCTTTAATGGTCTTGAAAAGTCATTTGTTAAGCCTGAAGACGCATTCAAATATGCCCAAACGATCGTTGAAAAACAGAAATGAAAGGGAGTTTTGGCAGATCCGAACCATTCTCAGCAATGTTTTGTCTGGGGATAGTTACACTGTTATCTCTGGAATGTTGAATCAAGGACATTTTCTGTTCAAAACGTGTAAACAACTGAACAGTTGGAATATAAATTGCTTATTGATTAAAATATTATAACCAATTGTAAGAATTTATCCTATTAACAACTTAAAAAGTTATGCAGGTTAGATTAGAATACTAACAACAACAAAAAAATAATGAACTAACATACTAATATGAATTTTTAATAAATTGTAACCTTATCTATAAGCGGGAGGAGGGGATGAGAAACGAGCTCCTGGCTTATGTACAGGAGCACGTCTCGTTAACCCCTTCAACCAACAGTTGATTCTTATTGAAATCAAAAATATTGGTTTAATAATTAAACTCCGATATATATATATGTTATAAGGAAATATCAGGGTAAAATTGTATTATATATCTGAATGTGAGGCCTCGTTTTAATATTTTAATATGTTATGATTAACTAAGAGAGCGGAGCTATTTGAGTAACAACGCAATGGAAGTCAAAACAAGGTTTTTTCCCCACCTACAGGTGGGACACTCGCTACAGTGCCGACTATATTAGACACTGTAGCCTCACTTTTTTAGTTTTTTTTTTACCACATAAAATCACTTGTTTGTGTTTTGTGTTTAGTGATAAGAGTAAAATGGACATACCAGCAAAAGTTAATAATTCAAAAACTCACCCAATACCTAAAGACCTGGGACATGGACGCACCACAAGATTCAAAGGTACTATAATTATTCAAAATGCATGACACCACACAAAAGAACCTAGGAGGAATCTCATTTTGTAGTTGGAATATAAGAGGTATTAACGAACCTATCAAAAGGGGTAAGATATTAGCTCAGCTAAAAATGTACAATTCTGACATTACCTTCCTACAAGAAACACACCTAAAACCTCAGGATCAAGTTAGGTTGAGGGCGAAATGGATAGGTCAAACATACCATTCTTCATTTACTTCAAAATCTAGAGGCACGTCAATTATCATAAGAAAAGGTATACCATTTAAAGCAAAGAATATTATAACAGATATAGAAGGGAGATACCTAATAGTTAATGGAGAAATCCATGACACTCCACTTACTTTGGTAAATATATATGCCCCTAACTTTGATAACCCCCACTTTTTCAATAAAATCTTCAATATAATTGCAGAGTCAAACTATCAAAATGTTATAATAGGCGGAGACTTTAACTGTGTTTTAGATCCGTACTTAGATAAATCAAGTCAAAAACAGAGAGGGAATATGAAATCGAAAACTGGGGAACTCCTCAATACCTATATAAATAACACTAATATAGCAGATGTTTGGAGAATTGTGAATCCAACTGGCAGGGAATATTCGTTTTACTCAATGGTACATAAGACATACTCACGTATAGACTACTTTCTGCTGGATACAAAATTAATCCCCCAAACATCTAATGCAATATACCATACAAATTCAATTTCAGACCACTCTCCACTAACTTTCTATTTAAAACTGGAAGGATTGTCTAAGAATAAATCATTCTGGAGATTTAACTCTCAAATTTTAAAAGATCCACAAGCGAGTATATATTTAAAAGAACAAATGGAGGTCTTTTTTCAAACAAATGATACTTCAGATATATCGCCTACTTTACTTTGGGAATCTTTTAAAGCATACATTAGGGGTATTATAATTTCATATCAAGCTTTTCAAAATAAAAAGAATAAGAATGAACAAAGACAGTTAGAAGAACTTATTAGACAAATGGATATAGATAATGCTAAAGATCCATCAATAGATAAACATAATAAAATAATAATTTTAAAATTTAAACTAAATAAATTATTATCTGCCAAACTTATAAGACTTTTTCAAATTACAAAACAAGAGCACTTTGAATTTGGGGATAAACCGCATAAACTTTTGGCTCGCCAGCTAAAAAAACGAGAAAAGGAACATACTATACCAAAGATCAAATCAGATAAAGGGGAATTATTAACAACACCGAAGGATATTAATAAAAGATTTGCGCAATTTTACGAGAATTTGTATACATCTAAAACGATAATTGATTCCAATAATATCACAAAGTTCTTGGATACCTGTAATCTTCCAAAGTTAGAGATGAAGGAACAAGAGGAACTGGGTGCACAAATCTCAATTAAGGAATTAGAAGATACAATAAACTCATTAAAGAATGGAAAAACACCAGGCCCTGATGGATTTACTAATGAATTTTATAAAAGCTTTTATGATAAAATAATACCAAGATTACAAAAAATGTACCAATACGCTTTTAAAAAACGAATACTACCTGATACATTAGCGGAATCAACGATTACATTAATACCTAAGAAAAATAAAGATTTAGAAGAACCTGGCTCATATAGAGCTATAGCATTGTTAAACACAGATCAAAAAATATTAGCGAAAACATTAGCTAGAAGATTAAGTAAATACATTAGTAAATTAATAAACCCAGATCAGACAGGGTTTATCCCTAAGAGATACTCTTCTAATAATATGAGACGTCTACTCAACATAATGCACTCACACAAATCTGAAGATCAAGAATTATCAATTATTTCGCTGGATGCTGAAAAAGCATTTGATCAAGTAGAATGGAATTATATGGATAAAGTATTACAAAAATTTCAACTGGGAGAGAATTTTATTTTATGGATTAAGTTACTATATAACAAACCTACAGCTAGAATACTTACTAATAACATATTATCCTCGAAATTTCAACTATCAAGGGGAAATAGACAAGGATGCTCATTATCACCACAGCTGTTTGCTCTCATTATTGAACCGCTAGCAGAAAAAATTAGAATACACCCTGATATTCATGGATATAATACTAAAGACTCATATAATAAAATATCTTTATACGCGGATGATATATTATTGTATATTACAAAACCTCAAATCACTATACCAAATATATTAAATTTAATTGAAGACTTCGGATCTTTTTCTGGATATAGAATAAATTGGAATAAAAGTGAAATTATGTCAATAAAACTGAAAGATTCAACACATCTTTTAAAATTCCCTTTTAAAATAGCTACAGAAAAATTTAAATATTTGGGAATCGAAATTACCAGAACATATCAAGGTATGTTCAGGGCAAATTTTGACCCCCTACTTAATAAACTAAATACATTAATTAAATTCTGGAAAACGCTCCCGATGTCTTTAATAGGCCGAATAAACGCAATAAAAATGATCTTTTTACCACAAATTTTATACCTATTTCAATCAATTCCTATATACTTACCTAAGAAGTTTTTTAAAAAACTCGACTCAGATATCACTAATTTTATATGGGACTATAAATCACATAGAATACAAAAAACCCATCTGAATAAACCTAAAGTATTGGGGGGTCTAGCACTACCTAATTTTATGTATTATTATTGGTCAGTAAATATTAAAAACATGATTCAACTGATGGATAACTCCGCCCAGCAAGTAGACTGGATTGTAATGGAGAAAGAGGATTGCTCCTCTAGAAACATTGGAGCGATCCTCCTCTCTCCAATGAAACTGAATAACATAAATGATAATAAGAACCCAATTATTCATAGTACAATCCGTATTTGGAAACAAATAAAACAAAATTTAAAATTAAGAAACTTATCACTTTTATTACCTATAGTCAATAACCCTTCGTTTAGTCCTTCTATTATAGATAAAGCTTATACACAATGGGATAGACTAGGAATTAAAACGCTTGGTGACTTGTATGAAACTGGAAAATTACTTTCATTTCAACAATTACAAATAAAATATAAACTCGGAAATAATCAATATTTTAAATATTTTCAAATATGCGACTATTTGAAAAAATATACAAAAGATCATTATAATAATCCAGTAGATGTATTGGACGAGGCAATGCAGATAAAAGCGGAATCAGCAAACTTAATATCATATTTGTATAATATTATTTTAAATGTACAAATACCACCTACGGAGGGTATCAGAAGAGACTGGGAACAAGAGTTAGCTATTAAAATTTCAAAGGAAAGTTGGAATGAATACTTATTAAACGTGCATAAATGCTCGATTAATGTAAGACACACTTTAATACAATTTAAAATTTTACATAGATTATATTATTCGAAAACTAAAATTCATAAAATTTTCCCAAACGTATCATCTATTTGTGATAAATGTCAATCCCAAGAAGCAACTATAGCGCACTCATTTGTCTTCTGTACAAAAATTCAAAAATTTTGGAATGAAATTTTTGAAATCTTTACAAAGTTATTTAAAACAAGACTGATACCCAAAGCAGAATGGATTATCTTCGGAATAACGGAAGATGATCCAGAACTAAATGTGTTTCAAAAGAAATTAATGGACTATGGGTTAATAACTGGAAAAAAGCTAATTCTAAAATTTTGGAAGAAGGCTCCAATACCAACTATAAATATGTGGATTTCAAATATGTTTGAAACATTACACCTAGAAGAGATAAGACTCCTCCTAGCAGGTAAACCAGATCACTTCCACCTGACGTGGTCTGCATTTATAGAATTATTACAAACATAGGGTGCAAAAGTACTTTAAAAAAATAAAAAATTGAGGTCAGGTAAGGGGGGATGATAGCTGAAGAGTTGGTATGTCCTATTTACGTGATGCTCAAAAAAAAAACATTTGTTTCTCTTTTTTTCTCTTTCTCTTTTCTTTTCTTAGGGCCTATTTCTTAACTCTTTTTCTTTTTGTTTTTAATTTCGCTCTTATAGGGTCTTCGTCCTTTTTTGTTGTTACATTTTCTACACTTTTCTACACTTGCACTTTTTCCTTCACTTTCTTCTTTCTTTCAATCTTTTCCTTTTCTAGTGTAAAAAAATAAATAAAGGGAGTACATTAATTGTAAGAAGATATAAATGACGAGTATTAATGTATGTGGTTGTAATGTAATGTACTTCTAATAAATACAAATTAAAAAAAAAAAAAAAAAGAATAACCATTTTGCTACAAGAATGAATATCTGCCTCCAGGATGGAAAGGTAAAGATCCTACATTCCATCTCTCTTCAGTGAGGGACAAGGTGTCCTCCCCGCTAGGATTTATTGATGTTTTTTTCTAAATGGCTGTGGCAAAATTTCAGGCTGAAACCCATGCATATTCTCTTATTTCAGACTATTACCCGTCTCATTGCCCTCCATGAAAAGCTGCCTCAACTCCTGCGATATCTGAATTAGCATGTTTAAGAAGGAACTGCAGATGTTGGAAAAATCAAAGGTAGACAAAAAAGCTGGAGAAACGCAGCGGGTTAGGCAGCATCTATGCAGCGAATAAATACGTGACGTTTCGGGTCGAGACCCTTCTTCAGACTGATGTCAGGGTGTGGCGGGAAAAAGAAAGGAAGAGGCGGAGACAGTAGGCTGTGGGAGAGCTGGGATGGTGTGGGGAAGGAGGGCGAAAGCAAGGACTACCTGAAATTGGAGGTCAATGTTCATACCGCTGGGGTGTAAACTACCCAAGCGAAGTATGAGGTGCTGTTCCTCCAATTTGCAGTGGGACTCACTCTGGCCATGGAGGATGCCCAGGACAGAAAGGTCGGATTCGTATTGGGAGAGGGAGTTGAAGTGCTGAGCCACCGGGAGATCAGGTTGGTTATTGCGAACTGAGCGGAGGTGTTGGGCGAAGTGATCGCCAAGCATGCGCTTGGTCTCACCAATGTAGAGCAGTTGACACCTGGAACAGCAGATGCAATTGATGAGGTTGGAGGAAGTGCAGGTGAACCTCTGCTTCACCTGAAACGACTGCTTGGGTCCTTGGATGGAGTCGAGGGGGGAGGTAAAGCAACAAGTGTAGCATTTCCTGCGGTTGCAAGGGAAAGTACCAGGGGAGGGAGTGGGTTTGGGTGGGAAGGGATGAATTGACCAGGGAATTATGGAGGGAACGGTCTCTGCGGAAAGCAGAAAGGGGAGGAGATGGGAAGATGCGGCCAGTGGTGGGGTCCCGTTGGAGGTGGCGAAAATGTCGGAGGATTATATGTTGTACGCGATGGCTGGTAGAGTGGAAGGTGAGGACAAGGGGGACTCTGTCCTTTTTACGATTAGGGGGATGGGGAGTGAGAATCGAGCTGCGGGATAGTGAGGAGAACCTGGTGAGAGCCTCATCTATAGTAGAAGAGGGGAACCCCAATTCCCTAAAGAATGAGGACACCTCCAATGGGATGGGAAAAAGTGCACTCCAGATAGCCATGGGAGTCAGTGGGTTTGTAGTCCCATGGCTACCTAGACTACACTTCTTCCCACCATGCTTCCTGTAAAGACTCTATCCCCTATGCCCAATTCCTCCGTCTATGCCGCATATGCACCCAGGATGAGGTGTTCCAAACCAGGGCATCGGAGATGTTCTCATTCTTTAGGGAACAGGGTTCCCCTCTTCTACTATAGATGAGGCTCTCACCAGGGTCACATCCTGACATCAGTCTGAAGAAGGGTCTCGACCCGAAACGTCACCTATTCCTATGCTCCATAGATGCTGCCTCACCCGCTGAGTTTCTCCAGCTTTTTTTGTCTACCTCTGAATTAACATGATTTATTTCAGAAAACTGAAATTGCATATGGGAATAAATGAGAGCTTATCTGGTTTCTCTGCAGTCAACCGAATACTTCCTTTTATGTTTCAATTTTCCAGCATGTTCATTTTTAGCTCACTTGCAATTAAAAGGGCTTGCATACACAGTAATATAATAACTGAGCAATGATATGGTATATACTTCTTCCACAATATCTTAAACTTGGAAAATATTCTCAACACATTACAGGTCCAGCACTAATTTTGACAGAACCCAGAATCGCGCCGATTATCCGTTTTGCCGGACCACGGCCTTCGAGAGGCATCGGAACCGGCACCGGAACGGTCCGCCTAGATCACTGGGGGTCCGAAATAACGGCCCAGAAAGTCGGCCTCAAAAGTTGGCTTTGGGCAAGGATCTGCAGGGCTGGAGTACAAGAGCCCTGGCCACGGGGCAAATTCGATCCGCCTATCGAAAGTCCGGCCACGGAGGTCCCGATTATGTCAAGATCGGCCGCCTCACCCAGACGAGGCACTATTTTCCGGGGGGACTTCAGGAGGAGTTTCAAGTGTGTACTCGGAATTTTTTTTGAATTAAATGAGGTGTCAGACCGGAAAATCTGCAGTGGACCTGTATTTATTACTTTTGTATTTGCACTATCAAAGAGGATGCACTATACAATTAAACCCTCAAAACTATTTTTCCGATCCATAAATCTAATTAAATATATTGTTTGATGCTTCCATTACTAGCAGAGAATCCATAATCATGGATCTTATTAGCCTTTTCAATCTATTGTATTATAATTTAATCAAAACATTACAAACATTTCAAACTAGATCTTGTTTTGGTAAAATAAAAGTGTGAAGTATAATCTATACAATATTACAAGAAAACTCTATCAATTATCTTTCTGGCACTGCTTCAATTCCCAGTAAGTCTACAATTATGTCCTGGGAAAACATCAGTTCATGAACCATGAACTTGTAAATGTTCATTGTATCAGAGAAGACAGTTCATGTTTTCATAGACTAACATTGTATTCCAGTGTACAAATGGTTATTGAATAACTTCACAAATTGCAGACTATTACTTTCATTTTAGTTCAATTTTGTTTTTGATCAATAAGTACTTGTCATTGTGAGGTAGAAAAGATGAATGAACAGATAGTGAATAACATCATCATTCAAAGTCATTGTACAATAAATTGGAACATACTCTAGACGGGATAGGTCTCTAGATAAAGTGCAAACTGCATGTGTTGAGGAAGACCATGGCAAATTGCATATTACTGCTAAATTTGTGCAGATATGGTTATGGTAAGATCATTCAAATGAAACTGTTTACTAAGCATCAAACCAAAACCAAAGGAAGAAGGAAACAGAGTGGTTGGATTTTATGATGGAGCGTGGAATGGAATAGAGGAGGAAACATTATTGTGGGATTAAAAGATGGACCAGAGGTTTTGATAAATAATCATTGACTTGAAACATTAGCTCTGTTTCTTTCTTCTGAGCTGTTGAGTATTTCCAAAATGTTTTTGTTTTCCAGGATCTGCAGAACTGTACATTTTGCCAGAATGGATGATGTGATGGTCTGGAGTAGGTAGGATGATGCGTTGTGAAGGGGGAAAAGATTGCAATACTGGCCCTTCGGTTCCCAAGATTCATCATCTGCTATTAATGAATTAGAGCTAAATAGTCATATAACACCAAAATAGGTACTCTGGCACAACTAGTTTATGCTGAATAAGTGCCCACCTAAGCTAGCTCAATTTGCCCATGTTTGACCCATATTCCTTTAAACATTTCCTATCCATGTACCGGTCATTTTTGTACCTGCCTCAACCACTTCATCTGGCAGCTCGTTCCATATACATACCATCTGTGTGTATAAGCTGAATCTAAGGTGCCTACTAAAACTTAATTATCGCCTTAAACCTATGCTCTCACGTTCTTAATTCCTCTATCCTGGAAAAAAAATTCTGTGCATTTACACTGTCGATTTCCCTTGTGATTTTATGCACCTCTGTAAGATTACTCCTCAGCTCCTGTGCTCCAAGTACTAAAATCTAAGCACTCCCAACTTCCACAATTAGTTAGTTGAACTTTATTGGGCTGAACAACTAACATTATCTTTTCTCAAGCGGTTAACTCCAGATTAACATGGACCCGTTATAAATCCAAGAGGAGCTGAGTGGCAGATGTTACCCCATCTGTCTATTTGGTCTTTCAATGGAATCAGCATGGAGTCCAATCACAGAATTTAGACATGTTGGGATTACTTTTTAAACAGCTGGGAAAACCGCTTCTTCAATCTTTGAATGGGAGGAAGATGATAAATTATTGTATTTATTGTTAACTCAATATTTTAATCTTTTTGGTAAACGTATACACATAATGTTTAGTTATTTATTTACATTAATTGGAATAGTTATTAAAAAATCTCCCCAAATTAGGGTTGAAGGCTGGTGAGTAGGGAGGAGAAGGGGTGTGCGGAGGTGTAGAAGCATTGTATCTAGTCTACTGCAGCAGCCAATATGTGCAGGCAGACATGAGCTGCATGTGGCGAACCTGGGCAGCAGGCAAGAATCAGCCCATTACTGTGATTAATCAAGAGCCCATTTGCTGTTGTTGCAAGCAACTACCAAGATGGCAGATGGAAATTGAAAATATGTCCCTAAAATAACAGTAAATCTTCTGAGTTACAATTTCTCAGGATTGTATATAGATTAAGATCTTTCCTCAAAGATGTTGTACTGCTATACAACAAATCATGTGGACTGTGCACTGTTGACTCAGCTCGTATAAAAATGGTAATGTTTTCCAAGCAAATACATCTTCACCGGGCAGCACAAGCTTCAGTAAGACTAATGAGTTTGAGGCAAGTTTCTAATTCACAGAGTAAGGTGCATTGCCTGGAAATTCATCCAAGTCAGCAGCACTAAACTAGATGGTTGTGTCAATGCATTGAATGCCGTCTCTTCTAACGATGAACTTCTTGCCATTACTTTTAATGGATGCAGCGATCAGATATTGCATGAAATACAATGTCCGCTTGAATTAATACACATTCAAATTGAATTGATTAACTTAATGGTGAAATTGACACTCTACTTAGTCAATCACTGAAAACAGATGTGTATGTGATAGAGTGCACTTACTCTGTAATAGAACCAGGTTGACTATATGTACCTAATTCCAAATGATTCAGCACTTTTTTATGGGCAGAGCCATTATTTTTAAATTGGTAGAATGGGCTGGATTATGCTAACAGCTTGCTGGTGCTTCTGCAGCATGGAAGTATGGAATGCTCTGGAGTTAGATGACTGTGCATTTGACCTCCGACTATTGTGAACATTTCTGGGAGATATTGGCATACAAGGAATAGTTTGCATGGTTTTTGCATGAGACCCTGTGTTTCATGAATTTGAGTTCTTAGAAGAAATAAACCAGAAGGTTGATGAAAGCAGGGACATAGTCCATAGTTCAACATAAGATTCTGCATTGTAGGCTACTGTTAGACCACATGGGATACAGGGAGAGCTAGCAAACTGAATATAGAAATGTTTTAATAGTAGGAAGCAGAGGATATTGGTGGAAGATTGTTTTTCTGACTGGACGGCTGTGACTAATAGTGTGCTTGAGGGGTCAGTGTTGCTATTGATCATCTACATCAACAACTTGGATGAAAAAGTACAAGGTATGATAGTAAGTTGGCAGCTGACACTAAAATAAGTGGTATTGTATACAGTGAAAATGGTTATCAAGAACTGTAGCAGGTTCTCGATCAGCTGGACATGTGGGCCAAGGAATGACAAATGGAGTTTAATTCAGATAAGTGTGAAGTACTGCATTTAGGGAAGTCAAACCAGCGTAGGACTTTCACAATGAATGGTAGGGCTGTTGGGGAGTGCTGTAGTGCAGAGGGATCAAGGATTACGAGTACATACTGTAGAGCACTAAAAGTGGAGTGCTATATAGATGGGAGAATGAAAAAAGCTTTTGATACACTCACCTTCATCAATCAGTATGGAGGCTGGGACGTTGTGTTACAATTGTAGAAGACAATGGTGAGGCCACACGGAGTATTGTGTTGGGGCTCATGTTGTCGACCTCCCAGTGGTGAACTCTGTCAACTGACCTGAGTCAGGCGAATGACAACAAGCAGAGATAGCAGCAGAGATAATGCAACCTCAGTCGCCGCAGCTTGCAGCCCTAAGCAACCTCAGTCGCCGCGGCCTGGCGCCAACCCGTAGCATGCACTCTTTTAAAGGCGGGCACCAACGGATGTCGAACTGGATGGCATCACCCTGCTGCAGCTGAATGCGGAAGGCCTAACTGGCTGCAGCACCTGGAGGTCGTTACATGACTTCTGCTGCCTCAAACGCAAGAAGAAGTCGAGTATTGTGTTCAGTTTTGCTCACCTGCTGAAAGATACGTCTGGAAGGAGTGTGGAGAAGGTATACAAGGTTGTTCCAGGACATGAAGGTTTGCGTCATAGGGAGGGCTGGGCAAGCTAGGACTTTTCCCTTGGAGCACAGGAATTGAGAGGTGATCTTATAAAAGGTGTATTAATGCGTGATGAACATTCCACGGTGAATGCACATAGCCTTTTCCCCAGACATAGGTACAGTGAGAAGGGAAAGATTTAATAGGAATATAAGGGGTCATCTTTTCACACAGAGGGTGGTGAGTATGCGGAATGAGCTGCCAGAGAAAGTGGTTAAGGCAGGTGCAATAAGAGCATTTAAAAAGATGTTTGGACAGGCCACGAATAGAAAAGGTTTTAAAGGGATATGGGCAAAACACATGCAAATGAGACTAGTTTAGATGGGGTAACTTAGTTGGCATGGACAAGTTGGCTTGAAGGACTTGTCTCCTTGCTCAATGACTCAATGACTCTATGACCTGGACCAGAAACATGTTTTTCCTGACTCTTCAACTTCAAGTTAGCTGTACCTGAAGCTAACAACTTTCAATAAAAATGTCACCCGTTTGTTTTAGTTTTAAACTTTATTTATACTGTTGATTCGTGTGTTGTTGAGTATGACTTCAAGTGATTTTCTTTGTCAATTTAAATTTAGTTTAATTTAGTTTAGAGATACAGCGCCGAAACAGGCCCCCTATGGACGACCCAGTCTCTGCTGACCAGCGATCCCTGCACCCTAGCCTTCTTACACACTAGGGATGATAATTGCTGGTTTCTGAGCTTCCCCCAGTCTAGTTTCAGTAAAAACACTGAATCAAGCACTTGAAATAACTCAATTTTATTTTACCAAAGGTGCGTAACAGATCACACACTGTACCTATCCCCCACCACGGGTTCGATCACTGTGGCTATCTGTTCAAGCCCTCTATGCCTCGCGCAGACAGAGACATTCCAGAAGATCGACCTTGAGCCTCGTGATCACGGCCTTTTATATGCCCCGCAAACCTGAGGGCCGAACCACACGGGGTTGTCTTACAATTATCCAATAACTGATATCGATTAACCCCATACATAACAGACGTTTCCCTAACCCAATAATACAACAGCTCAATACATTGTATTCACAACGGACTTCGAGATGAAGTCAACTATTGAAACATTTACCCTGATTTACAGAGCTTTCAGACAAGGCTTAACACCCCATCCAATAAACATCCAGCAGTCAGATTCTGCAACATTATATACAACCTATTTACAAAATGTATATCTAGTTTGCAACCACCCAATCCATTCTATGCATTTGGTATCAGATTGATAAGGCTTGCAGGTTCCCTGCCCTTTTGCATATAAATTGTATCTAAGTTCCAGACTTTCTGGCACCTCTCGCAGCTTGTCCCAGCTCTGCAGAGAGCATTCCCAATTTGACCAAATCTCCCAGCAAGCCCTGAAACTTAACCCCATTTTGAAGTCCTGACTGGTCCAATTTAGCCAGGATTAACAGGGACAATTTATAAATGTTCCCAAAACCATTAACCGACAAACCTGTGCGTCTTTGGACTGTGGGAGGAAACTGGATCACCTGGGGAAAACCCATGCGGTCAATGAGAGAACATAAAACTCCTTAAAAGACAGCATCCATCATCAGGATCAAACCCGGGTCTCTGACGCTCTAAGACAGCAACTCTAGAGCAACTCTACAGCTGCGTCACCGTGCCGCCACTTGTCTTAATTTCCATTAAAAATATCCAAGTATTCTTAAACTGTTTCTGGTGGAAACAACAGAAAAGTCCTTTGATAGCATGGTCTATTAGAAAGCCATCATAACCAGGGGCCTCAGTTTGCACCCTGTGGGCAAGTTGTTGCTCACTACCTGCTGTATCCAGAGTAGCAAGGCTGACAGGCCATTGCAAGATAGTTTAGTTTAGTTTATTGTCACATGTACTGAGCTATAATGAAAAGCTTTTTTGTTGCATGCTACCCAGCTCACAGCTACAAGCAGATGCCAATGTATGTATCACATAAGAGACAAGCACAAGGCCAATACCAGCTATGGTCTGGGTTGACTGTGATATGGCCCCATTAGATGCAGGACAGAATGCCACAGGAGTTCCTTCTTCCCTGTGCCAATCAAACTTTACAACTCCCCTTCTGACATGGCATAGACAGAGACTGAGACTGACTCTCCCCCCTCCCACGCTCCCAATCTTTGCACATCCCCCATACCTTTCCATTCATCACTTTAATTTCATGTTTCATGTATTTTGTGGTTTTTATTACTTTTGGCAGATGAATTTCGCTCCTGGGATAAATAAAGTTCTATTGAATCATTTCGTACCATGTTGTATAATCCACAATAAATCAAAGTGTACTTGAGGCTTGAAAGACAATTGAACATTTACATGTACAGTTATATACAGACTGTTTTTATTTTGTCTAATTGCATAGAAAAGAAGCTCATTATCTAATTGGAGCGAGTTTGCAATGGGATCTGTGAATCCAAATGCATGATTTACAAAAGGCATGTTTACAAGTACATTTTGCAGTTAGGAAAGCTAAGAATGGCTTTGTATTTCTCTGGGGATTGAATACAAATGTAAGTAGATTATGCTTTAGTTATGTAGAGCATTGGTCAGACTTCTGGAAACATAGAAACATAGAAACATAGGAAGTAGGTGCAGGAATAGGCCATTCGGCCCTTCGAGCCAGCACCGCCATTTAATATGATCATGGTTGATCATCCACAATCAGTACCCCGTTCCTGCCTTCTTCCCATATCCCTTCGCTATCTTTAAGAGCTCTATCTAATTATCTCTTGAAAACATCCAGAGAATTGGCCTCCACTGCCTTCTGAGGCAGAGAATTCCAAAGATTCACAACGCCCTGGGTGAAAAAGTTTTTCCTCGTCTCTGTTCTAAATGCCCTACCCCTTATTCTTAAACTGTAACCCTTGGTTCTGGACTCCCCCAACATCGGGAACATGCTTCCTGCCTCCAGCGTGTCCAATCGCCTAATAATCTTATATATTTCAATAAGACCCCTTCTCATCCTAAATTCCAGAGTATACAAGCAGAATTGCTCCATTCTTTCAAAATATAACAGTCCTGCCATCCCGGGGATTAACCTCGTAAACCTACGCTGCACTCCCTCAATAGCAAGAATGTCCTTCCTCAAATTTGGAGACCATAAAGGGCCATTCGGCCCTTCGAGCCAGCACCGCCATTCAATATGATCATGGCTGATCATCCAGAATCAGGACCCTGTTCCTGCTATTTCCTCATATCCCTTTATTCTGTTAGCCATAAGAGCTAAATCTAACTCTCTTTTGAATGCATCCAGTGAATTGGCCTCCACTGCCTTCTGTGGCAGAGAATTCCACACATTCACTACTCTCTGGGTGAAAAAGTTTTTCCTCATTCCTAAATGGCCTACCCCTTATTCTTAAACTGTGACCCCTGTTTTCTGGACTTCCCCCAACATGGGGAACATTTTTCCTGCATCTAGCCTGTCCAATCCCTTAAGAATAGTAAGATTAAACGAGAACTTACCTAAGTTTGAAGTTTGATCTTTATTTTATGAGGAGTTACGTAGGTGATTACGTGAAGAACCCCGCCAGTGCGCCTGCGTGTCAATCTTCAAAGCAGCGGTGTGAAATCACAAAAAACAACAACCGAAGTAATATAGTCTCATAATAAAACGAGTAATACAAGAACTTCCATCTGACCTTTATGATAGAGGGTAGGGTCGTGGTGGGCACGTAATCACCTACGTAACTCCTCATAAAATAAAGATCAAACTTCAAACTTAGGTAAGTTCTCGTTTAACTATTTTACTTCGGAGTCACGTGAGTGACTACGTGAAGATTTTAAAGCTTTGTGATTTCATGCCGTGGATCAATCCCGGCTTCTCACTGCATAGATTGACTCGGAACGAGAATAATCAATCATGCATTCATAATAACATTTGTACCACAAATGCAGTAATTCATTTCAATAATGAAATGAATCAGATCCCCTTTAAACCAGAGGAATTTACACAGAACTTGAAATAGTTTCTGCAAACAACCCCGCATTAACAATAGGCCGATGGTAAAAATGTTGAAACATCAACTCATTGGACCACGAGGATATGGTCGACGGGGACGTCTTTTGCCCTGGCCGCCGACGTTTCTGCTGCCCTAGTCGAGTGAGACGTAAAAACATAAGTGTTAATACCAGCAGCTGTTAAGACTTCTTTTATCCATCTGGAAATAGTCTGTATTGAAACTCTCTTGTGTGGTTTCTTGTGTGTGATCAACAACCCAGTTTCCGTATTCTCAAATTCTTTGTGACCTCAATGTATTGTAATAAATATGTCTTAATACAGAGACATGGATCATTTGGATATGCTGCTAGCATAATTTTAAATCCTGTCACACCTGGCCTAATTTACTTTAGTAGGTCATAGATATAGAATGTAACCTTGTCTTCAGTTACTTCCATACTGTCTATTTGTAATTTTCCAAGTGTTTGCACTCGTTGTGCTGTCACTCATGCCATAAGCATGAATACTTTCATCCTGAGCTTGACCAAAGGTAAAGACACACTTGGTGACCATTCACGAAGTAGTTTCAGTACCACACTTACATCCCAGATTGTCATGTACCTAGGTTTCGGTGGTTTGGAATTAAAGATTCCTTTCATTAGTCTGGAAAGAATTGGGTGTGACCCAATTGGGTTTATTTCTGAATCCAGAACCAAATATGAAGACAATGCACTTCTGGCTGAATTAATTGCACTACAACTCAGACCTTCATCATAATAAAGGTTTGACAGAAATTCTAAACATTTGCAATATCTGCAGTACTTTATTGCACATTATTTTGTACACAGAACTCTTCCCATTTCTTAATATAAGAAAGGTACTATTTTTGAGTGCTCTTCCTCCAGGCTGCCGTAAGCATGTCCACAGTATGCTCAGACAGTCCTCGTCCCAGAAAAGGCATTCTTAAAACCTGCAAATCAACAAATCCAAACGATCATATAATGGATGTTGTTCCCCTGTACAGGGTGCAGCAATAAATTACTCTTTTTTGGGACTTTCATCAACATTTGTGTTGTTAATTCTAATATCAACAGATACCATGGCTGTGTAGGCCAATCTGGTACCACCAATACCCTTGAAGCAGCATCTTGCCTGATTTTAAGCAAACATTGGCTTATGAGGCAGAAAGGTGGAAATATATATGAAAACATACCACCCCAATGTAGCGAAAAAGCATCAATCGCCACTGCTCCTGGATCTGGTTTCCATGAGACATATCTCGATAGCTGATGATTCAAGTCGATGTTGGTCATTCCAAATCTGATTACTATATCATTGAATACCTCTTGATTCAACATCCATTCTTTATTATCATGGAACTTTCGTGACGTGGTGTCTGCTATTGTGTTCATTCTACCTGGTAGATAGATAGCTGAAATCCAAATGTTCTTTTCAATACACCAAGACCAAAGTTGATTTAACCATTTTTGTCACATGACACCGACTTAATTCCACCCATATCATTAATATAGGCAACTACTGTTGTGTTTATTAATTTGAACTTGAACCTTCCTTTTAGTTGTGTTAGAACCATAAGCTTGGAGTCCATAGAAACCTCCTAAAAGCTCCAAATAGGTAATTCCCCATGTCTGCAGTAACACTAACTCTTCCTGATTCCATCTGCCTCCGCAGCTCGATGTTAATTCAGTTGCACCCCATCCTAGTGCACTGGCATCAGTTTGTAATATCATGGAAGGTTGTTCAATCAGCACTTTGCCTGAACTGCTTGAGACATGTAGAATCCACCACTGCAGATTAGAAACAGCATTTGTTGTTACTTGCATGGTTCTATCAAAATGACCAGCATTTACTCTTAGTGCCTGTTCTTTGATTCTCTGCAGCTGTTGATAATGTAATGGTCCATACTGGACTGCTGGGAATATACTAATTTTCCGAGTACTCGAGCCACCTGTCTGATTAGAGGTTTTTGCTCGTTTAACAGATTACTGCAATCTTTAATCAAGTCCACCCTTTTTTCACTGGGCAAAGTAATTTGCATTTGGGCTAAATCAATTGTGAACCCCAAATAATCAATCGAGTTACATGTTTTTAACCTTGATTTCTTTGGATGAATTTAGAAACCCCCAAACTTTCAAAAGTTTGATTTTATAACTGCAACCGATGCTTCTGTTGACTGTTATGTCCTTCCTATAATCAGGACATCATCCAGGTATGCCATTAGTACATGCCCCTGGCTCTCAGCAACCCCAGAATTGATTTTAACAATTTTATTAATATTCTGGGAGGGAACGTCTACCTATTAGGCAGAGGTTTGAACTGCCCTAATTGGTTCATCCATGTAAATTTAAGATACTTCATATCTTGCAAGTGAACAGACACTGAACAAAAGGATTCAGACTTGTCAAGTCTATAATAATCCTACATCCTCCATTCTTTTTTGATCGAGGGAATATATTTGACCCAAATTGGTGAATTTGGTGGACTGATTCTTCAATAACACCTTTTATATATAGGGTTTTGAAGCGCAACTTGAACCTCCATTACTTCGCAAAGTGGAGAGTTCTGCTAGGAACATGCTGGACAGGCAAATCATAATTTGGATTGAATTCAATTCGAAATCCTTGTATTATTCAGAATTACCACATCTGAAGTAATCTTCTTCCAATGTTTATAGAAGAGACGTAATCTGCCTCCAACTTTTGGACTTAATCCAGTTAGTATGTTCCCCTGAGAACCAGGTCCACCTACCTCTTGAGTCATTTGAGTATTCTGAGATCCCTGGATTCTCCCGGAAGCACCACCACTGGTCCTTACTCCCGCTGCAGGCCGCCAGCTACGTCCCTGCGTTGATGAGTGACTTGGTCCTGGTCTAGGATCCGTATGATCTCTGAAAGGATACTTCCTCTTTACAGACTTTGCAACCATTGATGTTTTTATCAATCCTGTTTTCGCTTCATCTTCCAACACTTTAATACGTCTCCCGAGATCCTCTCCAAAGAGTAAGTTGGGTAATTGTATATTACTTGGTTTGCAGAGTGCTGCGAATTTCGGATTCATAGTAGGCCGTATAGCACTTTCCTCAGATAATTGATCTTGAAGTGGGTGCTGCATAGCAACCCCAGTGCTTCCTGATGCAACTTCGTCATCTCTTGGCTGCTACCTGCTATTCTGGTAAAAGCAGTTATTCCAGAACCCAGCAGCTTTAATATTCTCTGCAACTGATTCCAGATAATTTGGTTCACTGCTGCTGATTTCAGCAACCCACAGTTACTTGGGGTCTCCTGCTTTCTTGCAGTCTCATCCATCTCCTGCTGTTCCAGCTGATGGTAAACCAAGTAATTTATTAAGGAGGCCATTTCTTCTCCTAATGGCTCTCCTGACCCTGACGGGGCAGTGAATCCTACTGCCAGGGGTGGAACATCTGGCAGCTGCTGTTCATCGCCTTGTACAGCCTCACCGTCAGAGTCGGGGTCTGAAATCTCATGATCCGTAGCACGCTCCTCATCCCTGAGGGTGCATTCCATCAGCCCTGAGCCAGGTGCTGTTAAGCTGCTTCCTGCAGCTTGGATTACAGTACACTCCTTCCTGAGTGAACTTTGCTCCAACAGCCTATGGAAAAGGCTTTCTATTTGGGCAATACGCTCGAAAGCAGTATCTAGCCCTGGAGCTACTTCCATTGCCTGGGACTCCCTCCGTGGGCCGTTGGGATTTAAACTTTGTCTTTTGCCCGACAGGCGCTGACTGTGTTTTCACCAGACCCAGGTCCACAGTCGCTATGCTCACCGCTGGCGACTGTACCGGGGTTTAGAGGCGGTTGGTCTCTAACCGCAGACTCCCGACTTTCCCGACTTCTGTCGGCTGTGTCGCTCGCCTCTTCCCCCTGCCCGTTTTTTCCATGGCGTCTGTGGAAAAAATCCCCATAGACCCACAATAAATGGACCTGGAAAACATGAAAAAAGTTTCTACTTACCTTGTAGTTGAAAAACTACAAACCACTGGAGGAGGTCTGCTCCTCACTTCCGTTTGCATCAAGGCGTCTGACGTAATGACGCGCAGGCGCACTGGCGGGGTTCTTCACGTAGTCACTCACGTGACTCCGAAGTAAAATTGTATATGTTTCTATAAGATGCCCTCTCATCCTTCTAAATTCCAGTGAATATAAGCCCAGTTGATCCATTCATTCATCATATGTGTACTGTGTGCAACGGTGGTCTCTTTATTTAAGGAAAGATGTTAATACATTGAAAGCAATTTAGAGACAATGTAGGTCTTATGGAGAAAGTTTGGACGGGCAAGACGTGAAGAAGAGTAATGGGCCTGTCCCACTTAGGCGATTTTTCAGGCAACTGCCGGCGACTGTCAAGTTACCGGAAGTTGCCTGAAGAACCGGCAATTGGAACGGCGATTGTCAGTGTGGAACACGCACAGACACACATATATATCGCTTACTTCACCAGTCCATTATGCAGGCGGGGGACAGGGCAAGTGGGGGGATTGCTATCTGAGTGAAATTCACACGGTGCAAAGCCAATGTGATACAGACACACACTGCGATGAACAGGAAAGTTGGTGCTGTAATTAAGACGGCTAAAGCACAGTGTACGGTAAGTCCTTTAAAAGAGGGGGGAAAGGGGGGAGAGGGGGTTAGAAGGAGTGGAGACAACTTTTAAGAAGCCAGAGGTACACGGATGTGAAGCTCGGCAGTCATTAACATTACCGGTCGGTAATTCTTGGTTCTGAAAACTACTGCTTACGTTATTTTTTCCCAATGAGCCAATGAAATTCACCGGTCAGCACCAGCTACAACCTATGAGAACCTATAAGAACCTTGGACCTCCTGGCAACCCACTAGGACCTCCTGGCGACCCACCTACGGCATGAGAATTCTCGCTACTCTCCAAGGCGGCTTCATTCTGGTCGCTGCTAATTTTTCAACATGTTGAAAAATTCACGGCGACCATAATGAGGACGCGACTAATTCCCAGAATGCAGGAACTCCTCACGACCATGAAGGCGACTCCCCGGCAACCACCCGCGAACATGTGGCGACCATCTGGCGACCGCAGAGCCTCCTGCAGTCACCTAAAAAGGCGCCTAAGTGGGACAGGCCCATAAGAGAGGACAATTAAAGTATATTACATCCTGAGGGGGTCTTGACCAGATATCTGAAGAGTGGATATTTTGTCTACAGCAAGAAACTAGTACTGGAATCCATTAAAAAAATAAGTTGCCCTTGAACACAGAGATAAGGTGAAATTCTATCAAAATGTTCCAAGTGTCATCTGCAGTGAAAGAATTGGAAACGTATCCGTTTTTCAATCCCTTTCATTTCCATCTTCATCCAACCCTCTCAGGAGAGATAAAACACAAAGTGCTGGAGGTATTCAGCGGGTCAGGCAGCACCTGAGGGGGAATGAACAGGTGTTGTTTGAGTCTTCAGCATGAAAAAGGGTTGTGACCCAAAATGCCACCTGTTCATTCCTTCCACAGATACTGCCTGACCAACCGAGTTCCTCCAGCATCTAACTTACAGATATATCATAAAATCAGGGGCGGCATGGTGGCGCAACGGTAGAGTTGCTGCCTTACACTGCTTACAGCGCCGGAGACCCGGGTTCGATCCTGACTACGGGTGCTGTCTGTACGGAGTTTTACGCTCTCCCCGTGACCATGTGAGTTTCCTCCGAGAGTTTCCTCACACACTCCAAAGATGTACAGGTTTGTAAGTTAATTGGCTTGGTATAAATGTAAATTGTCCTCAGTGGGTGTAGGATAGTGTCAATGTGTGGGGATCGCTTGTCGGTGCGGACTCGGTGAGCTGAACGCCTGTTTCCGCTCTGTATCTCTATATAAAACTAAACTAAACTAAAAGGAAATAACTCTAAGGGTAATAATTTTAGTTGTGCTTATAATGAAGAGGATAAAAAGGCAAACGAGGAGATGATAAAAAAATATATATATTATTTTGCCAAAAAAGTACTATTGCTTAATTGAGAATAGTGAGCAAGCTATTCCCTGAAGTTTTTAACTGTTCATCTTGCTGCAAAGGGATAGTAGTGAAATTAAGATCTTCCACAATAAACCTGAGGTCTGAGGAAGGGTCTCGACCCGAGATGTCACCCATTCCTTCTCTCCAGAGATACTGCCTGTCCCGCTGAATTACTCCAGCATTTTGTCTCTATCTTCGATTTAAACCAGCATCTGCAGTTCTTTCCTTCCACTATTTACCAACAGGAACACTGCTGTGTATCTTCTCTTTCTGAGGCTAATAATATCAACATGTATTATGATAGCAATGATTCATGGATGCAGTGTGTGGTTTCTATGAATAGTATTTGTTTTGTATCTGCTGCTCCCAGTGGTCGCTGCTGCACATTGTTTGACTAATATTAAACTTGTTCTCCTCAAAACAAAAATGGGTTGTATTTTCAAAAGCTTGTTTGATTGATATTGTGTTGCGTGCTGCATGGTGGATATTAGATTTTGTAATGTTTTGATGTTTGAAATTGAACTTCATCTCGTCAATAAATAAGCAAACTTGCAACAACGACCAAACTAATAGAACTTTCTCGAAATGGCTAAGAGGAAAACTACTCTTATTACAATGACACTGTGGCCATTCCGTTATTATAATTTTTTTTTCTTAAAATGTTCTATCCAAATGAAAGTAATTTATAATAATACTATTAACTAATCAATAATAATGGCTTCTGGGTTTGGTTAGTGTAGTTGGTTAGGAAGTTGAAGCAATCACTCGAGACATTATCTTGCCATTATCATTTCACAGTGAGAGCTGAGTCTTACGATCCAAGATTGCATGAAGCTGTTTTGCCCTCAGAGCGACTGGATGAGAAATGTCTTTTGTATTTGAAGTGTCTCCCAGAATAAAAGAACTCCACATCTAATCAATCTCTACCAGTACAGTACTGCTTCCGCTACTTCAGTTTCATCTTGTTTCATGACCCCCTCAGTTCAGTGCTTCGACAAGTGACTCACATGTTAGTCTTCTCGGTTTTAGCACTAGAAACAAAGTGGTTTGACATTTTTCAGAGTTTTTAAAAACAATTTAATTCTCACCTTTGATCATAGGAAGAATTCTTATTTTTTTCCCCAGCAAGACGGCTGTTATATTCAATTTCAGTCTCAGATGGTTCTTCCTCCGTTGCAAGTAGAATTTTGCATCGTGTACATTTGTTTTCTTAATTGACAGACACATCAATAGCTTCTGAAATTTGCTGGGCTTTGTACAGCGAAGAGTTATTGTCAAATTGAGCACCGAATATAAGTTTTATTATGACCCTGGTCCTAAGAAAGAGCACTTGCAAAACCTAGTTGAAGTTTTAAGGAGTGCTCTCTGCTCCGCAGGATGAGCTCAGCTCCAACAATTCACAACTCTCAACAACATCCAGAACAAAGCTGCCATCTTGATTAGTATGTCCAATATCCTCCACCACAGGTACACCATGCTATATCATGGTCTACAAAATGCAATGTAATTTCATGCAATTGCTATGCTGAAACACCTCCTAAATTTCAAATCTCAGCCATCGTGAATAGGCTTTATGAGAACATCATTATCTGCAGATTCTTCTTGAAGCTATCAATGTCCTTTACCATTGTTGACACCAAATCCTGGAAACCCTTACATGTGCAATACCTTCATCAAATGGACAGTAGTAATTCAAAGATCTGTTCAACTCTATCTTTTCTAGGACATTTTGGAATATCAAAGAAATGGCTGACATATGAAAATGAAATGTAATCATGATATAATGCATGGTGGTTAGAAGAATAGAATGGTGCAATGTGAATGATACAGCTTTAAATAAACTGCAGGAACGGAGGAAATTCTGGGTGCACATGCACAAATCTCTGATGGCGTCAGGACAAGTTGAGAAAGAAGTCAAAATGTCTAGGGGATCTTTGGATTTAATATTAGAAATGTAAAGAGATTGTGCTAAATTTTTATTCAATGCAAGTTAGGGCAAAGTTGTAGAATTGTGATAAATTTTGGGCACTCCACACTAGGGAGGAATGTTAAGCCCTGAAAAAGGTGCCAAAGAGGTTCACTAAATAGTATCATGAATAAAGGACCTCTGTTATGAGGAGAGAATGAAGCAGCTGGGTGGTTTTCCCTGCAGCAGAGAAAGTTATGGAGCATCCTAGTGAAGGTATTTGATTGAGTATACCCCAAAGGAAACTGTTTTAGGACAAGAGGTGGTGACTACAGGATGGAACTTTAAGAATTGGCACAGTAATGCAGCGGTAGAGTTGCTACCTTACAGCGCCAGAGACCGGGGTTCAATCCTGACTATGGGTGCTGTCTGTACGGAGTTTATATGTTCTCCCTATAACCGCGTGGGCTTTCTCTGGGTGCTCTGGAATCCTCCCACATTTTAAAGATGTGTGGGTTTATAGGTTAATTGGCTTATGTAAATTATCCCTAGTATGTAGGGTGGAAGTAGTGTATAGGTGATTATCGGTCGATGCGGACTCGGTGGGCCAAAGGGCCTGTTTGCGAGCTGTATCTCTATACTAAGCTAAGATCAGTAGAAGCAGAGGCAAGAAGCAGGGATGTTTTCATATGTTATTGTGCTCTTGAGTGTATTGGCTGGAAGGCTGATGGAAGTGGTTTCAATTAAAAACCGTCGGAAGGGAATTGAATAAAGGCTTGAGGAAAAACTATGGAAGCTTGTGGGGAAAAGTGAGATTGTGGATCAAAATAAAGAGATTGGTGGAAAGGCCTTCTCTGGTATTGTGTCATTCTATATTCTCATAAACATTGATTAAATAGAAACAATTAAATAATTATTAGCTGGAGCTCACTAACATATTACAGTACAGTTATGGATTCTACAGCATGACAAATTTTAAAACAATGTTACTTATGTTTATGTGCAATTTGATTGCCTGAAGGTTCTTGTATCTCCTTGACAGTTAGGAACAAGGATGGATCTTCTGTTCCTTTGGCATTATTCTTTTTATAGTGCTCCTCTCAAGTTATTAATAATTCAGTGAAAAGTCATAAAGTTCACTTCTTGTGAATAACTTTTTTGTACCTTCAATTCTGCATTTTAGCTAAAACTCTGTGACAGTCTGATATTTATAGTGCGAAGCACAGTCAGCAGACCTAAATAATACAGCTGACTGCAATTTGTTCTGAACTCAGTGCCAATAGTGCTTTCCATATCCCAGAGCCTTAAGGCTGTAATTATTAATATTACTGAGTGTAGATGGCACTGATCCTGTGTTAACAACATAATGCGTTAGTAATTATTTATTAACTTACCCAGAGTTGGATCTCATTACCAATGTAATTATTTGGTCCATCTAAAGCGCTGCTGCCCAAATTCTAACTTGCAGAAATTCATTTCAGCCATCACTTCCTGACCTAAATCAGCTCCAAGCCTCATTCTGCCACAGATTGAACATTTGTAAGCTTTCAAAAATATATCCACCTATAGCTATATTCTATCTTATCTTTGTAATTACTTCTGAGCTCTGGCTTCCTCTCATTCAAGGAATTATGATGCATCATTCCCTTTGTCGGTAGTTGTGGTTTCAGTTCCTAAAATTTATATTCTACAACTCCCTCTATAATTTTCCTCATCTCTATATCTCTCTCCCCCTTCCAAGTTACTCCTTATAATGTAAATCTTTGACAAGGCTTCATATCATGTATTCCTTATACCTCTTGTCCATTGAACATCAATGGTATCTTGCATTACATTTTGCTCCTTTAAAATAACTAATAAATATATCACGTTATTTTAATCTGGCTTTGATCTGGCTTGCAATTTTTTTAGCTCACCCGGGAGTGAAGACTACAAATCTGATTTGTGATAGAGATTGAGTTCAAAGAACTTTCCAGCAAGGTCCTACTTTTCAGCATATCTTAGTCTACCTTTATTTAAACTGAACAGTGCATGTGGACTGTGAGGAGAGCAGTCAGAGAATTCAGCAGGATATAAATCAGTTATACATAAGGCGGAAAATGGCAGTTGGAATTTAATCTGAGCAAGTGTGAAGTGTTGCGTTTTAGAATGTTCAATGTACAGGAAAAGTATACAGTTAATGGCAAAACCCTTAACAGCATTGATATGCAGAGGAATCTTCAGCACCAAGTCCATAACCGTAAAGTTGCAACAGAAGTAGACAGTGTGGTAAAAAAATCAGTACGATTTTTTTTCCCAGAGTGTAATGTCAAACCATAGACAGCATAGCTTTAATGTTAGAGGTGTAAAGTGTAAAGGAGATGAGCGGGGCAAGACTTTTACACAGAGGGTGGTGGGTGCTTGGAATACACAGCAGGGATGATGTTGGAAGCAGATACAATAGTGGTGTTTGAGGTTTTTAGATAGGCATATGGATATGCCGGGAACGATGGCACATTGATTATGTGCAGGCAGAGGAGATTAGTGTAACTTGCCTTCATGTTCGGCAGAAACATTTTGGGCCAAAGGGCCTGTTCCTATGCTGTACTGTTCTATGGTCAAATGGATGTAAATATAATTAGTGAAAGCAAGAACATTTGTTAAAATGTATGGGAATATCACATCAAACTATAATGAATAACCCAAACTCCGAGCTTAAATTTCACACCAAAACATTTATTTATGGAGCAGTGACTTAATTTATGTTTTGCTCACTGCTCCATCATACAATGTCTGGGCAAGTAGCTGCTAAGCGTTTGGACATCAAGTTGCAAGATTGCCATTCAATTAGCTAGCAACAAGTTTATGATAGACATAAAATGTTGGAGTAACTCAGCGGGACAAGCAGCATCTCTGGGATAGAAGGAATGGGTGACATTTGAAGAAGACCCGAAACGTCACCCATTCCTTTCATCCAGAGATGCTGCCTGTCCCGCTGAGTTACTCCAGCATTTTGTGTCTCTCTTCAGTGTAAACCAGCCTCAGCAGTTCCTTCGTACACAACAAGTTTATGATGATGGGTAGTGAAGACACCATCAGTTGAATGGGCCAAAGAATGTGCAATGATATTGAAAATAAATCTTATAGGAAGTAAAATGGCAGGATAGCTTGCATAGAAAATATAATGTAGGAACTTGGATACAATGCTAACCATATGCTTAGCTCCTACAAAGTAGTTGTAATGAATATTTGTAAATATAGTATAAATAGTTCCTACCCGATGCTTGAAGTGCAAAATATATATCACTGATCAAACAAGGTGACATTGTTATAGACGTTGAGCCATAAATTACCCTGTAATCAGATTGTGCTATTATAACATGAAAAGTTTGAAGAATCAAATCGCATTATAAATATAGAGATAAGAACATAATAAGCTAAAACTGGATACGTGTAGCAAAATGGAATCTTATCAAGTTAAATAATGAAAATTTGATGCTGCACAAATATTGCAAGTTTAATTTATTATGAATACATTGAACTAACATTTGTGTTGTGGTTTAAAATATTTACAATTTGTAAACGATATTATGTCTCCGTCATGAATTTTTACAGCACTCAACGAAACATTTAGAAAAATGCCAGAGCCTCAAATTAAATTATGTTCTTAGAATATCAAGCCATCTGCAATGAATTAAATCAAACTGGGGAATATTGTAGCTGTCCTCTATATTAACTACATTTCTTACTTTATGTCATTACAAATTTTGAAGATCTATTTTTGGTTCCAAAATTAATTATGTAAATCAAGAACCAAGAACTGACCTCTGAGAAACTCAGCTTCCTGCCTGGTGTTTGAGTTGAGTTTATTGCCACGTGTACCGAGGTACAGTGAAAAGCTTCTGTTGCATACTATCTAATCAGCAGAAAGACAATACATGATTACAAGCGACCCATTTACAGTGTATAGATACATGATAAGGGAATAACGTTTAGTTTTTTTTGTCAACATTGTGTGGATTTTTACTTGGAACTGATGTACTTTGTCCCTTCCGACACATCGTGCTTGGCCACTTCCCCGGGAAGCAGCAAGCGCACGGCGGTGTGAATCTCTCGGGAGCTGATGGTTGCCCGCTTGTTATAATGGGCCAGGTGGGAAGCCTCGCCCGCGATTCGCTCGAAAATATTCTTCATGAACGAGTTCATGATGCCCATGGCCTTGGAGGAGATGCCGGTGTCAGGGTGAACCTGCTTCATTACTTTGTAGATGTAGATGACATAACTCTCCTTCCTCGACCTCCTGCGCTTCTTGTCCACTTTGCCTGCCCTTCTTGGCTGCTGTTTTCGGCAGCTCAGGCATTTCTTCGGACAATTTCAAACACAGAAATCATAATGTTTAGTCAAGGTAAAGCCAGCAAAGTCCGGTCAAGGATTGTCCAAAGGTCACTAAAGAAGTAGATAATAGTTCAGCACTGCTCTCTGGTTGTGGTAGGGTGATTCAGTTGGCTGATAACAGCTTGTTATCAATTTTAGATGGAACAGTATTTATATCTATCTGGTACACACTCTGCTACCTTAATCTTGAATCTGGATGTTCACTATTAAATATGTGACTACTATTTCATTGAGAAATCCATCAAAGTCTTTTAAAATTAAACTAAGTTTTCAATTGTTTAAAACTTTTAAATGTTGAAATACTTCCGTTTACATCAAACCTAGGAATTGCATGGTTATGCAATACTGACCTTCGGAAAAAAAAGTAACATGCTAAAAATAAAATTGTCCATCTCTGAAGTTGGGAGTCATGTATAATTTACAGTTTTAAAACGTGTGAACAAAAGGAAGGAGTACCGATTCCACGTCTGTTTATGTAACAGTAAGATTTCCTTGAAGTAAATTTGAACAACTAACACTTTGTCATAATTACACATTCTTTTAAAATAACTTATGAGAGAAATTGAAAGCCAGTGTAAGCACCACGTCTGTGAGAAACCTGCATGAGATGAAAGTTTCTAGTTCTTGCTGTTCTCGTCTCAAGGTCTAAATCAATATTGTTTCTTATTTCCAACTGCAGATTTCTGGGTTTTGGTTTTACAAGCACTTGATCTCATTCTCTTTGGAAGATTGTATAAGAATAGTAAGATTAAACGAGAACTTAACAGTTTGAAGTTTGATCTTTATTTTATGAGGAGTTACGTTGGTGATTACGTGAAGAACCCCGTCAGGGCGCATGCGCGTCAATCTTCAAAGCAGCGGTATGAAATCACAGACAAAACCATAATTGAAGTAACATATTAAGATGATCAACATGAGAACTACCATTATGACCTTTTTTCTATGAGAGAGGGTTGGGCGTGGCGGGCACGTAATCACCAACGTAACTCCTCATAAAATAAAGATCAAACTTCAAACTGGTAAGTTCTCGTTTAATCTTACTATTTTACTTCGGAGTCACGTGAGTGACTACGTGAAGATTTTAAAGCTCTGTGATTTTTATGCCGCAGATCAAAATCCCGGCTTCTCACTGCATCGATTGACTGAGTATCATCAATAATGCTGTAAACATGACATTGCATATCATGCAAAAACAAAACAGTTTTATTTTTGGTCATAAAACAACCAATAAACCCTCTTAATGTAGGGCAACAAACGAAACAGAATGAAACAGTATTGAAAACAGACTTTAAACAATAGCAACAGCACTCAATATTGAGTTGGCAAACAGCCCTCCATCGGCAATCGGCCGATGGTAGTATTGCTGAAACACAAGTTCATTTTTCCAACCTGCGGCTTTTAATATATGGTCGATGGGAACGTCCATCGCCCTGGCCGCGGATGTTGCTACTGCGCTAGTGGAATGAGATGTAAACACATAAATGTTAATTCCTGCCTGAACCAACTCTTGCTTTAACCACCTTGACATAGTCTGAACTGCCACTCTTTTATGTTGGCTTTTTGTAACTGACAAATAATCCTGTTTCTTCTTGTCTTAAAGCCCTTGTGGCTTCAATGTAATGTAACAAATGTGTCCTTACACATAAACATGGAGCTGTAGGATATGCTGAGAACACAATCTTAAAACCTGTCACACCTGGCCTGCTTTGTTTGAGCAGGTCAGAAATATAAAACAGAACATTCTCTGTATTCACTTCCATTCTCTCGAACTGAAGTTTTTGGAAAGTCTGCACTCTCTGTACTGACACCAATGCCATTAGCATAGCCAATTTCATGGTTAATTTTAACAAAGTTATAGACGTGACAGGGACCCAATGACGAAGTATGTTACGAACAACGCTTACCTCGCAGATTACCATATACCTAGGCTTAGGCGGTTTGGAATTAGATTCCTTTCATCAACCTAGATATGAGAGGGTGAGAACCTATACTTTGTGTCCGTGTACCTATTACAAGATATGCGGACAAAGCACTTCTAGCTGTATTGATAGCAGTATAGCTAAGACCTTCATCATAATAAAGTGTAGATAAACTCTAACACATTTTCAATAACTACAGTCTCATATTGAATATTCTTTTGAACACAATATTGTTCCTTTTTTTTTTTTTTTCATAAGTCATATACTGTTTTTGAGTACTCTTTCTCCAGACTGCAGCGAGTATATACACCGTTGGCCTAGAAAGTCCTCGACCAATGTAAGGCATTCTTGAAACCTGCAAACTAACAGATCCATACCGTCACATAACGGATGAACTTAATGCGTTACTGGATGCTCCAGCAAATTCCGACTGTTTGGAATCAGCAAAAAGAGGTTGGATCGCTATCTGTAACATCAAAGGGAACCATGGTTGAATCAGGCAATTTGGTATCACCAAAACCCCTGAAGCGGCATCCTGCTTGATTTTCTCAAACACCGACCTATGAGGCAGAATGGTGGGAAAATGTACACAAACATATCATCCCAATTTAGTGAAAAAGCATCAATTGCCACTGCCCCTGGATCTGGTGCCTATGAAACATATTTTGGCCTTCCATATAGAAGTACTATGTTCTTGAACACATCCTGGTTCCACATCCACTCTGTGTTATGATGGAATTTTCGTGAGCTGCCATCTGGTACTACATTAAGTTTCCCTGGCAGATAGATAGCTCCAATCCAAATCTCTCTATCCCTACTCCAGGTCCAATTGTATTTGCCAACCTGTCACATGATAACGATTTGATTCCACCCATGTGATTCATATCAGCAACTGCTGCAGTGTTGTCTATTTTGCACTGCACATGCAAACTAGTTTAGTTAGTGCCATAAGCCTTGAGTCCATAAAATACTCTTGGTTAATTCCCCATGTATGCAGAAGCAATGTTCATCTGTCTCCACCGCTGGATCTTGTATCAGTAGCACCCTACCCAAGTGCTCTGACATCTGTCTGCAAATCATGGAAGCTTGGTCCAATAACACTTTGGAACTACTAGTGGACACATGCTGAATCCATCAGCAACAGCCTCTATTGATAGAAGCATAGGTCTATTATAATGACCCCAATGTATCCTCAATGCTTGTTCCTTTGACCTTTGTAATTGTAGATAATAAAGTGGCCATATTGAACTGCTGGAAATGCTGCCAGCCATTACCACACCAGACTTGTCACCTGGCTAATTGAAGGCTGTGTGTTAGCAATTAACTTGATATAGCTGTTAATTAGCTCTACCATTTTTTGCCTGGGCAAGGTCACAATGATGTTGATTAAGTCCATTGTGAACCCAACTAGTCAATTTGTGTCACAGGTATAAATTTAGATTTCTCAGAATAGCTTATAAAGCCCAATTAAAAATTGGTTTTTACCAACTGCCACTGATGCTTCAGCTGTTTCCTTTGATTGTCCTACAATCAAGATATTATCTAGCTAAGCCATGAGCACATGACCTTGACTTCTCATCATGCCTAGAATAGGTTTTAACAACTTTGTAATCCCTCTAGGAGCTGAAGACAAACCATTAGGCAGTTGATTGTATTGGCATAATTCCCCATCCAGCTGAATTTTAAATCTTCTATCCTGCAAATGAACAGACACTGAATCCGCATCTTTAAGATCTCCTTCACAAACGTTTCCATCTTAAAATGTCTATACCGTACAAAAGGGTTAAGCCTATTCAGGTCTGTATAATTCTGCATCCCCCCATCCTTTTTTGGTCTGGGAAAGATATTGGACACAAACTGATGGCTTTGGTAAACTGCCTTAGCAATTACACCTTTATTACATAAGCTTGCAAGTTCCAGCTGAACTTCCAATTGTTCAGTGATACTGAAGTCAAACTCCTTTTTTGGAACATGTTGCATGGGTAAATCAGAAATTGCATTTAAGCTTTATTCGATGCCCTTGAATAACCTCCAGTATAAACATATCTGAGGTAAACATTTAATTGTATCACATTAGATCTGTCTACATGAGAACCAGACCCTCTTACCTCCTTACCACCTGGCATTCTTCCCCGGCCTTGAGCTGGATATCTCACCTCCGTGGCGGTGCTACAGCCGAACGCCAACTGCGCTGCATCGTAGCTGGACTCGTCCCTTGCCCGGACCAGTCTGCTCCCTTATAGGGATACTTCCGCTTTGGTGAATATGTGGCTGCCGTCTTAGCCTCCTCCTCCAGCTCCTTCACCTGCTGTGCGAAATCCTCGCCAAACAGCTGTGCCAGTTGCACTGTGCCAGGCTGGCAGAGTGAAGCATATTTAGCATTGATGGTTGGTCTAATCGCATCTTGCGGAGGCAATTGATCTCAAAGTGGGCACTCCACAATAGCGCCTTTTGTTGTAATTTGTCATGCCCTCTCCATCCACCATCCTGGCAAAGCTCGTTATACCAGATGCCAGCAACTTTAAAAATATGCTGGAGCTTCACATGCTCCTGGGCTTTCATTAGTATGCCCATCTTACCCCAATTCTTCCTGTTCCCAACAGGAACTTTTAACAGTCCACAGTTGATTGGGGCTTCATACTTCGTTACTGTCTCATCCATTGTCAGCTCCTGTAGCTGATGTGAGACTTGGTAATTTATGCTGGTGCAAGTTCCTCACCCAGAGGCTCACCAGCATCCGACGACATGGCAAACCGTGCTGCAAACGGTGTCAGCTCTGACAGCTGCCTGCCCTCCCTTTGGAAGTCGTCGGACTCAGGGTCAGAGCGTATCTGCCCTTCTGCACTCACCTCTTGCAAAGAGGGTGCTTTCAAGCAGGCCTCTACTAGGCACTGCCAGCGGAGCCGTCCCCACGGCCTCCCGCCTGCACAACTCCTCCTGGAGTATGGCTTTATGAAGCGGCCTCTCCAAGGCACTGCCAGCGGAGCCTTCCCTAAGGCTTCCCGCCTGCACAACTCCTCCTGGAGTTGTGGCTTTATGAGGCAGACCTCTCCTAGGCACTGCCAGCGGAGCCTTCCCTATGGCTTCCCACCTGCACTACTCCTCCTGGAGTGTCTCTGTGGAGCAGCCCCTGTATGAGCTGCTCCTTTTGGATAACCACTGGGGAACGGTATCCTGTCCCCGACGGGACTCTCGTGGCCCGACTCTGCGGAGTCTATAGCCCTTACTGACTTAACTTATGCCGACCGCCCGACTGGTGGTGGCTGTGTACCCGGCTGGGCACTTTCTGAAGTCTGTCGTCGCACCGCTACCGGCTTGCGACTCCCCCGAGGTGACAGGCTGCCTTTCAGAGACTGCGCTCCCGCAGCTCTCTCTCTCCTTGTCGGCAGCAGCCTGCACCTTTCCCTTGTTCCTGCATATGGGGGAAAAAACACACAGAAACAATTTCTCTACTTTTTTCTAACTCCTCCAAAGTCTCCCCGACTTTGGTGGAGCTGTATTTACTCACGTTGCAGCAGGAGGTCCGAGCTCCCGCTGCCGTTCGCACCAATGCATCCGACGTAATGACGCGCATGCGCCCTGACGGGGTTCTTCACGTAGTCACTCACGTGACTCCGAAGTAAAATATATATTAACAGATATGAAGAGTCTGATGTTGTGTATTAGACAATTGCTTAAAATGACATTTCTTTCCTTTGGAGTGTATTGCAGGGCTTGCAAGCCTAAATTGTCAAAACATTGAAAACTTGCCGAGTTTTGAATGTCAGAAGAAGGGTCTCGACCCGAAACGGTGCCTATTTCCTTCGCTCCACAGATGCTGCCTCACCCGCTGAGTTTCTCCAGCATTTTTGTCTACCTTCGATTTTCCAGCATCTGCAGTTCCTTCTTAAACATTTTTTCTGTGTCAGTTGTACACCTAATGACGTTGCAACCTACGTGGCACAAATTACATCTTTTATTTGCAGCTTATGACCTTAAACTCTCAGTAAAGTCAGTACATTGTGCTACTTTACTACATTTGTGTCTATTTAAAGGAACATAAACACTCTGTTCATATCAGTAGACCTAAGCGGGCAGCTTCAGTAAACATTGCAGGCTGCTCAAACATCTTCCAAACTTCATAGCATAGCTAAAGTAATGGGAAGTGCTTTTTTCAACCTTTAGCTGTTAGATGCTCTCTCATTGTTTGTCTAAATATTGAAACTGTTCTCATGTTGAAAACGTGCGTTGAACAATTTCTCGTTTCATCCACTTATCATTATTTTAGTTTCTCTGGCTCTGCTTTTAGGACTTCTTCCTTTGTCCTTAGATAGATGCAAAATGCTGCATTAACTCAGCAGGACAGGCAGCATCTCTGGAGAGAAGAAATGGATGACGTTTCGGGTTGAGACGGGTCTCGACGTGAAACATCACCCATTCCTTCTCTCCAGAGATGCTGCCAGTCCCGCTGAGTTAATGCAGCAATTTGCATCTATCCTCGGTTTAAACCAGCATCTGCAATTCCTTCCTACACATTTCCCTTGTCTTTAATTGTGGATCCTGTTTCCATTATTTACATGGTTCTCAACCAGATCTGGTCCACTTCCAGAACTGCTCGTTATTTGCCCTCATCCAGCAGTAATAAGGTTTCACTCATGCTTTGCCCTGCCTCTAACCTCTTCCAGTTTTCTTTTCCTCTCCTCAACCCCCCACCCCGACCACTACAATCAGTTCCTCGGTTTCCACCCTAAGACCCGAAACGTCACCTATCCATATTTTCTAGAGACGCTGCCTGATCTGCTGAGTTACACCAGCACTTTGTGTCCTTTTGGGTCCTATCCATCTCCCCACTCCCCCCTCCGGCCTTCCTCCTCACCCCAGTCGCCACATTCTCCCTCTGATCATCTGGCACAACTACCGCCAACTTTAACGAGATACCACCAGAAGCAACTTACTCTTCACTCCTCTTTTACCATCTAGCAAGTCCTTGGTTCACTTTTCCATCTCCACCAACATCCACTTCCATTTTCACGGCCTGATCCCTTGCCATTTAAGATGAAGCAACGATTGTTCATTTATCTTTTCCCTTTCAACTATCCGGGCTCATTTCCAGGTCCTGCCAGGGAAATCATTGATTTACTTGCACTATATTTATTTACTGTGTGAATTTGATGCTTTCAATACAGTGTCTACAGTGCCTAATAGTTATCTCTCAATCAGCATCTACAATACAGGCTAGGTGATCATTATTACATTATTGTTTACAGATCATTTCCACGTGCATTTTGACTGTTGCGCTTCCTGTAAACTAACATCACATCTTTGGATGTTGTCAAGAAATTGACTAGAAAATGACAATCATAGAGCTAAGAGTGTTGATTGGAAAGTAAAGAAATTGTTGATGATTCTCAAATATGGTTGGATTGGGAAGAGGGGAAACAGCTTGGAGGAGGCTTGCATCATCTTTATTAATACCGAAAATGCATGTCACGAGAAAAAAGTTGTGAGGAAATGTTCTTCACCAAAAAACATCAACCTGAACACTTTTATCAAATGCACTTCATCAAAACTTGGAAAGAGAGAAAACAAGTTAGTTTTAAGTGGCAGGGAGGATGGAGGATGGCTGGAATGACAATATGCAAAGATACTGATCGGATGGGACCACAATTGCTAGATTGATAAATTGTTGATAAGTCCATCAAATTGAGAGATTAACAAGGATGTTGGAGAAAGAAAACAAAAGGTGCATATACGAGTGTAGAAGATGCCCAGTAGATCAGGTGATGTTAAAGGATGGTGATTTCCTCTCTGTTGAAATCGTTAAAGTGATTTACCAGTTTCCTGCTCCTCTGATTTAAACCCCTCTCCTTCAAAGATAGAGTCCCCCTTTACCTTACCTTTCACCACAAGATCCTCTTGTTGGGAGTGAAAGATGAGGATCAGGAAAACTCTATGCTTATCTGGAAGTATAGTTAACTGTTTATCCATAGATAAAGGTGAAGGGTCTCGACCCGAAATGCCACCCATTCCTTCTCTCCAAAGATGCTGCCCACTGATTTACTCCAGCTTTTTGTGTCTATCTTCGGTTTAAACCAGCATCTGCAGTTCCTTCCTGCACAAAATATATTTGCCTCATTGTTTCAGAATCATTATTTCTTACATTTCATATGACTATCTGAAATCTGTAAAGCTGTGTTGTGTCCTCCCTCTCATCTTGATTTTGTTCTCCTGTTGAGTCTATGTAAGATGGTCTCTGCCTTGTATTAATATTCTCTGCATGCTGTCTGGTTGCTCAGTGGTAGATTATCTGTGTAGCTATTTCATTCTCTGCAGCAGCTTACATTATTCTGCTGCTGCTGTGATGATTTCATTTTCCGTCTTGAGAATAGCATACCTTTCGTGTCTCCTTTGTTTGTGCAGCTTTCTGTTAAGCATTACATTTGTATTTATAGCTTGCCTTGAAAGGTTTTCTCTCCACTTTTACCTACGTTTCATCTTGGAATTTGAAAAGAAAAGAATGATCTCGTGAGAATCCAAATTTGTTCCTAGTTCAGTATCAATTAGTTCAGCCTTTGCTGTGCATTTCAGCTACCTTTCTTTTCTGCAAAGGTGTTCTTTAAATTGATAGCAGTTAAAGTGTTACTGATTTTAACTATTAGTACTGACACCCATGAAATGTGTAATTTTACATATTTGAATTTCCTAGATCCTCATCTTTTGGTTATATCAAAATAATTTTTACTTCATGAATTCCAGCTAAAATACAAAACAAATATCTTTGAACAGGGTTACTAACATGGAATCTTTGTTGAATTTTAATTTACATGTTCTTTTAATTTGAAAACCGCCTCTAAGTCAAGACCACTAAACATATCTCCAGACGCACCACATTTGAAGCTAATAATGGCATAAATTCTGACATGAAAGGAATTTTCCATTTCCATAGAGAAACACTGATATTTACAGGACAGAAGGATGCACATTATGCCCATGCCAACTAAAAATGGATTGTGGGTTTATCCCACTTCCCATTCTTTGGTCCCTGATTCAATGGTTACTCATCCAGTAATTTTTAAATATTGTGAAGATTTCTTCTGCCTCCTCCACCTTTTCACAAGGTGTGCTCCAAATGTACACCATGGTGATTTTCTTTCCTCACCTTCAATTCATCTACCAATTTAGTTTAAATCTACTGTATATCCTGGTAATTATTTCCTCTTCTTTGGGAAATGGGTCCTTCTTGTTCACCTGCAGGCTAATAATAATTTGATACTCTTTTGGTTAAATCTTCTCTCAGCCTCCTTTGTTCCAAACTCAGTCCAGATGTTCTTGCCTTATAACTAAAATTCTCCAGCTGCTGGACGGACATACCTTTAGAAAGGAGATGAGGAGGAATTTCTTTAGTCAGTGGTATTCATTGCCACAGAGGTGTGTAAGCCTTAAGGGGCTGTCCCACTGCGGTGACCTAATCCGCGAGTTAAGAAGAGTGCCTTCGACCTTCAAGCTCGAGGCAACTCGCCTGGAAAACCTCGAGCTGGATCGACCGTCCGCGTTGAAACTGCGAGCTGGATCGACCGACCGCACACACACACACACAAACACATCGCAAAGGCGGGGGCCAGGGAAAGCGGGGGAGCGCTGTCTGAAATTCACACCCGCGATGAAGAGGAAGGTAAACAGCTGCCACAGTACGGTAAGTCCTTTAGAGAATGCGGGAGGGGGGGGGAAGAGAAGGGGAGACAGGGGGAGAAAGAAGGGGAGAGAAGGGGAGAGAAAGGGAGAGAAGGGGAGAGAAGGGGGGAGAAGTTTATTGTACTTTTAAGAAGTATAATCAAGTTTAGCAGGCATTTTACCTACCGGTCGGTTTTCCTTGGTCCTGAAAACTCCAATGAGCCAATCAAAATACACGGTCAGTGAAGGAGATTGCCTATGGCTGCCCTCGACTGCCTGTAACTAAATAGCGACCCAACTCCACTGCACTACGAGTCAAAAAGAACCATGCCGACCAAATTTTACTCGCGGAAAATTCTTCAACATGCTGAAAAATTTTCCGAGACCTAGCTGAGGCCACAAGTATTTGGCAACTTCCCTCGAGCATGAAGGAGAGTTCCAGTGACCTCATAGGACCTCCTAGTACCACGTGTCGACCATGCTGCGAGTTTGAGTCGAGGGCAAACTCGTCTAAACTCGGAGATTAGGTCACCGCAGTGGGACAGCCCCTTAATCATTGTGCATTTTTAAAGCAGAGATTGACAGATTCTTCATTTGTAAGAGTGTCAAAGGTTATGGTAAGAATGCAGGAGAATGGGGTTGAGATGATAGATCAGCCTCGATTGAATGGCAAAGTAGACTCAATGGGCCGAATGACCTAATTCTGCTTTTATGACATAACTACTAGTCAATCTGCTCTCTGTCCTCTTTACTGTCATCACAGCTTCCCAGCAGTGTGGCATCCGTTACTGAACATCATTATTATTTTTAACCAGTTCTTGCATGACCTTCCTGCTTTTGTGTCCATGCTTCAGCCAGTAAAGCCAAGTGTCCCTCCACACTTCTTAACCGTCTCATGTCCTTCTTCCTTCAGATATTTCTGACATGCATTCCAAGATTCCTTTATCCTTCAATACTGTTGAGTATCCTATAATTTATTGTGTTTTCCACCATATTGTTTTCTCTGCTCAGGTGCAGAAGCTCATGTTTCTCTGGATTGTATTCCATATGTCCACCTAACCTGTCCTTAGAACTTTTTTCCACATGACCAATCTCACTGCCAGTTTTGGTATTAATGGCAAACTTTGCAGTCATGGTTTCCAGATATAAGTGATTATAGAATGGAGGTTATAGACTTAATTAGGTAACAAACGAGGTTACAAAATAAAATGATTATCCACAAATCTAACTTAGTTGACAGTTGACCCAATTTTTTGTTGCAATGATGGGTGTACGCTATCGCATAATCAATGAAGTTCCTGAAAATTGGGTGTCCTCACTACTGCATTCCATGTCTCTACTTTTAGGCTTAGTCTGCGGTTCCCTGTCACCACATTAGCACAATCCGAGTCCCTGTTTACTAGTTATTAGCCCACACTATTCTTTCCCCTACATCAGATTGACAATGACTCCTTCTGACGTCAAATGTTCAATTTTTTCAGAGGAGCGGTGAGTCTGGGTGATCACTGGAATGACAAACTCTCTATCATGAAGAACTTCTCTCTTCATCTCCTCTGAGGGGAGTTATCTGAGCCTCTCTTACTGCTCCCCCCCCCCCCCCTGTGATTCCTACAGCTCTCCAGACCTGCAACAATGTTTAACCTGGATTCGCCACCACAGCCACAAAAGCAGTTCCCTCCCCTCCACTTACAGTCTGAAGAAGGGTCCCGGCCCAAAACATCACCCATTCTTTTTCTCCAGAGATGCTGCCTGATCCGCTGAGTTACTCCAGCACTTTGTGTCAATCTTCAGTATATACCAGCATCTGCAATTCCTTATTGAATAACTCTCTTTCATTGTCGATCCTCCAACCCCACCCCCCCACCCCCACCCCCACCCCTACCCTCTCAATCTTTGCACATCCCCAATCCTTTCCACTAGTCACTTTCATTTCATATTTCATGTATTTTGTGTTTTATGACTGTTGGCTGAACAATTTTCCTCCTGGGATAAATAAAGGTCCATTGTATCGTATAGTATCGTACCGTATCGCATCGTTGTCTCTAAAATGCTGGTCAGATGACTGGTGTGAGAATGTATCTCCAGTTGTTTCCTCTGCTCTCCTGCTGCCCGTGGGTGATTTGCTTTCATTGAAGGATAGCTATAATAACACACCAGTTAGCGCATGACCTCGGCAGATCAGTGTTTCTTTATTCATTCAAGGGATGGTGGTTTCACATGCTGAGCCAAAATGTAACTGCCCACGAGGTGGTGGTGAGCTGCTCTCTTGATCTGCTGCTGTCTTTGAGGTGAAGGTATTCCCACCTTGGTGTGAGAAAGGGAGATGGAGGATTTTGACTCAGCAACAGTGAAGGAATGGTGGTAAATGTCCGAGTCATGATAATATGTAGCTTGCAGAGCAGGTTCCAGGTGGTGGTGTTCCCATGCTTATCCTGCCCTTGCTGTTCTAGCTGGTAGAGTTTATGGATATGGAAGGAGCTGTCTGAGGAGTCTCGGGCAGTTCCTGCTCTGTCGCCAGTAGATCTGCTACCGTGTGTCAGTGTTGGTGTGAATGAATGGTTGTGGATGGAGTGTCCATCGAGTGGGCTGCTATTGTTGTATGTTATCGATCTTCTCAGTGTCGTTGAAGCTGCATTCATCCAGGCAAGTGGATGATTCGAGTTTTGCAGATGGTGGACAGGCCTTGCACGGTTTGGAGTTAAGTCAGAGGATTCTTGGCCTCTGACCTGCTCTTGTAGCCACATTGAATAAACAGCTATTACTCTTCAGTTTATGGTCATTGGTAACCTCTAGGATCTTGATAGCAGGGAATTTAATTGATGGTGATGTTATTGCGTGTCGGAAGGGTATAGCTAGATTTTCAATGAAATGCCAATATCTGGCACTTGTGTGGCGTGAATGTTATTTGTCAACTTTCCACCCAGGACTTGATATTGCCCAAGTCTTGCTGCATTTGGTTGTGGACTGTTTTGTTGTCCTGATGGCAGGGAGTGTCCAAGACAATTCTGACCTGTGGCATCCTATATGGATCAGGACTATTGGTTGTGTACAGCAATGATCTGGCTGGCTAGTTTGTAGAAGATATGAAGATTGGTGGTGTGATTGGTAAAAGTGAAGGCAATCTTCAAACACAACTCAATATTGTTCAGTTGGTAAAGTGGCCATAGAAATGAGAGTTAATCCTGAAAAATTAGGTCATTAATTTGAGGACAACTTATAAGGCTATGCACAATGAATGGCAGGGCCCTGGAAAGTAAAAGGAACAAGGAGACTTGTCCATGTTCAAGGATCACTGAAGGCATGGTTATGATGCATCTACCTAAAGCCCCTTGCATCTAAAGCCCACGGTGTGCAAATCTGTTTGCCACACCACAGGAAGGGTATGATTGCACACAGGAGTATCAAGAAGAGATAGACGCAAAAAGCTGGAGTAAAACAGCAGGACAGGCAGCGTCTCTGGAGAGAAGGAATGGGTGACGTTTAGGGTCGAAACCCTTCTTCAGACCCGGTTGTCTCGACCCGAAACATCATCCATTCCTTCTCTCCAGCGATGCTGCCTGTCCCGCTGAGTTACTCCAGCTTTTTGTGTCTATCTTCAGTTTAAACCAGCATCTGCAGTTCCTTCCGACACAGTATCAAGAGGAAATTCACCAGGATGTTGCCTGACGTGGAGCATTTCAGCTATGAGGAGAGAAAGGATAGCCTGGATTTATTTTCCTTGGAGCAGAGAAGTCTGTACAAAATTGTAAGGGCTAGTAGGATATCAATAGGATATGTAATCAGAAATATTTCTCCTGAACAGGGATATCAATGGCCAGCGAGCACAGATTTAAAGTAAGAGCGGAATTAAAGAATATATTTCACCCAGGAGATTGTTGAAATCTGGAGCACATTACCTGAGAGGTGGTGAAGGCAGGTAATCTCAACATTTAAGAAGTATTCGGATGATCATGCACAATACAATGGTATAGAAAGTAATGAGCCAGCTGCCAGGGAACCGGTATTAATGTGGACAGATCCTTTGGACCAATGTGCCAAATTGATGATCTTTTGTGCTCATGACACAGTAACAATTGGATCTGTGACATAAACATCGAATGCACCCACTCACTTCGCAACTGCTTGCTGTAAGGATGAATCTGCCCACCAACCACTCTGTCTCACCCTCTTCAGGGGTTGCTTTCCATTTGCCCTTGACCCCAATCCTCCCAGCCCATGCCCAACCCCATGCTGGATCCCGTCAGCCTAGCCATTCAAAGCCTGCAGGACAACTCTGAAACTCTGGAACTGTTCCAGACTATCTGCATCTTCCCGGTAGGTGTTCCACATGGTGCTCTTCTGTAGGATATCAACGTCTGATTGTCCCATCCTACGGAGGCAGATTCATTCTGTAGGAGCAGAAGCGTTGAACAATCACTACCTACACCCAGAAAGAAGAAGGACTCCTTTTAGGGCCCCCACATCCTTCTTCCCGTACTTCCTTCATGGTTCCCCCAGCACCATACAGCCAAAAGAGCTGAATTTAGTTGAACTGTACGATCATTGTGAAGACAGTGCTGAAAGACCCTTCAATCAGAAACATTAACTATTTTTCCTTCCGCAGATGCTGCCTGAATTGCTGAGTGTTTCCAGCATTTTCTGATTTTATTTCACGTCTCCTTGTCTGAAATCCCAAAATATAAGTTTCATGAACTGCTTTTATCCAGGTGATCTTTCTTACAACAATTTAAGTTGCAATTGGGTATTGAACAGTGAAGATGAAGGGTGATAGTGACAAGTAACTCTATACAGTAAGTGTCCAGCCACTGTCTGAATGTTGCAGTCAGGCAGACCTGCATGTAAATTGCTTGCTATGAACATCTTCTTGTTGCAGGAGTACTTAGTTTGTAACATTCAAGATGATTGTAGCTTTTAGAATTACAATTTGGGGAAACTGAATAGTACACTGGGTTGGAACTGGCCTTTTGCTCTGGGATGGGTTTTTAAATAGAATGTGTCCCTTGGACATTTGTGTTAAAAGTCCAAAATGAAACGTTGGAACATGGCCCTACACTGTAAACTGCTCCTACTTTTTCAATAATTGGTTATGTCATTCAAAAAAGCCTGGAATATATTTGGCTTGGGAATTGGGCGGAAATTATTGAATGGGCTTTAAAATGGAATCACATTGCTGTGGTGGAGGAACCTTTATTCTAAACCTAGCTACAAGTTAACCCTAAGGAAAAAAACCCGATATGGTTCTTTCACATTTTACAAATGTAGTAATTTGTTGAAGTGAACGAAAGATGGTCGCTTTTTTTGTGCACAGTAATCTCCCACACGGGCTGTTGTGATAATGTTTTGTAATGTTGGTTCAGGGATAAATATTAGTCAGAACACAGGGATAGCGCTCCTGCTTTTCTTCAAACTAGTGCTCAAGGGAGCTCTTGATTCCATTTCTATATTCATGAAATAAAGTCTCTCATTTTTCAGTGGCAACATCCTCGCTCTGATGAACAAAATTGAATAAAATACTTCACAACTGTTCCTTCCATTCCTATGAATAGGTTAGAAAAATATTGCGACAACTAACAATAAAATAGATCAAGTTGATACGATGATTTACTTACATAATTAAAAAAAAACTAAAGCATTCACTTTATTTAAAGCATAGCTCATATTCAATTGAGCAAATGTCCCAAGACAGACACTAAAAGCTGGAGCAACTCAGCGGGTCAGACAGCATCTCTGGAGAAAAGGAATAGGTAATGTTTTGGGTCAAGACCCTTCTTCAGACTGTCCCACCTAATTGTTAATTTTACTTCGGAGTCACGTGAGTTACTACGTGAAGAAGACCCGTCAGGGCGCATGCGCGTCATTACGTCGGTCGCATTGGCGCAGACAGGCTGGGAGGAACAAAGTTCTCCAGCGGTAAGTTTGAAAAATCCTACAGGTAAGTTTAAACTTACTTTTCAGGTTGTCCATTGCAGGAATCTTTTCTCGCAGGTTCCTGCTGGACATGAAATTCAGCAAAACCCGATGGACCGCGGGGAAATTGTGGACCGTGGGGATGCCGGCTTCGGACTGCGGGAGTGCGGTAGCAGGCAGCCGGTGGGTTTTGCTGGTTGAGTCGCGGACAGAACGGTCCGCGACGCCCGAGGTTTAATTCGGGCCGCGGGTTTTTTGTAGACCGCGGGTTAAGCAAGCTACGGTCACGATAGAGGTGGCTGTTGGGCTTGTTATTTCGAGTCGCTGACAGGCAGGTCAGCGACTCCCGAGATATGTTTTAAATAGGGGCCGCAGGGTTTCTCTAGACCGCGGGGATACCGGCTACGGTCCGCGGTAAAGTGAGGAGCCGGTGGCCATCGGACTTCTTGTTAGAGTCGCTGACAGTAAGGTCAGCGCCTCCCGAGGGTATTCGGGGTGCAGACTGAGCGTGGTCGTCGGGTTACTACCCGGCTCATTGAGGCAAGGACCCCGACTTTGGCAGCCCATATGAGTTTGAACTGTGTGGAGCCTGGCCAGGAGGGTCCCCTCTGTTATATATGTATGTCCTCAGTGGAGAGGAGTAAGGTCTCAGGGCTGCTTACCAATTCCTCAGTGGAGAGGAGTACAAAGGGTCAGTGTGTGGCTGACTCCAACCCCAACTCAGGAAGTGAGATTAGTGGTTTATCACCCTTATGTGTCTATGGCAGTAGCATTTTCTGCTAATTCTGTGGAGGTTTCAGGTCTAGGCCAAGCTGGCCTTCAAGGAGAATTTACAATTCACGTATGCCCTCCAAATTAAGGATGAACGCAATTTTGAGAAGCGTTCAAAAGGGTAGACATTATAGTTACCACTTGGTCACATTGTGGCTATTATACCGAGACAGATGATTATCATTTACTCAATTAAGGAAATGGGAAGCCTTGTTGAGCTGTATTATCAGTCACCTGTGGGAGTTACACCAGGTGGTGTCATAGTAATTCTGCTCATTAAAAGGGACTGTGCACGGTTTCTTCCCCATGACGCCGGATTAGTCATATTAAAAGTAAATAAATCCCAGGTTTAACTGGGATGGGCGTCTTTATTCACATAAATGTCTTTGCCTATGACAAATAACTGTTAAGTTTTGATCCAGCATTTCCCACTATGTCTGATGTACGGGGGCCAGAGGCGCTCCAATTCTTCCCTATAGACAGCGTTGGCATCGGGAAGGAGCACGATTTGGAGTCGCTAGCAGGTGTAGCCTGTTTTTAGGGAAGGAGGATACCAACAGAGTATCGATTTGCATGGCTAGTCCTAGCGGCTGCTGTTGGCAGCGACCTGATAACCCCAACTCAGAGTGAGTGCCAAGCCAGGGGTATCAATGTCAGACAACATTGCGTCTCGTTGCAATCCAACAACGCTCCATCGTAAGGCATGTCAGGCAGCAACACCTAGTAAAGGGTTGCAAAATTCCCCCCACTCAAGGGTCGGAGTGGTCGAGAGAGTGCTACAGGAGGATGCACATGTGCCTGAAGCAACACCTGTTTGCAGGGTTGCCATTCCTCCCACTTGGTGCACCACAGTGGTCGAGATAGTGCTAAAATACATGCACACATGCCTGAGGTGACGCCTAGTAAAGGGTTGCCAAAATTTCTCCCACTGAAATGGCGGAGTGTTCGAGAGACTATGCGACAGGAATATGCACATGGGCCTGAAGCAACACCTGTTTGCAGGGTTGCCATTACTCCCACTCTGTTCTCCGTAGTGGTCGAGATAGTGCTAAAATACATGCACACAGGGCTGGGGCAGCTCCTGTTGCAGGTTGCATTAGTCCTCCCACGTGGATGTATAGCGGATGAAGATGGAGCCACACACATATGTGATAAGATTGTGGGGAATGATGTCGAACAACATGCTTGGTACAGACGCATGTACAAGCAAATGGAGGAGATGGATGGTGATACCTGCTTCTGCTTCGATAAGTCCCACTCTAAAAGAGTGTCTAAGGTTCGTATGGATTAACTCCAAACAGGAATCCAAACATGGTTATGTGCCGGGATCCCATGCTGAATGCATGAGGGTAAGCAGTGGGCGTTTGCCTCTAAAATTGCTGCTCAGTCGCTGATTGCTGATCCATCCAGAGAAATCCAAATTAACACCTGACTATTTGGGTCACAATTGATTCAATTAAGTGACTCTGCCCAGGGAAAAAAGGGTAGAGCTAATTGACAGCTGTATCACGCTAATTGAGGCATTAAGGATACATTCGGGTCATTATAATAGACCTATGCAGTTATCAGTAAAGGCTATTCTGATTTGCAATGGTGGATTCATCATGGGTCCAGGAGTTATAGCAAGGTAATGCTTGACCAGCCTTCCATGATTTTGCAGATGAATGTCAGTGCACTCGGGTGGGGTGTCACAGATACGAGTTTCAGCTGTGGAGGCAGATGGACTGAGCAAGGGGCATCGCTTCTGCAGACATGGGCAATTAACTATTAAGATAAGGCTTATTGCTCTAACAAATGTAATCTGCATGTTCAGTTTCAGATTGACAATACTACGTAAGTGGCATATATATTAATCACATCGGTGGAATCAAGTCGGTATTTTGTGACAGATTGACTAATCAAATTTGGGCCTGGTGCATTGGAAAAGATATTTCAGCTATTTATCTACCAGGTAGATTCTACATAGTAGCAGACGTCAAGTCACGAAAGTTCCATGACAACATAGATTGAATGTTGAACCAGGAGGTGTTCAATAATATAGTACTTGTATATGAATGCCAGACGTCGATTTGTTTTGCATCAAGGTTCAACCATCGGATGCCTAAATAGGTTTCATGGGAACCAGACTAGGTGGCAGTTGCAATTGATACTTTGACGTTACATTGAGGTGATATGTTTTATATATTTTCCTACCATTTTGCCTAATAGGTCGGAGTCTGCAAGAAATCAAGCAGGATGCCACTTTGGGGGTGCTTGTAATGCCTAATTGGCCGAATCAAGCATGGTTTCCCTTTGATGTTACAGTTAGGGATCCAACCTCTTTTTGGTGGTTCCCAAGTGTAGGAATTGACTGGAGCATCCGCTAACACAGGAAAGTCATCTGTTATGTGATTGTATTGACTTGGTAATTTACAGGTTTTAAGAAGGCCATACCTGGAGCAAGGACTGTCTGGGTGAACGGTGGACATGCTCACTGTAGCCTGGAGAAAGAGTACTCAAAAGGGGTATATTACTTATGTAAAAAATGGGAGCAATATTGTGTACAAAATAATATTGACTATAGTACTGCAGGTATTGTGGATATTTTAGAGTTCCTGTTGACACTCTATGATGATGAGGGGCTCAGTTATAGCACCATTAATACAGCTTTAAGTGCTTTGTCATCGTATGGTTTTGATTGGGTCAGGAAAGATCCTATGGAGTTTCATCATATCATAGCTGTATTGATGAAAGGAATTTCAACTATAAACCTCCTAAACCCAGGTATATGGCAATCTGGGATGTAAGTGAGGTCCTCAAGATGCTTCGACAGTAGGTTCCTGCCATGTCTCTGAATTTGCCAAACTAATCATGAAAGTGGTTATGCTCTTGGCATTGGTTCAGCGTAACAAGTGCAGATTTTGCAAAAACGTCTGCTAGACAGGATGGAAGTTGCTGAAGAGAATGTTATGTTATATAATTGCATCCTGCTTAAGCAGAGCAGGCCAGGTGTCACAGGTTTGTTAAAATTGTGTTTCAGCATAACCTACTGATCCATGTTTATGTGTAATGGCACATTCATTTTCATTATATTGAAGCTATAAAGACCTTAAGAAATGTGGAAACAGCATTGTTTATCAGTTACATGAAGCCACACAGGAGAGTGTCAGTGCAGACTATCTCAAGGTGGTTTAAAGCAAATGTTGATTAAGGCAGGTATTAACACTGGAAGTGTATATATCCTTTTTCCACTAGTGCAGCAGCAACGTCGTCGGCTAGGGTGATGGATGTTCACAGCGGCCATATTTTTATAGGTGCCGGGTGGTCAAATGAATTATTTAAATTTTTTTTTACCATCGGCTGATCGCCGATCGGAGAGAGGCTGTTTGCAAATTCAGTATTAAGTCCTGTTTAGTTTCCCCTGGGATAGACGGGTTACTGTTTGTTTTGATTATTCAAATCACTTGTTACTGCATGATATTAACATTTCATGTTTAACGCATTATTGATTGTTTCTCATCAAAAGTCAATCAATGCAGTGAGGCCGGGATTTGGATCTGCGGCATAAAATCACAGAGCTTTGAACCCTTCACGTCGTCACTCACGTGACTCCGAAGTAAAATAGTAAAGATTAAACGTGAACTTACCAGTTTGAAGTTTGATCTTTATTTTATGAGGAGTTATGTTGGTGATTACGTGCCCGCCACGCCCAACCCCTCTCTCATAAAAAAGGTCATATGATAGTTCTCATGTTGCTCATCTTTAATGTGTTCAAATATTGTGTTGTCTGTGATTTCATACCGCTGCTTTGAAGATTGACGCGCATGCGCCCTGACGGGTCTTCTTCACGTAATCACCCACGTAACTCCTCATAAAATAAAGATCAAACTTCAAACTGGTAAGTTCTCATTTAATCTTACTATTCCACATATTAATGGCAGAATGGAAGTATAGTTTGTACTTTTTACATCAAATTTATATTGTTATCCGGAGACTGTGTGATAAGTCCAACGTGCAAGTCAATTCATGCAAATTGACTTGTTTTGGAACTATAGTCTTTCTTTCTGTCGTAATAGGAGTGACAAAACTCTATCCTTTGCAGATCCAACAAAATAAATAATAGGAGAGGTAATTTACTCTGAACCTTTCAGGTTAGCAAAATTATAAATATGCTGAAAACATTGGTTATGCTAAATTTATTCTGGTTGAGGACATTAAATTGATTGTCAGGCAAAGTAAAGGAAAATCATGCAGAGGTGTATTTTCCCGATTGGAGGCTAATGGTGTGCCACGGAGATCAGTGCCCTGCTCACTGTTGTTAGTTATCTACATTAACAAATTGTGTAACTATATAGTTAACATTGTTAGTAAATTTATATGACACAAAAGTTGGTGATATAGAGGATAGTGTGGAAGGATACAGATGCATAGAGTCTCTTGCCCAGAGTAGGGGTATCGAGGACATAGGTTCAAGGTGAAGGGGAAAAGATTTAATAGAAATCCGAGGGGTAACTTTTTCAAACAAAGGGTGGTGGGTGTGTGGAACAAGCTGCCAGAGGAGGTAGTTGAGGCTGGGACAATCCCATCGATTAAGAAACAGACAGGTACATGGATAGGACAGGTTTGGAGGTATATGGACCAAGCGCAGTCAAGTGGGACTAGTGTAGCTGGGACATGTTGGCCGGTGTTTGGGCCAAAGAGCCTGTTTCCACACTGGATCACTCTATGACTCTATGACTCTATGATATCTAAGTTTAGTCAAGTCAAGTCACATTTATTTATATAGCACATTTAAAAAACAACTCTCGTTGGCCAAAGTGCTTTACATTTGTTATAAGAATAGTATAAACAAACAAACTACATACATATATACATATAGCCATCGCTCAGAGTATGTCAAGAAAGGCTTGGGAGTATAGATACGTTTTTAGTCTTGACTTAAAGGAGTCGATGGAGGGGGCAGTTCTGATGTGAAGGGGGATGCTGTTCCAGTCTAGGAGCTGCAACCGCAAAGGCACGGTCGCCCCTGAGCTTATGCCTAGACCGCGGGATATTCAACAACCCAAGTCGGCCGATCTGAGGGACCTGGAGGTGGAGTGTGGGTAAGAAGACTTTTGATGTAGGTGGAGGCAAGCCCAATGAGGGCTTTGTAGACATAGAGTAGGATCTTGAAATGTATACGGAACCGCACAGGGAGCCAGTGGAGAGAGGCCAGGATCGGGGTGATGTGGTCCCTTTTTCAGGTGCCCGTCAGGAGTCTCGCTGCGGCGTTTTGGACCAGTTGCAGGTGGGACAGGGAAGATTGGCTGATGCCAGTGTAAAGGGAGTTGCAGTAATCTATGCGGGAGGAGATAAATGTGTGGATGATCTTTTCGAGGTCATCAAAGTGGAGGAATTGTTTTATTTTAGCTATCGTCCGAAGCTGAAAGAAGCTAGCTTTTACCACGGCATTGACTTGTTTGTCAAATTTCAGTGCCGAGTCAAATATCACGCCAAGGTTTTTGACGTGTGGTTTGAGTAGTGGGGTAAGGCTTCCAAGGCTGCCTGCTATCATTTTGATTGAGTCCGAGGACCGAGAAGGATGACCTCAGACTAAAGGGCCTGTCCCAAGGGCATGCGACTCCATGCGGAAAGCGCGACCTAACCGCAAGCGGGAGCCGCGCGGGTGCCGCGCGGAGGTCGAGTGATCCCCGTATAGGGCCAGTCCCACCAGCATGCGGCTGCATGCGGCAAGCGCTACTAAATCGGAAGCGGGGGCTGCGCGTAGGTCGAGTGCCATCAAGACGGTGCGTACGGCCTCGATGCGGCTGCTTCCGCCGTCGATGCGGCGCGCACGGCCACGATGCGGCAGGCCATTGCCGCACGGAATTTTGAACAGTGTCAGTTTTTCGGAGCCCCGCGCGATGTCGGGACCAGCTCCGCACCACTCCATGTGGCTCCCGCGATCGAAGTGGGACTGACCCCCGTGACCTCCGCGCGGCCCCTGTACGGCACCTGCTTGCGGTTAGGTCGCGCTTACCGCATCGAGTCGCATGCCCGTGGGACAGGCCCTTTACTCTCGTTTAGTTGGAGGAAGTTCTGGGCCATCCAACACTTTATATCCTCGAGGCAGTGGGTAAGGTTAAGCAGATTTTATTGGTTTTTGGGCTTCAGGGGGAGATAGAGTTGTGTATCATCTGCGTAGCAATGGAAGGAAATGCTGTGCCTTTCAATGACTTTGCCTAAGGGGAGCATATACAGAGAGAAGAGAATGGGGCCAAGGATGGAACCTTGTGGAACCCCACAGCAGAGATTAGCTGGGGAGGAGAAAGAGTTGCCTATGTTAGTCGAGAAACTCCTAACTTTGAGGTAGGAGATGAAGCAGCTCAGGGCAGTGCCATCAATATCAACCCCGTACCGGAGACGGTCCATTAGGATGGTGTGGTCGACAGTATCAAATGCTGCGCTGAGGTCAAGAAGGAGAAGGATTGCACAGTCGCCGGAGTCAACGGTGAGGAGTAGGTCATTATGTACCTTCAACAAGGCAGACTCTGTGCTGTGGTGAGCCCTGAAACCTGATTGGAAAGTTTCCAAGATAGTGTTTTGGTGAAGGTAAGGCATAGGTTGACTTAAATTACCTTTTCAAGGGCTTTTGAGAGGAAAGGCAGTTTAGAAATGGGTCTGTAGTTGCTTGGCAAGGTGGGGTCGAGGTTAGGTTTTTTCAGGAGTGGCTGGACCACCGCATGCTTGAAGCAGGTAGGTACAGTGCCAGTGGCCAGAGAGCTGTTGAAGATGGCGAGGATGCTGGGACCGGCTGTTGTAATGACGTCCTTTAAGTTTACAACAGGATCTAGATCATTTAGGAAGTGGGCCAAGGAATGACAATTGAATTTAATTATGCCAAGTGTGAGATGTTGCACTTTGGTATGTCAAATCGAGGTGGTGCTTACATATAAGGATATAAGTCCTGGGGAGTGTTGTAAAATGGTAAGAACTAGGAGAACATGTGCATGGTTCCCTGAAAGTGGCAATTCAGGTGCACAGTGTGGAGAAGAAGGTGTTTTGGCATGATTGCATCATTTGGGAAGGGTATTGAGTACAAAAGCTGGGACATCGTGAAACAGCTGTACAAGTTGTTGGTGAGACCACATCTGGAGTACTTTGCCAATCTGATTGCAGGGCTAAAGGAAGTAAACCATTACGTTTGAAAGAGTGTGGAAGAGATTCACCAGGATGTTACCCAGACTTGCTTCTTCTTCTTGCGTATGGCGTGCACAGCCTAAAGTTGTACGACAACTTGTTCTATTTGATCTTATTTGATTGTGCATGCCAGGTTGATTGCATTGGTTGAAACAGGGCGGACCACATGAAGGGTGCAATCTCCCACCCCACCCAGACTTGCGTGGTTGAGTTATAGGTAGAGGCTAGAGAGGCTGGAGTTTCTTTTGTAGAGAAGGAGGCTGAAGGGTAACCTTACCGAGATACATAAAATCATGAAGGACATGGGTAATGTGAAGTCTCACATTCCCTACCCAGAACAGAGGATAATAAAACAAGAGGCCACATGCTTATGGTGAGGAGGTGGGCTTTAAGATAGACCCCGGAGGCAACCTTTGCACTCTGAGTAGTCGATATCTGGAATGGCCTGTCAGAGGAAGCTATAAAAGGGGATGTATATGACATTTGGATAGGAAGCATTTAGAGGGGTACTGTATGTGACAAGGAAGGACTGTTTCCATGATGTATGGCTCTTTTGTACAGACTTTTGATCTTACAGACACAAGAGACTGCAGATGCTGAAAATCCAGAGTAACAAACAATCTGCTCAAAGACGCAATCTGAAAATGGAAAGTGAATGTCAATGTTTTGGTTGTGAGATTGGAGAAGGGAGAAAACTTGTGCAAAGATGAGAGAGGAGCGATGAGGTGAGAGGTGATTGGTGAACCCAGAGGTGTGAAGGGTATGGGGAGGGGGAGGGGTGGGAATGACAAATTGTAGCAGAGGAAAAGAAAAAGCGGCAGGTGGAGCAAAGTTAGAGGAGGAGGTTCCCAATCACATTGGGATTGCAATAATATAGGAAATATATTTTAGCATTATATTACAATGAGATGCATACAACAAATATTTTCAATGGTGAATTTGCAGCAGAACAGCAGATGGACCTTCTTTCAGCCATCACCTGAACATTGGTTCTCAATGGTTCAATGGTTCTTTACTATCACATGTACCTAGGTATAGTGGAAAAAAAAAATGTTCTACACAGTTCAGTAAAATTATTGCCAGACGTACAAACCCAGGTAAAGTACAGAATGTATAGAAGCAGCCCACTGAGTCCATATGCAAGAGTCGCCAGGTTTTGGTGCCATTTTCAAAGTCCCAACTCCGATCAGTGTACACTAAGCTGAAGCTGATACCTACTCTTTATCTGACTTGGCTGGCACCAAGTCACTGATTCAAGATTCAAGATTCAAGATTCAAGATTCAAGAGAGTTTATTGTCATGTCCCAGATTGGACAATGAAATTCTTTGCTTTGCTTCAACACTACAGAATATAGTAGGCATAAATAAATACAGAACAGAACAGAACAGATCAGTGTGACCATATACCAATGAATATATATATACACACATAAATAAACAGATAAAGTGCAATCGGCTATTAATGATCAGAGTTTTGTTTGAGTTGAGTGTATTAGCCTGATGGCTGTGGGGAAGCAGCTATTCCTGAGCCTGGATGTTGCAGATTTCAGGCTCCTGTACCTTCTACCTGAAGGCAGCGGGAGATGAGTGTGTGACCAGGATGGTATGGATCCTTGATGATGCTGTCAGCCTTTTTGAAGCAGCGACTGCGATAGATCCCCCTCGATGGCAGGGAGGTCAGAACCGATGATGGACTGGGATCCTTGAACCCCACAGCAAAACCTTTTGATACTTGTTGCAGTAGCTGACACATTGTGGATCGGCTAACCTTCCACCAGCAGTTGTTTGTCCTGTTCAATATACTAACTGTTCTGTAATATAGTTTGGACAATTTATAGAGTAGTACAGCACTGAAATAAGTCCTTCTGCTAGATTCATTCAGGCTATCTATGCTAATGCTATTTTCCTACATTTGGCCCATCTCTCTCTATCCCTTCTCCTTTCCTTTCCTATCCATGTACCTGCCCAAATGAATACTGTAATCATACCTATTCCTACCACCTCCTGTGTCAGCTTGCCCATGTATCCACCAGCTTCTGTGTGAGAAACTAACCCCTTGGATCTCCTTTAAATATTTCCCCTCTCATTTTAAACCTATGCCTTTTAGGTTTAGTTCCCCTACCCTTAGGAAAAGGTTGTGCCTCCGTGACCCTGCATGAGTAGTTGAGCCAGCATGGTGGTAAGGATGTATGCCAGAGCTCTCTGTGAGAGACTGGGAACCAATTTCTCCCAATTGCTTCTGAACTGGCAGTGTAGTATTGGATAATCTGGGATTTATGAAAAAGACACTGCATGTTTATGTATATTGTGACTGATTAATTTATAAATTATGAAGACATTACATAACAGATGCAGGTTACTTGAGTTGAGCCAGCCCATCTGCATGGATACTTAGTGATGGAATGGTCTGAAATTTGCAGTAATGTAGTTTGTAATGTTCGTTTAATTCTTTAAAGTTGAATAAGGTTAAATAGTTTGTGTCTGATAGAATGTATAATCTTTATTCCCAAATTGTAATAACATTCTGGTAAAGTTATCTGATCCTGAGGTTTTGTGATCTTTACTTTAAAATTGTATTTGTCCTGGTGAATTCTGAATAAAATAGAGCATAAGGTGTACTCAAAGAAGTGCCTGATGCTGTGTTTGAGGAAGATTGCAGCACGATATGTCTGGAACATAACTGTTGTGGCAATCTTTAAGGACTGATTATCATGTTGAAAGTTATTCAGTTAATTTTAAATTTGGGCTAAAAACCTCTAACACAATTTATTCTTCTGGTTGCACAGGGAAAATATTGTTTTGACACGAGAGACTGCAGATGGCAAAATCTTGAGCAAACATCAAACTGCTGGAGGAACTCAATGGGTCTGATGCTGCCTGACCTGCTGAGTTACTCCAGTAATTTATTTTTTGCTTTGGAAAAGATTGTGTTTCTGGTTAGTGTTTATGCTGGAGGCTACAAAGGGTGCATCGTAATAAGTTGAACACTATAGCTAATGAGGATTGTTAATGTTAATAATGTCATGGTCTCCTATGACATGATACGTTTACTCTTTCATTCTCAGTTAGCAGGTGGTTAATGTAGCCCGTAATTATTCCCTGCTAGTTTGGTAAACAGTATAATCGGCCGAATATTCTTCATTGCATACTGTGTACGCTGATTAAAACTTATCACCCAGACTTTTTGAATGCATGTAATAATACGGTGAAATTTATCTGAAGCTCAGTCTAATGTTCATTGCAGGGACAGGTGGGCTGAGGTGGTGATGCAGGGGGGTGGGGGAGAGGGAAAATCTATCACAAATCTTTAAAAAATCTTTTTTAGTCTTTAGGAAAAAAAGTTTTAAAAAAGGGCGTCACAGTGGCGAAGCGGTAGAGCTACTGCCTTACAGCGCCAAGACCTGGGTTTGATCCTGACTATGGGTGCTTGTCTGTGCGGAGTTTGTACGTTCTCCCCGTGACCTGCATGGGTTTTCTCTGAGATCTTTTGTGTCCTCTTACACTCCAAAGACGTACAGGCTTGTAGGTTTATTGGCTTGGTATAAATGTAACATTGTCCCTATGGTGTGTAGGATAGTGTTATTCCTGGTCTCAAAACTAAACTAAACTTAAGGCCCAAGGAACCTCACACAGAGGTTTTCACCTATTTATAGTTGAGATTGCACAAGATTTGATGCTGGTGTGGTCAGTGTGTCATGAGGTTGTGTTCCAGGTTGTGATGCAATCAAGACAAGTTTAGTTTAGAGATACAGCGCGGAAACAGGCTCTTCGGCCCACCGGGTCCGCGCCGACCAGCGATCCCCGCACATTAACACTATCCTACAAACACTAGGGACAAATTTTTACATTTACCAAGCCAATTAACGTACAACCTGTACGTCTTTGGAGTGTGGGAGAAACCGAAGATCTCAGAGAAAATCCCACGCAGGTCACGGGGAGAACGTAAAACTCCGTACAGGCAGCACTCGTAGTCGGGATCGAACCCGGGTCTCCGGCGCTGCATTCGCTGTAAGGCAGTAACTCTACCGCTACTCCACCGTGACTGCCCAGGTTGTGGGAGAGCAGGTCAATTTTTGATCATCAGTTTCTGGGGTGGAATTCAGTTTCAATCAGAGTGCAGTCAGGCAGGGATCTGGGAGTGATGAGTATTGAAGGATGAGTCAGTCAATGGACATTAAGGAGGGAGGTGGGAAAGCGTGTGACAAGCAAGGAGGGCACACCAGCAAGACAATGGACTCTTTGGACACTATTGCTATTGGACTAGGTAATGTTGGCCTTTAAATAGCATCAAATGAGGTCTTAACCCGTCAAGTTAAGGCCTGTTTTGGTACAGGTGGACACTGCATGGTGCAGAGGCCATGATTCTACAAATACATTTTATGAAAGCATTGTCAAAATCTCTGTTGCACACTATTTAACATTTCTGCACCTGCCCACTGCACACATGCAGGACTGGCTGAGAAATTGAGGGGGTGCAATAAGCACGCACAAAGGATAAAATCAAACATTGGTTTTAGATAAATTTATACATGCAGTACACAACAATGTTACACCTTAGAAGTATATTAGAGAATATTAGTTTGTTTTGCATCTTGTAGGGCCATTGATTGCAAGAGATGTGTTCACGGTTTATGCAGTAACATTTTCCTCGATGTTAGAAATGCCACAAAGTATAAGTTGTCTTGTCTAAAATAACACAGCTCCTTATACATGCTTTCTGTGTATTGAGAATCCTGATACAACTTTGTGACAGTATTTATAATTTGACCATTGAAAACATTCTTGCACTTCCATTTTCGTATTCATACAAACGCCTATGAATATTTTCACTCAGCACCAGATTTTTTATGTGTCAGAAGGTACTGTAGATGCTGGTTTAAAGATGGAGTAACTGAACGGGTCAGACAGCATCTCTGAGAAAAGGAATAGGTGACATTTCGGAAGGAGGGTCTCGACCCAAAACATCACCTATTCCTTTTCTCCAGAGATGCTGTCTAACCTGCTGAGTAACTCCAGCTTTTATGTCTACCAGATTTTTTATTATTTACACTTCCTGGAATTGTGATTGCCTCAATCATATTAATGCATGTTTGACCTAAATTCTGTTTTTCACCTTTGGCTATAAGAGTTATATCACTTTTGAAAATGAATACAAGTTTGTATGGTATATTCCTCTGCCTACTGTTTTATTGTATATGTTGTCCACAAACGCAACATTTTGGGATAAAGCCATTTGGGACTGAGCTGATGTGATATTACTTTATTCAGGTTGTTATGTTTTGTAAATCTCCTCTGTTTGGAATTGAAAATGTCCAGTTGTTGAGTACATTCAATGCCAAGTTTTATATAACTTTGTTCTCTTTGGGGCTTGGATGGGGAAATGGATGTATTGGATAGTCTGTTGTATTGAAAGGTGGTGCAGAAATTGTACAAAACAGTCCCGAAACAATTTGTAAAATTACAGGTTCAACCTGCAAATTACCTTGGAATCCCACACCAGACAATAGGTGCAGGAGTAGGCCATTCGGCCCTTTGAGCCAGCACTGCCATTCAATGAGATCATGGCTGATCATCCACAATCAGTACCCTGTTCCTGCCTCTCCCATATCCCCTGACTCCGCTATCTTTAAGAGCCCTGTCTAGCTCTCTCTTGAACGATCCAGAGAACCGGCCTCCACCGCCTTCTGAGGCAGAGAAATCCGCAGACTCACAACTCTGTGAGAAAAAGTGTTTCCTCATCTCTGTCCTAAATGGCTTACCCCTTATTCTTAAATTGTAGCCCTGGTTCTGGACTCCCCCAACATCGGGAACATGTTTCCTGCCTCTAGCGTGTCCAAACCCTTAATAATCTTATATGTTTCAATAAGATCCCCTCTCATCCTAAATTTCCAGAGTATACAAGCCCAGCCGCTCCATCTCTCAGCATATGACAGTCCCACCATCCCGGTAATTAGCCTTGTGAACCTATGCTGCACTCCCTCAATAGCAAGAATGTCTTTCCTCAAATTTGGAGACCAAAACTGCACACAATACTCCCGGTGTGGTCTCACTAGGGCCCTGTACAACTGCAGAAGGAATATCTTTGCTCCTATACTCAACTCCTCTTGTTATGCAAAGTCCCTTTGCTCCTCCGATTCTGAATTCTCTTACTGTTTAGAAAATAGTCTGCACCTCATTTCTACTACCAAAGTGCAGGATCGTCCATTTTGCTCCACTGCATTCCATCTGTCATTTCTTTGCCCACTCTTCCAACCTGTCCAAGTCCTTCTGCAGAGGCCCTGCTTCCTCTACACTGCCTGCCCCTCCAACTGTCTTTGTATCATTTGCAGACTTGGCACAAAGCCATCAATTCCATCATCCAACTCATTAATATACATGAAAAGTAGAGGACCCAACACTGACACCTGTGGAACACCACTAATTCCTGGCAGCCACGAGAAAAGTCCCGTTTATTCCCACTCTTTGCCTTCTGCCATCCAGCCAATCTTCTCTCCATGCTAGTATCTTCCCATTAATACCATGGGCTCTCATCTTGTTAGCAGCCTCATGTGCAGCACAATATCATAGGACCATTTGAAAATCTAAGTAAACAACATCCACGGGCTCATCGTTGCCTATCCTGCTTTTTACTTCCTCAAAGAATTCTAAAAGATCTCTCCTTCACAAAACCATGCTGACTTAGACCAATTTTATTAAGTGATTCTAAGTACTCGGAAACATCATCCTTTATAATGCTTTCGCAAAAACATATCAATCGCTGAAGTTAGGCTAACCAGCCAATTTCCCCTCTTTTGCTCTGCTCCTTTCTGGACCAGTGGAGTAATGGGCCTGTCCCACTTACGCGACTTTTTCAATGACTGCCGGCACCCATCATAGGCCATTGCAGGTCACCGAAAAAGTCGCGTAAGTGGGACAGGCCCATAACAGTTGCAATTCTCCAGTCCTCTGGGACCGCTCCTGACTCTAATGATTCTTGAAAGATCACCACTAATGCCTTCATAATCTCTAAAGTCACCTCTTTCAGAACTCTGGGGTGCAGTCCATCCATCCAGGTAACTTATCCACCTTCAGACCTTTCAGCTTCCAAGCACCTTCTTCTTAATAATAGCAACTGCACTAACCTCTGCCCCAGACTCTCCTGAATTTCTGGCACGTTGCTGGTGCCTTCCGCTGCGAAGATTGACTCAATATTAACTTATTCGACTTGTCTGCCTTTTCTTTATTCCCCATAGCTACTTCCTAGTGTCATTTTCCAGCCATTTTTTCAAAGACAGCTGGTAAAAAGGAAGTTAAAATTTGAAAATGAAAATCAACTTTTGAGTGTCTGAAATGTCAGAGATTATGCTACTTTAGAATTTTGAAGATTTACTATTGGGATTGAACCCCCCCCCCCCCCCCCCCCCACAAAATTCAGTGTTAGAATTTTTCATAATATATACTTTATATCCAAACACAGAGAATGGTGCTTCAGAGAAGTGTCATTATAATGATCTAACACTGACATTAGAGAGCATTCAAGATATTTACATAAATGCTTATCAGCTTTCTTTTTAACTCTTGAACAATTTCTCACATTGGTTTCCAGTGTAATTGCTTTCAACAAGCTTTTATTTTATTCAACATGCTTTTACTGAATGATAGTTCAATGACAAGATAAAAGCAACAACGCATCACCATGTTGCCAAATGTGATAGATGGGGAGTGAATAGTTAGAAAACACAAGATAATCGAAACAAAGGTGTTTGTCACAAATATTTTTACCAGTGAGGTCTTAACTGGCTGACAACACTAAATCCAGTTTTGTTGATGCCAGGAAACTGAGAAAGTTGGCATCATTCACATTAACTTCCTTAATCAGATGTATATTTTAAGACAGTTAAACTTCTACATTAAAAATCTTGTCAAAGCAGGAGGAGAAAAAAATGACTTTGGGAAACAGTAGCACCTTTAAGCCGTTGTCACTGCATTCAAGCATTCTGAAAAGTCAATCTTCATTATAAGATCTTTTTAGGTCTGTAGCCAATTCATCAATTTGTACTTTAATACATGTCTATCAAACCTTCATACTCATCAGGGCAATGTCGTGTAAAAATCAGTAGTCAATCAACCAGAATGCTACTGGGGGATTAGAAATCCCATTCATGAGAAAGAAAATAAAACTATGTTTGCTAATTATAATTGCTTGGGAATCTAGTGATATAAATTCTTTTATCTTGCATGTATATTCAATATTGAAATTCTGATTTCAATTTTGACTTTAATTCAATTAATGTCACCTCCTTCAGGTATTTGATTTGATGAAAATTCTCAGGATAAACTTGCCCCAAAATGACATGGTTACCAGCACCATGAAACTAACATGGATATTTGTGAACAATCTTGACTTCACCCCTGTTTAGTGTAACATAGCAAGGATTACACTTTTGATCCACTGAAAAAACCTGTTCATGTTCCCAGTATTTTCAAATGTGAACTTGTTTCCCCATTATAAACATAAGGAGTATTCTTGAATAAAATGCAAGCAGACATATAGCAGACAGGCTCACCAGTCCAACTCCCTAATATCAGATTCTTCAAGGTTAGCAAATTCTATCAGGTATTAGTTGAAAAGGGCTTGTACAGATTAATCAGGAAACTTAATTATAAATACGTTTTTAAAATAATAATGTTAGTTGTACCTTAACCATTTATTCGGCCCCAAGATGATTCCGACTAAAACAAGTTATTGATGATGCATTTAATAGAAGAGAATAAATGATATTCTCTCTTGCAGAGCTTGTACTTACATAAAGTAAAGTTCTAAACATTATATTGAATTTCCTCATTGTTGCATTCAACTAGTTTTATATTTATGTTGTCATCATATCCACGTTTGATCACTTTGGGTTACTTAGTATTAAATGTCAGAAGGAAATCATAAGTGAATACATCTCGGGGTATACAATTCCTTTTGAAAGCGCAGTCCTGCTTTTGTAGCTTCAGTCTCCTGCTGGGAGAAGCCATTTAGTTTTACTGCAAAGTGTCTTGAATGGCAGCAGGATAAAGAGGTGGACAGCAAGTGTGACAACATCAGACCAGCTGCCAGAAATCTAACTGCCTCTTATTCACCTCAAGATCCATTGCTTCAGACAACGCTGTAAATTATTTTCAGATAACTGCCCTGGTGACACAAAACTAAATAAAACTAGGGAAATAAAAGCAGAGCAGTGAGCTTTCCAGTCGACAAGTTCAGCAGAATGGCAACAGGACTCTGGGCAATCCACTTCACAGAGGTATTTACCCAGATGCATCGAGGCCCCTGAATAGTGATCATGAGTGGAAACCTATAGAGCAAGCTATTTAGAAAACAGGGAAGGACACGAAAGAGCTGGAGTAACCCAGCAGGCCAGGCAGCATCTCTGGAGAGAATATGGATAGGTGATGTTTCAAGTCGGGCCTCTTTTTCAGAGGCTAATTTATCATTCTTTTCCAGTTTTTAGCTGGTATCACCCAATCCATAACCGACAGGTTAACAGATCTGAATCTTAGTTCAAATAATTCTGAACCACTGTGGATTTTCCCATTGGTCACTGAGTTTGTTGAGGATATTGCACAATGAACTAATTTATACGGGTGAAAAGAATGGCATGAGGAATTGTTTCATGTTTACTACCTGCAATGAAGCATGCATAAGTTTCAATTAATTATTTTCTAGGTAAATTCCTTCTTGTGTTTCTGGCTAATTCACTTTCCAGAGCACTATTATTAACATTTGATAAAGCCGAGTTCAAAATTAAGGCCAGTAATATCAGTCATCCACAAGATTAAAATAAAGACTAAGTAATTAAGAGGCAGAAATAAATTGGTAGTATGAATGAGGTTTGAGGTTTGTGGTTTGGACACCTTGAGAGGAAGAAAAAACGAAGGGAGATAAAGAGATTTGAAATTCAAGGGAAACAAGAGTGATGGTCCTATCCCACGGTACAAGTTCATTCCAAGAGCTCCCCCCGTTTAAAAAAAATCAAACTTGTGGTAAGCACGGAGAATGAACGTAGCAAGTACGCCGGAGCTTGGGGACGTCTCTTAGCGGCTCGTAACGCTAACGGCAGGTACTCGGGAAGACTCGCTAAAGGCAGGTAAGCTCGGGAAGACTCGAGAAGATTTTTTAACATGTTGAAAAATGTCCACGAGAGCCCCGAGTACCGACGAGCGGCCATTACCGTAAATCACCGAGTTCAAATCAGGGCAAACTCGGGAGAGCTCTTGGAATGAACTCGTACCGTGGGACAGGGCATTAAAGTAACAGTAACAGGATTAAATGGCCCACAGTGTGCAATATGATATCTAGTGCTCCTTAGTGGTACCTTACAATAAGTAATAAATATTAAAAAGTAATAGAAGGTTAATATTGTGTTGCAATGTATCAGTATTTAGCTGCCTCACACCAAAGCCTATGTGAAAAGCAATGGTGTTCAAATACAGAAACAAAGAACTGCAAATGTTGGTTAATTCACAAAAAGGACATAAAGTGCTGGAATAACTCAACCGGCAGGCAGCATCCCTGGAGAACATGGTCAAGTGACAAGTCTGGTCAAGACCCTTCTTCAGACTGATTATAATGGGTGGGGGGGGGGGGGGGAGGAAGAAAGCTGGAAAAGGGGAGGGGCATTACAAAACATGGTAGGTAATAGGTCGACATAGGTGAGGAGGGGCATTTGATAGGCAGATAGTTGGATCAAAAGCCAGAGATAAGAAAGGAAGGAAGGAAAGGCAGGGCAGGTGTGAAGAGTTGAATATTGTAAAGTCAGAGGAGGAAAGTGGCGGACAGGTGGTGGAGGGGGGGGAAGGGGGTGAGTGGAGGGGGAGAAATAGGTGGGAGCCCAGATGGGCCACAAGGGTGGGGGGGGGGGTAGTGAGGGGTTACCTAACATTGGGATAATTCAATGTTCATATTGTTGGGTTGTAAGCTACCCAAGTGCAACATGAGGTGCTGTATCTGAAATTTCACAATGGCCTCACTCTGGCAATACAGGAGGCCCAGGACAGAAAGGTCAGTATGGGAATGGGCAGGGGAGTTAAAAGGGTTAGCAACCGGGTGATCCAGTATGCCTTGGAGGACCGAGCACGTGTTCAGCCAAATGGTCGCCGAGTCGATGCTTGGTCTCGACAATGTACAGGAGCCCACATCGGGAACACTGGATGCAGTAGATGAATTTACAGAAGGTGTATGTGAACCTCTGTGTCACCTGGAAGGACTGCTGGGGTTGGTGTATGAAGGCAAGGGAGGAGGTATAGGGCCAGGTGTTACTTCTTCTGTGGTTGCAGGCTAAATAATCTGTGGATGGGGTAGCTTGGGTGGGAAAGGATATGTGAACCAAGGAGTTGCAGAGGAGTAGTCTCTGCGGAAGGCGGACATGGATGGAGATGGGAAGATGTGATTATTGGTGGGGTCACGTTGGAGGTGAAGTATGTGACACAGAGGCGATGTGGGTGAGGGATCCATCTATGATAGAAAGGAGTAAGCACGTTTACTAAATGAAGTAGACATCCCGGATGTCCTAGAACGGAAAGTCTAATCTTGGGAGCAGATGCGGTTGAATGAAGGAATTGAGAGTAGGAAAAAGCTTCTTTGCAAGAGGCGGGGTGGGAGGAAGCATAGTCCAAATAACTGTGGGAGTTGGTAGGTTTATAATAGACATCAGTTGATAGTCTGTCCGCTGTGATCGAGACAGCAAGATCAGGAAAGGTGAGTTTGATTGAAATAATGTTAATAATGTAATCGTGCATGACATAAGCAGCTGCAGCCAAACCAAGAACTTCCCCTAAACCACTGCAATCTTTTGTAAATCCCTATGCAAATACACTGAACAATCTGGCATAATATTCCACACCAACATTCTCAAAGACAATGTAATTTTTTTATTATCACCACAGGTATCCAAGGTGTTGATCAAATATTTCAATCAACAGGAACAAAATCTTGGACAATTAAAAAAAAATCCCAATCTATTCAACTGAGTATTTGCAAAATGTACATAAAACAACTTTCATTCTATAATTACAATTAAAAAAATCTACAAACAATGTTTAATTTCTTCTCTATCTTATTCCTTTGTATTTCTGAATATTACGTGGAGATTTCTGGAAACTAACTATCTCTCCCAAATTATTCATGATTGTAGTCTTGTTATCTTAAATTTATTAGATTGGAATCAAGAGCAAGTACCCTTTCTGATTTGTCTCTCCCTCAACAGAAATCCTAAAGCAAAGGTAGCAAAGTTACAGGAAGAAATTCTGAGGGATAGGATTTGCCTGCATTTGAAAAGGGAAGGTCTGATTAGGAATAATCAGTATGACTTTGTGCATGATAAATCATGTCTCACAAATCTGAGTATTTTAAAGAGGTGGCCGAGAATTGAGGAGAGCAGAGTGGTGGAGGTAGTGCATGTGGAGTTTAGCAAGGCTTTTGACAAGGTCTAACATGGTAAACTAATCTGGAAGGTTAGATCACATGAGATCAAGAGTGAGCTAGCCAATTGGATACAATATTAGCTTGGTGGAAGGAGTCAGAGGGTGATAGAGGAAGGTTGATGCTTAGATTGAGGCTTGTGACTGGTGGTGTGATGCAGGGATCAGTGTGGTCATCTGCATGAACAATTTGGATGACCATGTTAACATGGTTAGTCATTTTGTGGGTGAAACCAAAACGGGGAATGCAGGTGATAGTGATGAAGGCTGTCTAAGGCTACAACAGCATCTAGATGAACTGGGAAAGTGGACCAAGGATCAGCAGATGGATTTGATCTTGGACAAGTGCGAGGTGTCACATTTTGGCAAATTAAACAAGGGCAGGATTTGCACGGTAAACAGCAGAACATTTTAACTCTGCTGGGATTGAGCTAAAAGGAGAGATTTAACAGGCTAGGTCTATTAACAGGCAATTTTCTTTCTCTGGAACAGGTAATTGAAGGGTGACACAGAGGTATATGAAATCAAGAGGGGCACAGATAAGATGGATGATCACAGACCTTTTTCCCAGGGTAGGGAATTCTAAAACTAGGAGTACAGGTGCATGGTTCCTTGAAGGTCGAGTCGCAGGTAGATAAGGAGGTGAAAAAGGCTTTTGGCACTTTGGCCTTCATCAGTCAGAGTATTGAGTATAGAAGTTGGGAGGTCATGTTGCAGTTGTATAAGACATTGGTGAGACTGCATTTAGAATATTGTTTTTCAGTTTTGGGCACCATGTTATAGGAAAGGTAATGTCAAGCTTGAAAGGGTTCAGAAAAGATTTACGAGGATGTTGCCAAGACTGGGTGTAAGCTATAGGGAGAGGTTGAGTAGGCTGGGTCTCTATTCCATGGAGCGCAGGAGGATGAGGGGTTATTGAGGTGTACAAAATCATGAGAGGAATAGATCGGGTAGATGCACAGAGTCTCTTGCCCAGAGTAGGGAAATCGAGCTCCAGAGGACATAGGGGAAAAGATTTAATAGGAATCTGAGGGGTAACCTTTTCATACAAAGGGTGGTGGGTGTATGGAACAAGCTGCCAGAGGAGGTAGTTGAGGCTGGTACTATCCCATCATTTAAGAAACAGTTAGACAGGTACATGAATAGGACAGGTTTGGAGGGATATGGACCAAGCGCAGGCAAGTGGGACTAGTGTAGCTGGGACATTGTTGGCCGGTGTGAGCAAGTTGGGCCAAAGAGCCTGTTTCCACACTGTATTCCTCTATGACTCTATCACTCTAGACTCCACATTTTGAAGGTAAGAGGGGAAAGATTTAAAAGGGACCCGAGGGGCAACTCTTTCTGGTAGAGGGTGGTGTGATGAGCTGCCAGAGAGTGTTGTAGAGGTAGGTATTAATACAATGTTTAATAGATATTTGGATAGGCACAAAGATAAAATTGATTTAGAAGTTATGGAGCAAATGCAGACAAATGAGATGAGCTCAGATAAACGTCTTAGCCGGCATGGACAAGTTGGGCTGAAGGCCTGTTTCTGTGCTGCATAACTCTATGACTCTAAAATGTAACACCCTCATTCATTAATAATAGAACATTTGACTGACATTTATACATACATAAAACACAACACTGATCAGGTAATTATCAATCATTGATTGGTAATGAACATTAAGTCTTCACTATTGAGAGTATGTTTTTTTAAGTGTTGCAATTGCAACAGATTTTCCTGATGTAAGAGTTAAACATTTAACCTCAGGAACAGATTAGACAGGTTTTGTTGAGCATTTTTTTTCAAATACAACCACAGTATAATATCACAAATTTACATTAAGACTATAAATAACAAGGAAACCTGGTAAAACCTTGAGCAAATTATAAATTGAGAAAGTAGCTCAAGTGCATTTATGATATTAATAACCTGTTTGGACAAAAGAGTCTCTGAAGGTTATTCAAATCACATAGGAATATCAAAAAAAATTGATAGCTTTCATTTACAGTAAATGATGCTAATCCCACATTGTACAACCACTGTCCATCCCTGTAACATTCACCACAATTTAGTGGCGAGAGCACAGTTGCAAAGACATATTAAAATGTTGCTAAGGCTTGGGTTCCTGGTACGTCGGTATAGATAAAAAATTCTGATATTTTATCAAGAAGGTACTTGAGATCATCCGGGGACTGAATTATTTGTGGTTTCACAACAGACATTCTCATCACACATCCATTCAAATAATAATGTCGTTTTCCCCTAATTGTTTGATGGGACTCTCATGAACTGAGATTGAGCTTCTTGCAGCCGACGATGATTAGCTACCTGAAGCTCTGTGAAAGCCATCCCTTGACCAAACTGAGATGCAGTGGCCAAAGTACCGTTTCTTACATTGGAATTATGAATGGATGATGTTGTTTCTGTTCTGTAAAGCTGAGCTTTCATTTCACAGCAGCCAAACCTGCTTAAAAGAATATAGAAATCTCGGCGAAAAGTCTTTGTGAAAATGGCATACAGGAAGGGATTGGCACAGGAATTGATTGGGTAAAACAGAACCAGGAGGATCTTGGAGTTGGACACTGTGATAAAAGGAACCTTCAGAGCTGCTGAAATGGCAAAGAAAGATATTGGTGACATGCAAATGAAATCTGTAAAGATTAGCACAGCCATGCGTTTGGCGATTTTGTATCGCTATTTGTAGAAATAAAGTTGGGGTTTCGAACAGTTAGGTAGATTTTAATGTAGCAGAAACAAATGAGTAGAAATGCAATAACATTTAATATCAAAATGAAAATGATGTAAGCTTGTGAGACTGGGGAGTTTATGTCCATAGGGAGGCAGATGCTCACCTTTCGATAATTACTGATCCCAATAAGAGGGAGCACTGCAACAGTGAATGAAAATATCCAACCACCACTCATGATCACAATGGCGTGCCTCAGACAAAGCTTTCTGTCCAACTGCATAGCATAAGTTATTGTGTGCCACCTCTCTAGGGTGATTGCAGTCAGTGTATACACTGAGAGCTCACTGGCAAAAATGGTGAAGAACCCAGCAGAGGCACAGCCTGCACCAGTCTGCCAGTCTATGGCATAGTTATAGTAGCGGCCTTTGGTTCGGATATCCACAGAAGCAATCAGCAACAAATAGAGACCCATACAAAAGTCAGAAAAGGCCAAGTTACACATTAGAAATCGCGGGACTGTAAGTTTATAGCGACTGGTTAATAAGACTATGAGAACAGCAATGTTCCCCACAATAGCGAGAATATTCATTAGCCAAATTATGACCCTTAGAATGTCTTTTCCCACAATGTCTTCACAGGGATTGAAGTCATCAGCTTTTGGATTACAGGTCACATCCACCACATTTGTGCAGAAACCATAGTCAAAGGAAGGTTCATCGTCATTTAAGTCAAACCATGCCTCATTGTCAATGAAGGCATATTCTTGAGGAAATGTTGAGTTCATCTGCAAAGATCTTTTTGAAAGCAGCCGACTATTCTCAGATTCCTTTTGGGAGCTGATGTTGTTATAGAGCTTGTTACAAATTGCAGACAACTGTATTCTGGAGGAAAGAAAAACAACAATTTTTATTATAATTCCAGTGAGCAAAGAGCAATTGAAAATCAGTGACTTAACATAAATAATAAGGATAATTTCAGTCAGAGATTCGTGCATTTAGATTTTAGAGATACAGCATGGAAACAGGCTTGTCGGCCCTCCGGGACCACACTGACCAGCATTCACCCCATACACCAACACTATCCTACACACTAGGGACAATTTTTCAACTTACCGAAGCCAATTAACCTACAAACCTATATACCTTTGGAGTGTGGATGGAAACCGGAGCACCCGGAGAAAACCCATGTGGTGACAGGGAGAATGTACAAACTCTGTACAGATGGCACCCCTAGTCAGGATTGAACCCAGGTCTCTGGTGTTGTAAGGCAGCAGCTCTACTGCTGAATCACTGTGCCGCTTTGATTTTCACATTCTAAAATCTCTATGTGGCAAAAGCTTCTTCTGAACTATCTATTGTATTTATTGGTGTCTGGTTTTGGGGTCTTGGTTTGTCCTCCCACACAAATGAAATGATTTTAATTTGCATCCATTGTATTGAACATTTCCATTGTTTTTAAATTCTGCTCACGCTTCCATTTACTTTAACTCTCCAGGTGCAAAAGAATAAACAATACTCACTCCTTTTTCTTCTTGGCATTTTCATTTTGAAATGCACAGCAGTGGCTCGGATATGTCATGCTGGCCTCTCTTAGTTCTACAAAGTTGTCCAGAGGTGGCAGCCTTTTTAAGTTGGCAGTGGACTGAGCTATGAGCTTCTTAACAAATTTCAAGCCATGAGTTGGAAGCACACTAATGCTGGTCCTGGAAATATCCCTGTTGAAATAGTAAGGGTGCTCCTTATTTGCATTAACCCGAATGTATATCATGCTGCTGATAACATAAGATATTGCCACCGTGAACCTAGCTTCCATAAAATGGCCATGCTGCGGGTCACAGTTGGGTCAGGAATTTCAATGATGCGACTGATGTCACGTATTAACTTTGCAAGGTAATCCCAAATTTTAGCAGCAGCCAAATGAACCCAACATAGAAAGTACCAATCACCTATGAAATAGTCTCAACAGTGGGAAAATAAATCAAATTAGCAATGGATCTGCAACTAGTAGGTGATGCCTTTACATGGCACTGGAGAAGCATTAACTAGCATCAAGTCAGAATTGCAGGCCAGTTGACATTATGTCTCCATACTTCTGGCAGCATGCATCCTTATTAAGTGGCACCCAGATAGTTTTTTCAGCTCATTCAGTCGTTTTGGCAACCGTAAAACTAATAACTTGGTTAAATTTTGTGTCTTTACAATCAGGATCAAAACATCACACCATGCACTGATTCTGAGAACATTGAGAGGAATGGATCAATTCAAAATGAATGGAATTAAACATGGTAAGGAAAGTTATGGAAGAAAATTCTACCTTGCAAAGGAGCATTCAATAATGAAATTATTGCAAAATGTTTTTATGTTTTAATCACAATTAATCTAAAATCTACAAACATTCTATCAAAACTAATTATCAGATTAATTTCTCTTTTTGTACTTGTTGAGTGAAGCCAGTTTTCTACCAATGTAAACTCTAATGTCTGTTACATTGACAATTCACTTACAGAACAGTGGGTCCTGTTGCTCCCACGAAGACATCATCATGTAAATTCTGCAGATTTTGATTACCTGCGAGATTGCTGTAAGAAAAAGCAAAACTCATTAATCCTTGAACACCCATCACACAATAGGATGCACACATGTTGTATGCTTCTTCAATCGAGGGAATTCTGCAATAGAGAATATCAAACTAACAACTTACAGCTGACCCAAATCTGTTCCATTAAATGCATGACCTTGTACTTCTGTGAGGTCATTATTAATCAACTTTCTGTGATTGAAAACAAAAAGGAAAATAGAATGAAAGATTTATTGTTTGATTATCCCCACAGTCACATGCACAGATTAACACGGGATATATGATTTATTTTGTTTCTATAAAGTACAAAAAAATAAATAAATAAATGATGTTTTATGGCAAGCATTATTTCTATTTGAATCATTTAAAATGAGTAATCCTTGCTTACTGAAATAAGGTTCTGATGCATTGTTTCATATACTGGCCATAGTGAGGGATTATGAGGATAAAAAGGGGAATCAATTATAAAGCAAAGGTGCACATGAATGATTACAAACCATTCCATTT
>CM075978.1:82261854-82515868 GCA_038087875.1 Malacoraja senta | reverse complement strand
CAATAATTTCCATGGTGAAGATGTTAGGATCTGTGAAGGTAATGTTAATGAACAGCAAATATGTAATGGAAGATGGACTCCTTACCTCTGATGATTTAATGGCACAGCCAGGAGGAGGATAGGTCATCACAACCCATGGCATACAGCATGTCCCCCATCAGATCCAAACAGGTTTCAAAGAAGTACTCAATGATAAATGTTTACCTAGTACTGATGATTTGGGATAGCATTTTCCATGGGTTACCATGTGTGCATAGGCTACCTAGATGATATCTTGGTGACTAAGTAGCAACACAAAAAGAATCTTTGATGATTCTGAAAAGCATAGTAGCAGAAGGACAAACGTTTCTTTGCATCATCAATATTAGTATATAGGATATTTGAGGGACATGAATGGGCATCCTTTAAAAGGGAAGGTTAAAGCAATATAGACACAAGGAACTGCAGATACTGGAATATTGCATAGAACACAATGTGCTGGAGTAACTCAATGATCAGGCAATGTCTCTGGAGGACACGGATAGGCAACTTTTTGGGTTGGGACCCTTCTTCTGATTGATTCTTTGAACTGTGTTTGGTCCCACCCTGTTTTTTTCTCTCTTTTTCTTTCTCCACTCACCTCTCTTTCCTGACCCCAGTGCACAACCAATCTCCCACAACCTCACCCCCTTTTCCTTCATGTCCAATTCCATCTATATCCCTATAGCCTACATTTTCACTTCTCTCACCTCTTCTCTCCTTATCAACACCCTTTTGTCTCCTTTTTGTCTCATTTAGCCCAAATTGATCATCCTTTTGTAACCCTATTGGCTTCTTTATATCTCTAGCCTTTGTCCACTCTAATCTTTCTGTATCCACCTATCACTCGCCAGGCTTTGTTGCCACCTCTTTTCCAGCTTTCTCTCTCCCACTGCAATCAGTCTGAAGAAAGGTCCTTAATGAAATGTCGCCTTTCCATGACGTCTGGATGCTGCCTGTCCCGCTGAGTTACTCCAGCACTTTGTGTTCCAGGTTAAAACAATATTGAATGAATTTAATACAACCAAACGACAATGTTGAAGAGTTTCTTTGGACATGTTAAATACCGTGGATAGTTCCTGCGATCTTTAAGCATTACAATAGAACGACTTCACTAATTGCTGAATCATGGGTAAGATAACTGGAATTGGACAGTAAAAGCAGAAGCTGGGTTCTCAGAGGTGAAGCCTTTGCTGCAGAATGACCAGCTTCATGTTGAAGGTGATACAGCAAAGCCTTGACTGCTGCTTTGTGACACACCGGCATTTTATGGCTTTGTTTTTAAAGATACAGTGAGGAAACAGGCCCTTTGGCCCACCGGATCAGCGCTGACCAGTGATCCCCACATATTAACACTATCCGACACACAACACACTAAGAACAATTTTTGCATTTATCAAGCCAATTAATCTACATACCTGTACGTCTTTGGAGTGCAGGAGGAAACCGAAGATCTCGGATAAAACCCACATGGTCATGGGGAGAACATACAAACTCCATACAGACAGCACCCGTAATCGGGATTGAACCCAGGTCTCTGGCGCTGCAAGCACTGTAAGGCAGCAACTCTACTGTTGCACCACCGTGCTGTTGGTATACTTTTGTCACAATGTAAGGGGCATGGAATTGTCTGACCCATTGATTTTGTATCAATGTCCGCTTCCAAGACAAAGCAACACTACATACAACTAAGCCAAAAAAAATGCTTAGCTGTTGTCTAGGAGATAAATTTCCACAGTGATAATTTACAATCTTAACAGACTCCAAGTCTCATCAGGCCTTTTTTGATGAATCCACATATGCCTGAGGAATATAAGCGAGTTTGGTATTCCGACTGCGCATGCCCAGGTTAAAGGTCACTATGCATAACATTGCTGGAAAACAGTGAAGCAGTGAACCTTCATTTATTCCATTTTTTTCCAGCTTTGATTCTTCTAGGTAAGAAAATACTGCTTTCAAACTATTTATTGTTCCTTTGTTAAAAGCTAAGATTATGTTGTTGTTTTTATTGCTTTATGCTTTGGTGAGTGAGTAAGATCGTGCTCGTCCGTGCTCGGTGTCGGATCCGGGTCTGTTGAGTTGCTGCTGTGCCGTCCCCGTCCTCGTCCCCGTCCCATCCCGGGTGTGTGGTCCCTGTTTGGGAGTGTCTAGAGGTGTCGGGCCGGGATTGCAGCCGGCGCGGGGAGGAAGCTGAGTTGCTGCAGCACTTTGTGTGTATGGCTGGTGCTCGGCTTTTGCCAGCGCCGGGGAAGTTGGCTGGCAATCCCTGACCTGTCGGAGAGCGGGGATGGGCTGGAGTTGGCGCTTCTTCTCCTCGCTGGTTGTCGGTTGGCCCGGCAGGAGTTGAGCTGGGGTTGGCTGAAGAATTCCATTGCCTTTCACTATTCTGCTCATTTCAAGGCAATGGAATTCTTCAGCTAACCCCAGCTCAACTTCGCCAGGCCAACCGACAGGCCTGGACTGGCCACACCAGTGGCCCAGGCCCATAGTCGGCGCGGAGAAGAAGCGGCAACTCCAGCCCAATTTCATAGTTTGAAAGCGGTATTTTCTTACCTAGAAGAATCAAAGCTGGAAAAAACGGAAGAAATGAAGGTTCACTGCTTCACTGCTTCACAGCAATGTTTATGCATAGTGACCTTTGACCTGGGCATGTGCAGTCAGAATACTGAACTTGCTTATTATAGAGATGAGTGTTAACAATGCCTACGTAGAACTGCATTTTCAAGTACAGGAGTCAGAACATGGGCACGCTGAGGTGACTAGTTAGTTGGAATACCTCTATATAAGACAGCAATACTGCATGACATTATGTGAGTGAAATACATGGGTAGTATTCACATCACAAATTTAGCTCCAAATGGGACATGACTTCACTGAAGAATGTGAAGAGCAAAATAAGTTATATGAAAAACTTCTCAAGAGGATCGCAGGAACACCAGTTGATCTTCTCAACTCTGCCCCAACTATGCAAGTCATGGTTGAGGACACATGTGGACATACCACGGCCATTTACAATATCATTGGTCATAGTAGATGGTCATAGTAGATGGAAGAATCTATAGCTCAAGCAATATCTTCAAAACTGAAAATGACTTTTGTTGCATATAATCTTCCTGGTCTGCTTGTAATGGTTAGGGAAAAGAGATTCCAGCACATGGCTTCCATACCATCAACCTTTCAGTTAATATCACTTTTATATAGGTGCATGGTAGTGCAGCGAATAGAGGGATATGTATCATGTACAGGCAGATGTGATCGGTATAACAGCATCATGTTCAGCACAAACATTGTGAGCCGAAGGGCCCATCGCTGTGCTGTACTATGCTATGTGCTATGTTCTAATCATCAAATGGCAGAAAGAACAATTCAGTTGCTGAAAGAAAATAGAAGGGAGACAAAAATTGCACATTTCTAAATCTGGGTGTAACCATTAGTGTTAGGGGACCAATGTGCAGTCCCTGCTGCCACGATCACTGGAACAAATCATTATTGGGGTTTTGGGCATTCTAAGATAATCTAATAACATACAGACTTTAGAGATACAGCGCGTAAACAGGCCCTTCGGTCCACCAAGTCCGTGCCGGCCACCGATCACTCCGTTCGCGAGCACTATCCTACACACTAGGGACAATTTACAATTTACAGAAGCCAATTAACCTACAAACCTGCACGTCTTTGTAGAGTGGGAAGAAACCGGAGCACCCGGAGAAAACCCATGGTGTCATAGGGAGAACGTACAAACTACGTACAAAGAGCTCCCGTAGTCAGGATCAAACCCAGATCTCCGGCACTCAGGCAGCAACTCTACTGCTGTGCCGCTGTGCCACCTTGAACATGTTCATGAACTAGAAAATTTGCCGGAATAGGTCAACCATGCAATGACCTTTGATAATGTGCCGCACATGAGGTTACTAAGGAAGATGAGAGCCCAGGGTATCAAAGGGCAGATACTAGCAGGGAAAGCAGGTTGGATGGATGGCGGAAGGCAAAGAGTGGCAATAAAGGAGGTTTTTTCTGGTTGGCTGCCAGTGACTAGCAGAGTTCCGCAGGGATCGGTGCTGGGCCTGCTTCTCTTCACATTGTATATTAATGATTTGGATGAGGGGATTGAAGACTTTGTGGCCAAGTTTGCAGATGATATGAAAATAGGTGGAGGGGCAGGCAGTGTAGAGAAATCAGGGACTCTGCAGAAGGACTGGACAGGTTGGGGGAGTGGGCAGCGAAGTGGCAGATGGAATATAGTATAGCAAAGTGTGGAGTCATGCATTTTGGTAGTAGGAGTAAAGGCGTAGACTATTTTCTAAATGGGGAGAGAATCCAGAAATCAGAGGTGCACAGGGACGTGGGAGTGCTGGTGCAGGATTCCCAAAAAGTAAATTTGCAAGTCAAATCGGTAGTAAGGAAGCCAAATGCAATGCTCGCATTTATCTCAAGAGGACTAGAATACAAAATCAGGGATGTAATGCCAAGGCTCTATGGATGCTGGTGAGGCCGCATTTGGAGTATTGTGAGCAATTTAGGGGCACATATCTGAGGAAGGATGATGTGCTGGAGTTGGTCTGGAGATGGTTTACGATTATAGGAATGGGTGGGGTTAACATATGATGAGCGTTTGATGGCAATGGGTCTCTACTTGCTGTAGTTTAGAAGGATGAGGGGACACTTCATTGAAACTTTCCGAATAATTAAAGGCCTGGATAGATTGGGTGTGAAAAAGATGTTTCCACTGGTGGGAGAGTCTCGGACTAGACAAGACATGACACAAGACAAGAGACATTTACTGTCATTTATCTCAAGAGGACTAGAATACAAAATCAGGGATGTAATGCCAAGGCTCTATAGATGCTGGTGAGGCCGCATTTGGAGTATTGTGAGCAATTTAGGGGCACATATCTGAGGAAGGATGATGTGCTGGAGTTGGTCTGGAGATGGTTTACGATTCTAGGAATGGGTGGGGTTAACATATGATGAGCGTTTGATGGCAATGGGTCTCTACTTGCTGTAGTTTAGAAGGATGAGGGGACACTTCATTGAAACTTTCCGAATAATTAAAGGCCTGGATAGATTGGGTGTGAAAAAGATGTTTCCACTGGTGGGAGAGTCTCGGACTAGAAAAGACATGACACAAGACAAGAGACATTTACTGTCACATGCACCAATTGGTACAATGAAATTTGTGGTCACCATACAGCCATACGAATTTAAAAAAATAACACAGAACACGATAGTCTTTAACACAAACATCCCCACACAGCGGAATCAAAGTTTCCCACTGTGAGGGAAGGCACCAAAGTTCAGCCATCCTCCTCTGTTGTTCACCCATGGTCGGGGCCTCCCGAGTCCCCCGCTGTCGCCGCTACGGGTGGCCCGATGCTCAGGCCCTCTCGCCGGGATGATGGAACTCCGACGTCGGAACGGGAGAACATTCTCAGCGGCTTGGACCTCCAAATCGACCACTTCCTTCTGGAGACTGCGGTCCCGAAGTCCACTGGCCGAGCTGAGTAGAGATTCACGCTGGCGGCCCTCGGCAAAAGGTCCCAGGACTCCGCGATGTTGGTCAGCGCCGCCCGCAGCTGGGAGCTCCGCAAACCACAGCTCCCCGATGTTGAAGCAGCAGGCCCAACACTCCGGAGCTTCAAACGGTGATCCCAGGTAAGGCATCGCCCGCTCTGTGATGTATCCAGTGCTGCACCACCGCTGAAGCTTTGGCCGGGGTCCGGCAGGAAAGGCCGCGCCAATCCAGTTGTTGGGGGGGCGAGGATGCGACTCAGAGAATAGTCGCATCCTCGCCAGGAGTTGACTGGGAAACGGTCTCCCCCTTACACTACCCCCCTCCCCTCATAGAAATACTAAAAAAAATCCTCCAAAACATACTTTTAAACAAACCAAAAATAAAAAAAGATAGAAAAACAGACAGAGTGTAGGCAGAGGCTGCGCTCATGCGGCGCCCCTAGTGGATTAGTGGACTAGAGGTAATAGCCTCAGAATTAAAGGACATTCCTTTAGGAAGGAAATGAGGAGGAATTTCTTTAGTCAGAGGGTGATGAATCTGTGAAATTCATTGCCATAGGAGGCTGTGGATTCCAAGTCATTGATACTTTTAATGCAGAGATAGATAGATTTTACTTCGGAGTCACGTGAGTGACTACGTGAAGAACCCCATCAGGGCGCATGCGCGTCATTACGTCTGACGCATTGGTGCGAACGGCAGCAGGAGCACGGACCTCCTCCTGCAAGGTGAGTAGTTACAGCTCCACCAAAGTCGGGGAGACTTTGGAGGAGTTAGAGAAAAGTAAAGAAATTGTTTCTGTGTGTTTTTCCCCCACATACAGGAACAAGGAAAAGGTGCAGGCTGCTGCCGACAAGGAGAGAGAGAGCAGCGGGAGCGCAGTCTCTGAAAGGCAGCCTGTCACCTCGGGGGAGTCGCAAGCCGGTAGCGGTGCGGCGACAGACTTGGCAAAGTGCCCAGCCGGGTACACAGCCAACGCCAGTCGGGCGGTCGGCATAAGCCGAGTCTGTAAGGGCTATAGACTCCACAGAGTCGGGCCACGGGAGTCCCGTCGGGGACAGGATACCGTTCCCCAGCGGTTATCCAAAAGGAGCAGCTCATACAGGGGCTGCTCCACAGAGACGCTCCAGGAGGAGTTGTGCAGGCGGGAAGCCATAGGGACGGCTCCGCTGGCAGTGCCTAGGAGAGGTCTGCTTCATAAAGCCACACTCCAGGAGGAGTTGTGCAGGCGGGAAGCCTTAGGGAAGGCTCCGCTGGCAGTGCCTAGGAGAGGTCTGCTTTATAAAGCCATACTCCAGGAGGAGTTGTGCAGGCGGGAGGCCGTGGGGACGGCTCCGCTGGCAGTGCCTAGTAGAGGCCTGCTTGAAAGCATCCTCTTTGCAAGAGGTGAGTGCAGAAGGGCAGATACGCTCTGACCCTGAGTCCGACGACTTCCAAAGGGAGGGCAGGCAGCTGTCAGAGCTGACACCATGTGCAGCACGGTTTGCCATGTCGTCGGATGCTGGTGAGCCTCTGGGTGAGGAACTTGCCACCAGCATAAATTACCAAGTCTCACATCAGCTACAGGAGCTGACAATGGATGAGACAGTAACGAAGTATGAAGCCCCAATCAACTGTGGACTGTTAAAAGTTCCTGTTGGGAACAGGAAGAATTGGGGCAAGATGGGCATACTAATGAAAGCCCAGGAACATGTGAAGCTCCAGCATATTTTTAAAGTTGCTGGCATCTGGTATAACGAGCTTTGCCAGGATGGTGGATGGAGAGGCCATGACAAATTACAACAAAAGGCGCTATTGTGGAGTGCCCACTTTGAGATCAACTGCCTCCGCAAGATGCGATTAGACCAACCATCAATGCTAAATATGCTTCACTCTGCCAGCCTGGCACAGTGCAACCGGCACAGCTGTTTGGCGAGGATTTCGCACAGCAGGTGAAGGAGCTGGAGGAGGAGGCTAAGACGGCAGCCACATATTCACCAAAGCGGAAGTATCCCTATAAGGGAGCAGACTGGTCCGGGCAAGGGACGAGTCCAGCTACGATGCAGCGCAGTTGGCATTCGGCTGTAGCACCGCCACAGAGGTGAGATATCCAGCTCAAGGCTGGGGAAGAATGCCAGGTGGTAAGGAGGTAAGAGGGTCTGGTTCTCATGTAGACAGATCTAATGTGATACAATTAAATGTTTACCTCAGATATGTTTATACTGAAGGTTATTCAAGGGCATCGAATAAAGCTTAATGCAAATTCTGATTTACCCATGCAACATGTTCCAAAAAAGGAGTTTGACTTCAGTATCACTGAACAATTGAAAGTTCAGCTGGAACTTGCAAGCTTATGTAATAAAGGTGTAATTGCTAAGGCAGTTTACCAAAGCCATCAGTTTGTGTCCAATATCTTTCCCAGACCAAAAAAGGATGGGGGGATGCAGAATTATACGGACCTGAATAGTCTTAACCCTTTTGTATGGCATAGACATTTTAAGATGGAAACGTTTGTGAAGGGGATCTTAAAGATGCGGATTCAGTGTCTGTTCATTTGCAGGATAGAAGATTTAAAATTCAGCTGGATGGGGCAATTATGCCAATACAATCCACTGCCTAATGGTTTCCCTTCAGCTCCTAGAGTGATTACAAAGTTGTTAAAACCTATTCTAGGCATGATGAGAAGTCAAGGTCATGTGCATCATGGCTTAGCTAGATAATATCTTGATTGTAGGACAATCAAAGGAAACAGCTGAAGCATCAGTCGCAGTTGGTAAAAACTATATTTAATTGGGCTTTATAATCTATCCAGAGAAATCTAAAGTTATACCTGTGACACAAATTGACTAGTTGGGTTCACAATGGACTTAATCAACATCATTGTGACCTTGCCCAGGCAAAAAAGGGTAGAGCTAATTAAGAGCTATATCAAGTTAATTGCTGACACACAGCCTTCAATTAGCCAGGTGACAAGTCTGCTGTGGTAATTGCTGGCAGCATTTCCAGCAGTTCAATATGGCCACTTTATTATCTACAATTACAAAGGTCAAAGGAACAAGCATTGAGGATACATTGGGGTCATTATAATAGACCTATGCTTCTATCAATAGAGGCTGTTGCTGATGTACAATGGTGGATTCAGCATGTGTCCACCAGTAGTTCCAAAGTGTTATTGGACCAAGCTTCCATGATTTGCAGACAGATGTCAGAGCACTTGGGTAGGGTGCTACTGATACAAGATCCAGCTGTGGAGACAGATGAACATTGCTTCTGCAAACATGGGGAATTAACCAAGAGTATTTTATGGACTCAAGGCTTATGGCACTAACTATACTAGTTAGCATGTGCAGTGCAAAATAGACAACACTACAGCAGTTGCTGATATGATCACATGGGTGGAATCAAATCGTTATCATGTGACAGGTTGGCAAATACAATTGGACCTGGAGTAGGGATAGAGAGATTTGGATTGGAGCTATCTATCTGCCAGGGAAACTTAATGTAGTACCAGATGGCAGCTCACGAAAACTCCATCATAACACAGAGTGGATGTGGAACCAGGATGTGTTCAAGAACATAGTACTTCTATATGGAAGGCCAAAATATGTTTCATAGGCATCAGATCCAGGGGCAGTGGCAATTGATGCTTTTTCACTAAATTGGGATGATATGTTTGTGTACATTTTCCCACCATTCTGCCTCATAGGTCGGTGTTTGAGAAAATCAAGCAGGATGCCGCTTCAGGGGTTTTGGTGATACCAAATTGCCTGATTCAACCATGGTTCCCTTTGATGTTACAGATAGCGATCCAACCTCTTTTTGCTGATTCCAAACAGTAGGAATTTGCTGGAGCAGATTCAGATTCAACTTTATTGTCATTGTGCAGTGTACAGTACAGAGACAACGAAATGCAGTTAGCATCTCCCTAGAAGAGCGACATAAATATGAGCAGTAAATAAATAAATCTAATAAATCCTGGTGGGAGGAGTGTCCGGGGGGGGGGGGGGTGTGATTGGCAGTCACCGAGGTACAGTGTTGAGTAGTGTAACCGCCGCAGGGAAGAAGCTGTTCCTGGACCTGCTGGTCCGGCAACGGAGAGACCTGTAGCGCCTCCCGGATGGTAGGAGGGTAAACAGTCTGTGGTTGGGGTGAGAGCAGTCCTTGGCGATGCTGAGCGCCCTTCGCAGACAACGCTTGCTTTGGACAGACTCAATGGAGGGGAGTGAGGAACCGGTGATGCGTTGGGCAATTTTCACCACCCTCTGCAGTGCTTTCCGGTCGGAGACAGAGCAGTTGCCATACCATACTGTGATGCAGTTGGTAAGGATGCTCTCGATGGTGCAGCGGTAGAAGTTCACCAGAATCCGAGGAGACAGATGGACCTTCTTTAGTCTCCTTTAGCAGCCAGTAACGCATTAAGTTCATCCGTTATGTGATGGTATGGATCTGTTAATTTGCAGGTTTTAAGAATTCCTTACATTGGTCGAGGACTTTCTAGGCCAACGGTGGATATACTCACTGCAGCCTGGAGAAACAGTACTCAAAAACAGTATATGACTTATGAAAAAAATAAATAAAAAGGAAAAAAATGGGAACAATATTGTGTTCAAAAGAATATTCAATATGATACTGTAGTTATTGAAAATGTGTTAGAGTTTATGTACACTTTATTATGATGAGGGTCTTAGCTATACTGCTATCAATACAGCTAGAAGTGCTTGGTCGGCATATCTTGTAATAGGTACACGGACACAAAGTATAGGTTCTCACCCTCTCATATCTAGGTTGATGAAAGGAATCTTTAATTCCAAACCACCTAAGCCTAGGTATATGGTAATCTGCGAGGTAAGTGTTGTTCGTAACATACTTCGTCATTGGGTCCCTGTCACGTCTATAACTTTGTTAAAATTAACAATGAAATTGGCTATGCTAATGGCATTGGTGTCAGTACAGAGAGTGCAGACTTTCCAAAAACTTCAGTTCGAGAGAATGGAAGTGAATACAGAGAATGTTCTGTTTTATATTTCTGATCTGCTCAAACAAAGCAGGCCAGGTGTGACAGGTTTTAAGATTGTGTTCTCAGCATATCCTACAGCTCCATGTTTATGTGTAAGGACACATTTGTTACATTACATTGAAGCCACAAGGGCTTTAAGACAAGAAGAAACAGGATTACTTCTCAGTTACAAGAAGCCAACATAAAAGAGTGGCAGTTCAGACTATCTCAAGGTGGTTAAAGCAAGAGTTGGTTCAGGCAGGAATTAACATTTATGTGTTTACATCTCATTCCACTAGCGCAGTAGCAACATCCGCGGCCAGGGCGATGGACGTTCCCATCGACCATATATTAAAAGCCGCAGGTTGGAAAAATGAACTTGTGTTTCAGCAATACTACCATCGGCCGATTGCCGATGGAGGGCTGTTTGCCAACTCAATATTGAGTGCTGTTGCTATTGTTTAAAGTCTGTTTTCAATACTGTTTCATTCTGTTTCGTTTGTTGCCCTACATTAAGAGGGTTTATTGGTTGTTTTATGACCAAAAATAAAACTGTTTTGTTTTTGCATGATATGCAATGTCATGTTTACAGCATTAGTGATGATACTCGGAGTCAATCGATGCAGTGAGAAGCCGGGATTTTGATCTGCGGCATAAAAATCACAGAGCTTTAAAATCTTCACGTAGTCACTCACGTGACTCCGAAGTAAAATAGTAAGATTAAACGAGAACTTACCAGTTTGAAGTTTGATCTTTATTTTATGAGGAGTTACGTTGGTGATTACGTGCCCGCCACGCCCAACCCTCTCTCATAGAAAAAAGGTCATAATGGTAGTTCTCATGTTGATCATCTTAATATGTTACTTCAATTATGGTGTTGTCTGTGATTTCATACCGCTGCTTTGAAGATTGACGCGCATGCGCCCTGACGGGGTTCTTCACGTAATCACCAACGTAACTCCTCATAAAATAAAGATCAAACTTCAAACTGGTAAGTTCTCGTTTAATCTTACTATTCTTGATTAGTACAAGTGTCTGGGGTAATGGGGAAAACGCAAGAGAATGGGGTTGAGAGGGAAAGATAGATCAGCCATGATTGAATGGCGGAGTAGACTTGATGGGCTGAATGGCCTAATTCTGCTCCTATCACTTATGAACATGACTGTGAGATAAAGATGGGCAGCAGAATTAAATGTGGGTGGTTTGCAACCTGCAATGTCGATTTATATTCAGGTAGACAAGCATTCCATTTGCAAAGTATATGTTATTTTCCTGTAATTGTCTTTGGCGTTGGATGTGTATCTATCTTACCACATGGATAGGTTTGTAAATTACATATTAAAATATGAGAGCAAATAAAATTGAAATATTTCAAAGAAAGGAAATTATATAGGACTTTGGGTGAGACCACATCTGGAGTCCTTTGTGCATGTCTGGTCTCCTTCGCTAAAGGATATACCACAGTATGCCCACTGCAATTTGGAAAAATGAGAAGTAATTTCATTGAAACATGCAATATTTTGAGAGGTAATGACAGAATAGATATTGGTTTTCGACTTCAAATAGACACAGATTTTGGTTTCCTCAGACTGGGGAATCTCATCAAAGGTAGGTTGACAGCTATTGAGCACACAATAATGCAGAGATGTTTTTTAATCAGAGCGTTATAAATCTATGGAATGCACTGGCCATGGGGGATTGTGGATGCTCAGATAATGAATGGAGTCGAGATTGAAATGGATAGATTCCTCAAACACAAGGGGTCAGATGAGTTTGGGATTGGGTAGGAATGGGGACAAGGTAAATGATCAACCATGATCCTCCACTCCTGTTTGTTTTTAACATTTTCAGATTCTTGAAATCTATTGTGTGGGTTAAGAGCAATTACTAAGTCCGAGTTGTGTTCCAAATATTCAGTATCTTATTTTAACAAATGATTAATTATTCACCTGGTTATTTACTGTGACTATAACTTTAATTACAGATGAAATTCAAGGTTGCCTTCATTAGGGTTACTGCCTCGGCTAAAACTATGACTTTGTCAGTTCATTGGCACAGAATCACATTGAAATTCATTTACAAAGAATATTTCTTGAAACAGTTTCCTAAAAGGTAGAGAACCCAGTCTGTAATCCATTACCTATAAAGCTGATAATTACAGTTCATGATTAATAGTTAAACAATCAATATGAACACAAGATAGAAAACATTGGAAACTAAAGTTAATTGAAAGGTATCTAATTGAATATGTTTTCCAGAACAAACAGACCAAAATTAACGAACTTACAGAAGGATAAAATCTTCAGAATGTATGTTTGTGATATCAGGGAAGTACCCAATGCCAGTGTTTGTAATAGTCCTGTGAAAATAAAGGAACATATAAGAAACATGGTGGATAAACATGCGTTACAAATTGCAACCAGCAGATTTCATTGCTTCCAAAATGTTTTATCCAAATTTTGGACATCAACTATGTAAACGGTTTCCAGAAAAATGTGACTAATTGACATGTAAAGCCATTCAGTTGTCTTTGAATCCATTGGATTACAGCTTGTTCTTAATGCTGTATCTAATATATCTGTCAACTTAGAGTCATAGAGTCATGGAAATCTCTATTGTGGCCCAACTTCCCCACATCGGCCAACATGTCCCAGCTACACGTCCCACCTGCCAGCAATTGGTCCATATCCTTCCAAACCTGTCCTATCCATGTACCTCTCTAACTGCTTCTTAAATGTTGGGATAGTCCGTGCCTCAACTACCTCCTCTGGTAGCTTGTTCCATACACCCGCCACCCTTTGTGTGAAAAAGTTATCCCTCAGATTCCTGTTAAATCTTTTCACCTTAAACCTATGTACTCTGGTCCTCGATTCACCTACTCTGGGCAAGAGACTCTGTGCATCTACTTGATCTATTCCTCTCATGATCTTATATACCTGTATAAGATCACCTCATCCTTCTGTGCTCCAAGGAATAAAGTCCTAGCCTACTCAACCCATGCCTATAGATCAGACCCTCTAGTCCTGGCAACATCCTAGTAAATCTTCTCTGTACCCTTTCCAGATTGACAACATTAAGCCCAGAACTGAATACAATACTCTAAATGTGGCCTCACCAATATTGTTTACAACTGCAATATGACCTCCCAACTTCTATACTCGATACTCTGGCAAATGTGCCAAAAGCCTTTTTGACCACCCGATCTATCTTCGGCTCCACCTTCAGGGAGCTATGCACCTGCACTCATAGATCCCTCTGCTCTACAACACTGCCCAGAGCCCTACCATTCACTGTGTAGGTCCTGCCCATGATAGATTTCACAAAATGCAATACCTCACATTTTTCTGCATTAAATTCCATCAATCTTTCCTCAGCCCACTTGGCCAATTGATCCAGATCCTGCTGCTTTTTTTCACAACCGTCTTCACTATCTGCAAAACTACCCACTTTTGTATCATCTGCAAACTTGCTAATCTTGCCGTGTATGTTCTCATCCAAATCATTGACATAGATGACAAACAGTAACGGGCCCAGTACCGAACCCTGAGGCACGCCACTAGTCACAAGCCTCCAACCCGAGAAGCAACCATCCACCATACCCTCTGCTTCATTCCATTAAGCCAATTTTCTATCCATTCAGCTATCTCTCCCTGGATCCCATGCGATCTAACCTCCCAGAGCAGCCTACCATGAGGAAACTTGTTGAATGCTATACTGAAGTCCATATATGCAACATCTACAGCTCTGCCGTCATCAACCTTTTTGGACATGTCTTCAAAAAATTCAATCAGATTTGTGAGACACAACCCCCCACGTACAAACCCATGCTGACTATCCCTAATCAGCCCTTGTCTGTCTAAATGCCTGCAGATCCTATCCCTCAGAATACCCTCTAGTAACTTTCCAACTTCAGAGTTCCCAGCATTTTACTTGCAGCCCTTCTTGAATGAAGGCACAACATTTGCCACACTCCAGTATTCCGGCACCTTTCCTGTATTTAAAGACGACTCATATATTTCAACCAGGGCTTCCGCAATTTCCTCTCTGGTTTCCCACAATGTCCTCGGCTATACAGTATATGATTAGGCCCTGGAGATTTGTCTATCTTCATACACGATAGTACTTTCAGCACCTCTTCGACCGTAACACTGACTGCTCTCAAGACACTTCCAAGTTCCTCTGTCCTCCTGTCTTTCTCCTTGATAAATACAGCGGAGAAATACTCATTGAGGACCTTGCCCATCTCCTGTTGCTCCACACAGAGTTGACCACTTTGATTCCTGAGTTCCTGAACTTTTTCACTATAGATTTTTAATGGCATGATTTTGGTTGTTTATTGTTAAAAATCAGAAAAATTACGGGAAAATAGATCAGACGTGATCGAATGGTGAAGTAGATTTGATGTGCCGAATGGCCTAATTCTGTTGCTATGTCTTATGCACTTAAATCTTTTAGGCTTTTCTTTTTCAGTTTATTTGAGGATATATGTGAAAGATTTGCAGCAACCAAAGGAGAACCTCGTACAGTCCTTGAAACATCTACTAGGGGACGTGTGGAAAACGATCCAGCTATATCCTACTTCATTGCTCATTTGAAGTCAAACCACAAATACTAAGATTGTTATTCATGCAACAACAAATACCCACTGCTTGATTAAAAATTCTCTAACTGAAACTATATCATCAATCAATTCATAAGGCATTGCTGCACAATGTATCTGATCAATTTACTGTATGACAAAGTCTTCATTATTTATGTGTACGAAGGAACTGCAGATGCTGGTTTACACTGAAGATAGACACAATATGCTGGAGTAACACAGCAGGATTTCTGGGGAGAAGGAATGGGTGAGGATTCTAGTCAAGACCCTTCTTCAGACTGAAGGTCAGGGAAGCTAACAATGATCTATTCTACATTTTCCTTGCACTTTGTCCCTTTTGATATCTAATTTTCACACCTTACCCTTCCATATCTCTTTGCCCCCTCTCCCCCGACTGTCTGATGTCTGTGTTTATCTTCATTATTTATTGCAGGAAAAACAGAGACTAGGTTGTGTAAGCACCATAGTTTATTCCACATCAAAGAACTATTCCAAGTTTATTATGGATGCCCAGATCCAGCCTGTAAAAAACCCATGGCCTGCAAGAACCCCATGGGCCTCCATTCTATCAAAGTACAGGTGATGAATGACCAGCCAGCAGGATCACACTGACGCAATAGCTTCTATGCACTCGCTTTAACATGTGCCTAGCGAGGAGATGGGAAACGGGAGATGACCAAGATGTCCCTCTGTGGCTTTAACAATGACAAACTTTAACTGGTCCAGAAACCTGATAATCACTTTCAGCATACATTCCAATAATGTTATCATTGGGAATTATGCAGGCATCCTGGCACAGTGGTTTACTCTTTCTTAATCAATCCCTGTAATTACAGAACCAAATGTAGATCCAACGCATTTGTGGGATTAGTGTGAAGAGCCACAATTCAATCATCTTGCACCAAATGATAAGTCTGCAACATGCACCCCACTTACTTCAGCTTTTGGAGTTTTTGAACCCCATTTCAGCCACTCCCAGAATTTTTATCCTCCCTCCCAGAAATTCCCAATAAATTCCAGTCCCCAGACATGCCAGTTTTGGCAGGACACCTAAGTTAATTGCACTGCTGGACAAAAGCAATGAATTGCTGTGTACCTAGGGATGTAATTACCAAGATACAGCACTCCACAAACATTATGGAATGGTAGACACAAATTGCTGGAGGAGAAGAGTAGTTCAGACAGCATCTCTGTAGAAAAGGAATAGGTGACATTTTGGGTCAAGACCCTTCTTCAGACTCCTTCAGATGGTCTCTTTTGAAAATGTACAAATAATGTTTATTTACCCCCACCCCATTTATTGTACTGCACATATGCCTACAGACTTTGTCAAGCTGCCTCTATTAACAAAAGTTCAAATTAGCTGGATCACTAGGAATATGGCATTAGTATAAGTATTTGGATTTGAATGAATGAATGATTATACTTTATTACTTTGATAAATTTCTGATGATGGCCAATGCCTTCAATCAGCAGGAGAAATAGGCACCGGGGTTGAGCTCCAACAAGTTTTCCAGCTTCTCCTCCCTACGATCAATCTGAAAAAGTGTCTCAACCCGAAACATCAACTATCCATGTTCTCCAGTTGTTGTCTGACCTGCTGAGTTTCTCCAGCACTTTGTGTCCCTTTTCCTTTGCAAAACTAGGTAGAAACTAATTGTGCTTAGCATTTAAGCAATTAGGCCAAGAATTTTTTTTTGTTCTTGCTGATTATCTTGCTGATAAAAATGCATAGCATAATATTCTCCCAACAAATCTATCAAGCTGATTAGTAACTATAATGTTTTCAGTGGCAGATGGCGACTAATTCGCATTAACATGTAAATTTTATGGGTAACAACTGTAATAATAAAATGTAAATGTAGTGTACAACTTAATCTACTGAATCTATTAAGAGGCCATTGAAGAAAAATATAATCTGAATAGCTCAGACTAATTGTTATAATATGTTTTGGAATATACCTGGTAATTACTGCAATAAAATTGTAATTAATATATTCATCCATCTAATATCAAATATATAAATGCAATATTTAGAAACCTTTTTATCACCTCTGGATCTTCAAAGATATATTATGTTTCAAAGGTTAATACTGATTAATTAACATATTTATACCAATTTGATTTATTTCCCCTGCAGATCTGCTGAGATTCATGAAAGGCCATGTTTAGACAGATCAATAAAGCTCATTTTAATTTATTGTTCATTTAATCCTCCTTTAAAATGTAAACTCTATTATTTTTAAACAATCTCTACTGATAAAACTTGGGGTTTTTTCTAATGGCAAAAGCACTTTTGAATCACAGAATAACAAGTAATAACCAAACATTGTCTCATTACATTCTGCCTAATAGTGTTCCGCCATTTTGCCAATGTCACTTAAGTTGAGAATGGAGTGGGTCTCTGTAGAATTCCCCTTCAGAAAAACTCATTGCCTGCTAAAATACATTTTAAAATTTAGAATTGAAAGGTATGAAAGGATTAACACAGGCTTCTGATTTTATACCATTACCACTGTAATATTCAGGGTGTTGGCACCAATGAGGGGAAGGTTAGACACTAGGCTTGTGAAAGACTGGAACTTTCAGTAGATTTGAGTATGTATTAATATGTAGGGGGCAGGAAGTGGGATGCACTGAATTGTTGACATACCCCCCCCCCCCCCCCTCCCTGCCTTTTTGTAAATAACATTTCAAATTTTTGGTTTTAAATAATTTACCTACAAGGTGGCAGTTTATCTTGGTTATAAAGAGGCATTGGGTAAATGACATTTAAAAATAATTATAGAATATAGGGCCAGATGAGAAATGAGTGAAGGTGGCTTATTGAATAACACCTGATGACAAAATCACCCAAAAGCATTTGCACAAGATAACATTGCTCAATAAATTGCTCATCAACTTGTTCCACAGTTACTGATCAATTCATGGCACATCCTGATTCAAGCATATTAATAAATGCTCCTACATCAACCTTTGTTGGGGCAATTCCCTTCTCTCTCCTGGAGGACCACACATTGAACTGCCTTAATGCTAAGGGAATAGATGGGGAAGAATTTGCTAAGCATGTCCAGAAAGGTTTTCTGAAGCAATATGTAGATGGCCCTACATTCAAACACCTTTTAGGAAATAAAGTTGGACAAATGTTTGATGTGTCAGTGGGAGAGCATTTTGACACAAGTGACTATCTGCTTCAAGATGCTCATGGAAAAAGACAGGACTGATCCTCAAATTCATGTCCTAAGTTGGGGTAAGGCTAATTTTGATGGCATCAGGCAGGCACTCTCAAAGATTGAGTGAGAGTTGTTGTTTTCAGGTAAAGAAATATGTGGCAATTTGGAGGCTTTCAAAAATTAGATAGGAAGAGTTCAGCTCTAACGTACATTGGATAGACTGAAGGGCAAAGCCAGAGAGATTAGGGAACCTTGCTTGACAAAGGCTATTTTTCTTTTTTTTATTTATTTTTTATTATTTATTGAACATGTTATAAAATACAAACACAAATAAACTTATAAGCAATAAAAAAGAAAATAAAACACAAAGGAAAACAAACAAATATGTAACTCAAATAATACAAATAATATCGTTCATGTTCAAAAGGGGTAAGAAGAAGTTCGAAAACTTTTCTGGTCCTACCCCCTCTTATTTTCTATACATTTTCATGGAAAAACAAAATAATGGGAACAAATGGACCCAAAATCTGTTGAACAGTCCACAAACAAGAGGGTCTAGTCAAGAAAAAGAGACATATGTCAGGTAAAGGCAGCTGGGATCAAGTGAGTCCCTTGAGTACACAAGAAAAAAAAATAAGAGGGCAAAATTGGCCCATGAGGCATCACTGGCATCTCAGATAAAGGCAAATCCTAAAACATCTATGAATCTTCATAACTCTTGATTTGAGTATATTAATAATAAAATGGTAGGTAGAGAGAGAGTAGGTTGCTTTAGGATCAGTGAGATAATCTATGTATGGAGCCACAGGAAATGGGTGGGGTCTTAAATTAACACTTCATATCTGTATTTACAGTGGAGAAGAACCTGGGTACTAGTGAGTTCTTGGGAGGGAACAGCGATATGCTGGAGTATATCAATATTACCAAGGAGGAAGTGTTGGAGGTTCTGAAACATAGAATAGTGAAAGGCTTGGATAGAGTGGATGTGAAGAAGATGTTTCCACTAGTGGGAAAGTCTAGGACTAGAGGTCACAGATTCAGAATTAAAGGACGTTCTTTTAGGAAGGAGATGAGGAGGAATTTCTTTAGTCAGAGGGTGGTGAATCTGTGGAATTCTTTGCCACAGAAGGCTGTGGAGGCAAAGTCAGTGGATATATTTAAGGCAGAGATAGATTCTTGATTAGACTCTTGGGGAGAAGGCAAGAGAATGGGGTTAGGAGGGAGAGATAGATCAGCCATGATTGAATGGCGGAGTAAACTTGATGGGCCGAATGGCCTAATTCTGCTCCGATCTCTGATGATCTTATTATCTTATGATAGGAATCCCCATGGGCTTATCACATCTTTTCATAAATATAGGAAGCAAGAGGAGAATTGTTCTGTAAGTTAATAAGGACTGAGGGCTCAAATGACCTGTGTGACAAGGAAATTATGGATGCCAAGATAGGAGAAGGTTAAAGCATCATAAAGCCTGAGTGGATTAACTTCAGAATAGCACAGGTGCCAACCTTCTTTGACTGGCGATTCCTGTTGGGAAATGTTGATGGGGGTTGAGCGATATTGTGAGAGGAAGAGTTATCTTATGGTGCTCAGCTACGGCAAAGATACTCACTAAATGGAGAGTAATAGCTGTGAGAGATCTCGCTAAATATTAGGTTATTGTTAGGCTTACTTAGATGTTTTGTTTTTATTAAGGTTATCAATGGAAACAATTTTTTTAAAGCGAAGATAGACACAAAAAGCTGGAGTAACTCAGCGGGTCTGACAGCATCTTTGGAGGAAAGGAATAACTGATGTTTCGGGTCCAGACCCTTCTTCAGACTTTTCTGATTTCTTCAAGAATCGTTGCCTTTATTTTTTTTTTTTACAGTTTTCGAAACATTTCAAATGTTTCTTAATCTCAAGTACATTCAGTAGTGTTGAAACTGCTTAACATGTCTAACAGGGTGTTTAATGGTGTCTTAACAGGTTGTCAACACTTTTCGCAGCTATTTGATCTGATCTGTCTACACAGACATTACATCACTCTGGGCTCTCCTACCACACACAATTTCATCACTGAGGTTTAGATTGCACTTACAAATAAGCTGACTCTGGTGACCTGCAAACTGATTGTGGGCAACATGGCAGTGATGGCAGGTTCTGGCCTGATATCTCTGTTGTTCAAAAACATTTAGAAACTATAAATTATTATTGCACCAATTTTTAAATGAGCACAGTTAGGAAAATCCCAACAAAAATGAACAGTAGGTTTATGATCTGTACTTTCCAGCCTAGGATATTTTTTTTTACAGTTTTGACAGCTGACCAAGCTAACATATGTAGTTTAGTTGGCTGTCCAACATTTTCTTGGACAAGGAGCTTGTTCTTGACCCGATTGTCTGCATTCTCCCCATATAATGTTGCTGAAGGGACAACATAATTATGTTCAAACTTCCATTGGTGCATCGCTGTGAAAAAGGACTGCTTAAGTTCTGAACCGATATATAATGGAATCACTAACAATGATTGTTCTTTGTATCGTGCGAAAGTGATAATTCTTCAGCGTATGCAGGAATTTTGAAATTTACATTTGAAAATTTGAGACATTCAAACCTTCTTATGGATTACACGCAAACCCATACAACAACAAAAAATAAAATATTCATTCAATGGCTGCTATTTGAGCCTTGAAATTTAGGATTTGAGTTACAAATAAAAAAAATACTTTGGCCCACAATGTTTGGCCTGAACATGATGACAAGAATAAAACCTATCTGGCCTGTGCATAATCTACATCCTCCATTCACTACAACTCCATGTACCTGTCGAAAAGGCTCTTAAATGTCACTATTGTATCTCGCTCCACCACCACTCCTGGCAGAGATTTCCAGGCACTGTGTAAAAAAAAAAACGCCCCACACATCACCTTTAAACTTTACTCCTCACACTTTAAAGCTAAACCCCCTTGTATTTGATATTTTTATCTTGGGGTAAATGGCTGACTACCCTATCTATGCTTCTCATCATTTTCTATACTTCTGTCAGGTGTCCAACAACCTTCAGTGTTCCAGAGAAAACTATTCAAGTCTGTCCAACCTCTCCATGGAGCTAATACCACCTAAACTAGGCATCATTCTGGTAAACATCTTCTGCCCCCTTTCTAGAGACTCCACATCCTTTCTGTATTGGGGCAACAAGAGCTGCCTGCAATACTCCAAATGCTGCCTAACTAAAGTCCTTCAAAGCTGCATCATGAACATTCTTGTCAAAATGTTTTGATAATATATGAATTTTAACATATTCTTGTCAAAAATCAAACAGAAAAGTGAATTTTATTAGAAAATGAACATAAGCAAAAACTGAACTGAAGATTAAATATTAAATGTATTCAAGAAGAAGGCCTTTGCGATTTTGCTTATTTTCCCCAAATCCAAATGGACGTGTTCATTTAAAAATCAGCAAACTCACCACAATCTGTGCAGAATCAGCTTACTCCATTATTTTACTGCTTCTGTATTTTTACACAATGTTTTAAAATGTACTTAATTGTTAATTAATACAGACATGATCATCACTTAAAAGCAGCAAACCTGAATTGTCTACTCCTGCACCTTTTTTCTATGTTTCTGTGCTAACTCCATGGAAGGCAGATGTGCCTGACTGTGCTTTGTTTGGCCACAGGGCTGCTTCAGGAAATTGGGATGCCATCAACTGCCTTCCCATTATGGGCTGAATCGTAGCTTTCTCCTCCCCCCACATGATCCCCAAAGCTGCACCAACCTTTGGTGGGACTATTTGAATAGCCTGAGCTGCCCTGACAAGAGGAGTGGACCCCGAGCAGTAACTAGTTATCTTGCTGCCAAAATAAAATGAACTATGTTAGGACCTTCTAACAGCTATTTTCAAATGCCTTCAAATAATCAGATAAATTCGAAAGCAGTTGAAATCAATTGAATTCATTATAAAAATGAAAGCAAGACAACATTTTTATTTGTGTGATATAATTGATGCATAGTAAAAAATGAAATTGTAGAATTATTAAAATATTGAAAGATTTTTTTTTTAAATCGGAATTTCACAGATTTTTTTTCATCCAGATAAATGGCCTAATTCATGTGAATGCACCACCCAAGGTTGACATTGTGCCACAGGGTCAAATATGAAGTGGGTCTGACCAATGGACATCTGACCTCCATCGGTTTCTGCAGTTCCATACAAACAAACATAGGCACAGAGAAAAACTACAATGGCTGTTCTCTTTGAACCACTATCAATAGGCAAGTACATTTCTTCCCAGTGTCCTGTAAAACTATATCAATGTTTCTTTTGGACAGCAATGTATAAATTGCCATCTTTAAGTTCAGGCTAATTGTTCTCAGACAATTCCTTCATTTCAACAAGATCACAAAGGTAACTGCTGAACTTATTTTGCAGGACAGTAGAGTGAAGTAAAGCTAGGAAGTTTGGCTAAGTGATATGTGAATGTCTCAAAAGTGTTCTTCAGTAGCACTGATCAAGGACAGGTGGAATGTGCTGTCTGAAATGTGCTTCCTGAAGTGTGAAGAGAAGTGTGATAGTCACAGGAAATGCATGCTTCTTGTTAGCTTTTAATATAATGTATGTACTTGGGATCAATATTAACTCCATCCAGGATGATGTCTGGGTAGTTAAACCTTTTAGAAAGAAAGCCATCTGTTGCCATGTTTGCAGTAGCGGTACCACACAGGGTGAACAGTTTGTCTTGAGGAGGTAGGACTCTACTTTAACAAACTACAACCAGGTCCCCACTGTGAATGAGTTATTGATTTAAAAAGAACTGCTTGCATGCAAGTTTTTCAATTCTTACAAAATGCAGCAGTGAAGTGGACGTGGCTGATGCTGGTTCTAGAAGATGAAGGTATATAAACGTTTTTGAAATGCAGTTGAGAAACAGGAAGAGTGTGGCTTTCTTGTCTCATTGATGATTGGCAAACACTCCTCACCTTTCCTTACTTGGTTAATGTAGCCTAGACGTGGTTATTCAGCTCAATGGGCCCATAATGGTTCCAAGCAAAGCAACCTTCTGTGGAATTCTCTGCCTCAGAGGGCGGTGGAGGCAGGTTCTCTGGATACTTTCAAGAGAGAGCTAGATAGGGCTCTTAAAGATAGCAGAGTCAGGGGATATGGGGAGAAGGCAGGAATGGGCTACTGATTGGGGATGATCAGCCGTGATCACATCGAAGGGCCGAATGGCCTACTCCTGCACCTATTGTCTATTGTCTAAGCCATGAGTGCCAATTTGTTCCTTATTTACCTGCAAACCTATAATTTAGAGTCACAGAGCACAGTAAAAGACGTTTAGCCTACCACATCAAGTGCCATCCATGCTAATTCAATTTACCAACATTTGGCACATAGCCTTAAATTATTTGGCAATTCAAGTGCTCATCTAGTTACTTCATAGGTTGATAAATTATAGGAGCAGAATTAGGCCATTCAGCCCATCAAGTCTACTCTGCCATTCAATCATGGCTGATCTATCTTTCCCTCTCAACCCCATTGTCTTTCCTTCTCCCCATAACCCCTTATACCCGTACTAATCAAGAATCAATCAATGTCCACCTTAAAAATATCCACTGACGGCCTCCATAGCCATCTGCGGCAATGAATTCCACAGATTTACCACCCTCTGATTAAAGAAATTCCTCCACATCTCATTTGTAAAGATACTTCCTTATATTCTGAGGCTAAGGCCGCTGGTCCTAGACTCTCCCACTAATGGAAACATCTTCTCCACATCCACTCTATCCAGGCCTTTCACTATTTGGTAAGTTTCAATGAAGTCCCGCCCTCATCCTAAACTCCAGTGAGTACAGGCCCAGTGCTGTCAAATGCTCATCATATGTTAACCCAATCATCCCTGGTATCATTCTCATAAACCTCCGCTGGACCCTCTCTAATGCCTGCACATCCTTCCTCTGATCTGGGCCACTAAACTGCTCACAATATTCCAAACGCTATCTGACTAGTGCATTATAAAGCCTCGGCATTACCTCTCTGTTTTTATACTCAAGTCCTCTCGAAATAAATGCTAGCACTTCTTAAATATTGCTGGAGTCTTTTCCTCCTCCACCCACCTGGGCAGTATATACCAGATTCCTAGCATCATCTGGGTGAAAAGCATTCTTCTACAAATCCTCCCCACACCTTTTACTCCTGATCATAAACCTATGCTCTTTAGATTTAGACTCTTCAGCCACAAAATAAAATTTCTACTATCAGCCCAATCTTGGTCCCCATAATTCTGTACAACTTTATTCGGTCCCCACTCTGCTCCTCCACTCCCAGGTTAAACAAACTCAGGCTCTCCACTTTCTACTATAATTGAAAAACTCAATATCAGACCTCACATTCTTCCTCTGGTCATAGAATCGTAGAGTTTAATAGTAAGGAAACAGGCTCCTCCATCCATGATTAAGATTCTCCATCTGAACTATTCATATTTGCCTGTGTTTGGCCCATATCCCTCTAAACCTTTCGTATACATGACCACTCCAAATATCCTTTAAATATTGTCAAGCCAGGGCAGTACATGCCTCAACTACTTCCTCTGGCAGTTTGTTCCATATACCTGTTACTCTCCAGGTGAAAAATTTGCCCCTCAGGTTCTTATTAATTATTTTCACTCTCACCTTAAACCTGTGCCTTCTGCATCTTGTTTTCTCTATCTTGGGTATAAGACTCAACACATTCACACTTTCAATTCTCCATATCATTTTGTACACTTCTATAAGCACCCCACACTCTCCTGCTCTCCAAGGAATAAAGTGTAGCCTGCCCAACCTCTCCCTATAGCTCAGGCTCTCAAGCCCTGGCAATATCCTTGTAAATCCTTGTTCTCGAGTTTCTCTGTACCTTAATTTGTACATGTGACAATATAAAGGCCTTTGAAACCTTTGAAACTCTTTCCAACTTAAGGCCATCTTTTCTGTAGCAGGGTAACCAAAACTGAACACAATACTCCAAGTACAGTGTCATCAATTATTTGTAACATTGTTCCAATGTCTGTATTCAATTCCCTGACTGATGAAGGACAAGTGCTAAAAGCCTTCTTCTCTATCTAACTGCGATGTCACTTTTAGAGAACAATGTCCTTGTAGTCCGCAATTCCCGCAGCTCTACAAAACTCTCCAGGATGCTATTGTTCACTTTGGAGGTCCTGCCCTAGTTTGACTTCCACACCTCGCCCTTACCTGAATTAAACTCCATGTGCTATTCCTCGCCCCATTTTTCAAGATCCCTCTGTAATTCTTGATAACCATCTTCATTAGTTATGTTGTTTAAGAAGGAACTGCAGATGCTGGAAAATGGAAGGTAGCAAAAATGCTGGAGAAACTCAGTGGGTGCAGCAGCATCTCTGGAGCGAAGGAATAAGCAATGTTTCGGGCCAAAACCCTTCTTCAGACTGATGTGAGGGGGGGGGGGGGGAAGAAGAAAGGAAGAGGAGGAGCCAGAGGGCTGAGGAAGAGCTGAGAAAGGGAGGAGACAGTGAGGACTACCTGAAATTAGAGAAGTCAATGTTCATACCGCTGGGGTATAAACTGCCCAAGCAAAATATGAGGTGCTGCTCCTCCAATTTCCGGTGGTCTTCACTCTGGCCGTGAAGGAGGCCCAGGACAGAAAGGTTAGATTCTGAATGGGAGGGGGAGTTGAAGTGCTGAGCCACAGGGAGATCAGGGTGGTTATTGCGAACCGAGCGGATGTGTTCGGAGAAGCGATCGCCAAGCCTATGCTTGGTCTCACCGATGTAGATCAGCTGACATCTAGAGCAGCGAATGGAATAGATGAGGTTGGAGGAGATGCAAGTGAACCTCTGTCGCACCTCGAACGATTGCTTGGGTCCTTGAATGGAGTCAAGAGGGGAGGTAAAGTGACAAGTGTAGCATTTCTTGCGGGTCCACACCAGGGCATCCTTCAGGGAACGGGGGTTCCCCTCTCCTACCATAGATGAGGCTCTCACCAGGGTTTCTTCAATACCCCGTGACACTGCACTCTCTCCCCATCCCCCCACTCGTAACAAGGGCAGAGTTCCCCTAATCCTCACCTTCCACCCTACCAGCCGTCACGTACAACAAATAATCCTCCGTCATTTTCACCACCTCCAAAGTGACCCCACCACTTGCCACATCTTCCCAACTCCCCCCCCCCCCCCAGTCTGCTTTCCACAGAGACCGCTCCCTCCGTAACTCCCTGGTCAATTCGTCCCTTCCCACCTTTCCCACCCCCTCCCCGGGCACTTTCCCTTGCAACCGCAAGAATTGCTACACTTGTCGCTTTACCTCCCCCCTTGACTCCATTCAAGGACCCAAGCAGTCGTTCCAGGTGCGGCAGAGGTTCACCTGCATCTTCTCCAACCTCATCTATTGCATCCACTGCTCTAGATGTCAGCTGCTCTACATCGGTGAGACCAAGCGTAGGCTTGGCGATCGCTTCGCCGAATACCTCCGTTTGGTTCGCAATAACCAACCTGATCTCCCTGTGGCTCAGCTCTTCAACTCCCCCTCCCATTCCGAATCCGACCCTTCTGTTCTGGGCCTCCTTCACGGCCAGAGTGAGGACCACCGGAAATTGGAGGAGCAGCACCTCATATTTTGCATGGGCAGTTTATACCCCAGCGGTATGAACATTGACTTCTCTAATTTCAGGTAGTCCTCACTGTCTCCTCCCCTTCTCAGCTCTCCCTCAGCCCTCTGGTTCCTCCTCTTCCTTTCTTCTTCCCGCCCCCCCCCCCCCCTCCTCCAACCCTCACATCAGTCTGAAGAAGGGTTTTGGCTCGAAACGTTGCCTATTTCCTTCGCTCCATAGATGCTGCTGCACCCGCTGAGTTTCTCCAGCATTTCTGTCTACCTTCATTATTTACAATACTACCTAATTTAATTCAATCTGCAAAATTACTAATCTCACCATATGCATTCGCATCCAAATAGTCGAAATAGGTGACAAACAGTAATGGGTTCAGCACCAATATCTGAGGCACACCACTAGTCATAGGCCTCCAGTCTGTAAAACAACTTCCCGCCACCAACTTTTGCTTCCTACTATGAAGCCTATTCTGCATCCACTTCACTCTCTCTCCCCGGATATCAAGTGATTTAATCCTGCAGAGCAGCTACCATGTGCAGCTTTTTCAAAGACATTGCTGACATACACATAGATTATGTTTACAACCCTGCCCTCATCAACCTTCTTGGTTACTCAATCAGATTAGGGAGACATGATCTCCAACACACAAAACCATTCTGACGATCTCCAATCAATTCCTGTCAATCCAAATGCATGTATATCCTATCCCTCAGAATCCTCTCCATTAACTTTCCTACCACAGATCATAGGCTCACTGGTGTAGAGTTCCCAGGTTTTTCTTTGCAGCCCTTCTTACCTAGAGGCACAACATTAACCATGTTCCAGTCTTTCGGCACCTCACCCGTGTCAAACAATGATCCATATATTTCAACCTGGACTCCTGCAATTTCTTCTCCAGCTTGCCACGGGGTCCTTGGATATATATGATCAGCCCAGGAAATTTATATAACTTCATTTGTCTTAAGACATCCAGCACAGGCTCGACTGTAATATGGACTGCCCTCATGACATTTCCATTAACTGTTCCAAGTTCCCTAGTCTTTGTCCGTGGTAAAGATATAGCAAAAATGTTTATAGAGGATCTTGCCCATTTGCTGAGACCCCACACGTAGAAACCACTTTGATTTTAGAGGAGCCCTATTCTTTCTCAAGTTTCCCTTGATGCACATAAAATCTATTTTCTGAAATTTTGAAAGCAACTTTTACATTTCTGCATTTAACTGGCTTTATGGAGCTACCTGAAGTTGCCATTTAATTTACTTGTTGATACTTTAACAAAGCTGAAATCTGTTCAATGTGATGGAATATTGGCAAGAAACAGTACTGACAGCCAATTCGCTGTGGCTATAGCCAATCATTTTTTTCTTCTAAAATTCAAGCAGTGAGTATTGAGGGGGTACCTATTGGGCTGAGGGGGTACATATATTAACCAATTACTATCCATATTTCTTAACCATTGCCCAACCCAGTTAATCACATGCTTGTGGTTGGTTTCCATTCCTAGTAGCTGGTCAGGTAGTTACATTTACTGACTGCTGGTTGGTTACAGAAAGAAAACGGCAAAGGATGTGTGCTGATAACTTTGGCAGGACCCTTGCATCTCCAGTCCCTTGTCCTATTTTCAGCCTCCCATACATTCTCCCTGCCCCCCATTCATGTCAGGACCATTACATTTTGTTCACTACCTGATGTGGATATCTGCTTTATTTTCTTTCAATGTATAATTTGAGCCACAAGTTTTAGATACTGCTTTACCACACATTTTATTATGACTACAGTGCCGATTTATCATACTGACATTAATATATGCAATGCGCAGGTGTCAACAATTATAAACTTCTCTTACATGTATCTTAACTGTGGAAGATTTCTAAATGCTCCTTGATCAATATGCACAAGCAGTTTGGCTTTATCAATTATTCTGTAAAACAATAACAAGACTGAAAGATTAATTGTTAATCTGTCTAATCACAGCAGACAATAATTACTAACATTGTATAAATTAAAACTAATATGTCCTAAATCCCGATGAAAACATTTTAATTGTTATAATTATATTAAAATATACTTAGAAGATCCGTAATTAACAAACAAATCTAAACCAACCAAACCAGCAGAGAATGGAATACATTTATGGAGTTTGTCTATTATTTGGCTTCTTTTTACACTCTATAACACTGATGAACTTTTATCAATATATTGTAACAGCGGAGAAAAACGTATTTTCAGTTATTAGATGTAAATATCCTTCATTAAAGGAAGAAGCACCAATTCACCTGTTCAATATTTGTCAGCAATTAATGTACACATTCATTTCTAATTGTGTAAAACAAATGTTGGACATGATTAAATATAGCTGTAGCTTTTGCTGAAATTGAATGTGCAAGCATTAATGCATTTATTTTTCCTTGAATGGATAATGCCTAAGTAGCTCTGCTGGGCTGCCAACAAATTAACATGGAGTACAAGTTATATTCCACTATAACATTCTAACATATAACCAGGATAGATATGATATCAAATAATTCAACACAGGAATTAATATTGTGCAAAACAATATTTTGTTTTACAGTAATAACGTGCATTTCAATATTTATTTGATAGTAAATTGCTGACCTGATCCCCCAGATCTACAGCACAGTTATTGGTTACAGACAAAGTTATCAAGGAAGCAATTACTTTAAAGCAGTCGGAAACACAAAGGAAAAAAATAAATCCTCTGCTATTCAGCAAATTAAAACATGCTTATTTTATATCTTTTCCAGTATTTTAACTTAAAACAATGACTTTGTTTCAGTCCTCAGCTGCCCTGTCTGCAACTTGCAGCATTGTCAAGGGCCTGTCCCACTTACGTGACTTTTCAGCAAACTGTCTGCGACCTTCAAGTTCAGGGCCACTCGCCTGAAAAACCGCGAGCTGGATCGACCGTCAGCGCTGAACACACTCACACACACAAACACATCGCAAAGGCGGGGGCCAGGGAAAGCAGGAGAGCGCTGTCTGAAATTCGCACGGTGCCAAGCCAAGGTGATAGTCACGATGAACAGGAAGGTTAAAGATGGCTGGCACAGTGTACGGTAAGTCCTTTAAAAGAGCGTGGAGGGGGGGTGAGGGGAGAAGGGGGGAGAAGGGGAGAGAAGGGGAAAGAAGGGGGGAGAAGGGGGAAGAAGTGGAGAGAAGGGGGGGAGAAGGAGTGGAGACACTTTTAAGAAGCCAGAGATACACAGCTGTGAAGTCTAGCGGGCATTTAACATTACCGGTCGTTTTCCTTGGTTCTGAAAACTCGTGCTTACGTTTCCCCCCCCCCAATGAGTCAATTAAAATGCCCAGTCAGCAAAGGAGATTACCCACAGCTACCCCGACTACCAACAACGACATGGCGACCCCACTACCACTGCACTACGAGTTCAAAACTATCGATTTTCTCCATGCCGACCAATATTTGCTCGCAGAAAACCAAACTGAGGCCGCGAGTAGTAACCACTATGCGGGAACTCACCTCGACCATTAAGGAGACTTACCAGAGACTACCTACGACCATGTGTCGACCATGCTGCGAGCTTGTGGTGAGTGCAGACTCTCCTAAACCCACCAATAAGGTCGCCATAGTGGGACATGCCCTTCAGTTTCATTGTTTTGAATTCCTTCATCTGTAGCATTTTGCTCCATCATAACGAGAGAGTTGGCATAGAAATCACAGAACATGGTGGCAAGTGGCAGACCGTTTAAATATTATTTACAATGTGTAGGTGCCTCAATGACATCATTTCATGGCCAAAGTGCACAAAGCTGAAAAAAATGTCAAGCAGCACATGAAAAAATAAACTCTGCTGTTCCTGCCATTATATCATAAACATAAGCACAGCAGCTAGTAACTAGTAATGATCAGCGAGAAGCAGAGCCACCAGTCTCACCATTATATTCTGCCTCTGACACCTCTGACACAGATGTCTTGATAATAATGTTTTTAATTGTAGGATTGGGAATATGAAATAGCTGCCCAATTCTAAGCTTTCTACATTCTAATAGTAACAAAGATTGTTGGTTGTAAAGCTCTTGGAATTATTTGAGTTCATGATCAATTCTTGTCTCTGAGGCAATTTCCTGAATTTCCACCCTTTCTGGAAATTCCTGGCCAACTTTCAGAGTATGAGACACCAACCTAGTGACGTCATGTACAGAATCTGCTTTGATTTTTAAAATGTGCTTCCAATGGTCAAGGCTTGACAGAGTGACACAGTGGCGCGGCAGTAGAGTTGCTGCCTTACAATATCAGAGGCCCAGGTTCGATCCTGACTACAGGTGTTATCTGTACGAAGTTGGTATGTTCTCCCTGTGACCATGTGGGTTTTCTCCAGGTTTCCTCCCAAATTTTAAAGACGTGCAGGATTGTAGGTTAATTCGCCTGTAAATTGTCCCTAGTGTCTAGGATAGAACTAGTGTATGGATGATTGTTGGTCATCGTGGACTTGGTGGGCCACAGGGCCTGTTTCCATACTTTATCACTACAAACTAAAAACAAATTTAAAAATGCAGGGAATATTGAAAAGCTATCTCAGGAATTTTGAGAGTAGTTTTAAGATGATGGCATGGTGTGCTCAAGAGACAAATGCTGTGTGAAATTTAGATAAATCTTGTGGTCATTTTGCATCACAATGATCTTGTAATGAAGTTCCTTGAAGAGTAGTAGTGTAGTATTCTTTCAATTCAATGTTGCAATTCGAGAGCGTGCCCTGCCGGATTATGGATTTGCATGGCGAAGCATGAAAGATGTAAGGTTTTATTGAGGCTTTGAATCCCTCCTTAGTAAATGGGATTGTTACTTAGTTGCCTTTCTTAATGACTTTCATTTTCTTCCATACATGTTATCAAGTCTTGTCCACACTGTGCCCAACATTGACCCAGGCCACCATCCCTCGCCAAACATACTGCTCCACTGACTGGCCTGTGGAAAGAGTGCACTAGTGTAACATATAAAAATAACCTTTTAAAGGCAATACTATTCTGGAATGACTTCTGCACCTGCATTAATGGGTGTCCAGTATTCTTATAGTCCATTATGTTTTTAATTTCATGCTTATGGATATGTTTGCCCTCAATTTATTTTTGCTAATGACAACTTCTTCCACATTGGGGCAATAATTAGTGTTGCTGGCTGTCTTACAGTTCCAGGGATGTGGGCTTGATCATGACTCCAGATGCTGGCTTTCTGGTAGGTCATTTGGTTACTGTCAATTGCCCCATGTGTGGATGATGGCAAAAAGAACTAGGGGTGTTCATGGGCATGTGTGAGGGAGAATAAGTTATAGCAGTAGAGGGTAATAGGTCAAGGAGAAATGAGATGTATGGGATTGCTCCTCAGGGATCCAGTATGAGCACAGTGAGCAGAATGGCTCCTGTGTCATTATAGGTCATGGAGTCATAGAATCATACAGCATGGAATCATTCAGCCTAACTTTCCCCACGCTAACCAACATGCCACATCTACCCTAGTCTCACCAGCCTGCATTTGGCTTATATCCCTCCAAACCTATCCTACCCATCTACCTGTCTAAATATTTCTTAATATTGGATAAGATCTTATTATTGAGAATATATGGACCCTTATAAAATGATAGCATGCAAATCACTGTAAATACAAAGTTATTGACCAAAACTGCTCGCTTAGCGTTGATGCTTTTATTTGCTTGTTTTTTTTACCTCTGACTTGTCACAACTGAGGTTTCAATATGCCTTTCCACATAACAGAAATTACCCAGGAGCGACAGGAGTTTAGTGGACCAATTTGTCTCCTGCAACCATGGACTCAATGAGGAGATATTAAATAAATAACATAGTACAGGACCTTCCATTTACACATTCCTGAAAAATGAAAATATTGCTCTAAATTGCTCTCACATTTCATGCCAGTTAGAATAAAAACATGATAAAAGTCAAATATCCATTTCCTAGCAGCCTGGAGCTCACATTCTTATTTCCAGCATCTCCCCTTCCTTAAATCAAGATTAAGTGTTAATTAGTAAGTTGTCAAAGGTTACCCAGAGAAGGCAGGAGAATGGGTTGAGAGGGAAAATTAGATTAGCAATGATCAATGGGCTGAATGGTCTAATTCTGCTCCACGACCTACGGTAAGAACCTGGTCACATTTCTTCCCCGATCAACCTCAAAAAAGAACCATATCCTTCATGGAATTGGATAAAACTAAAATTGAGGAGGAAGGATAGGGCAAAGGACAGGGACAGTGATTCAAAGTATCCTACAGTACACTGGACTGTCCCAGCTCTTTAAAAAGCATCTTTGAAATTGCAATTAAAAGTAGTGAGAGACCCATCCAGGCACAGCTTGGATCCTGGTGTCCAGCATTCAGTAGCTTGTCACAATGTGGATGGGATCTGATACTGGAATGGCCTTGAAGTTGGAGCCTGGAGACTTGGCAAGTAGTGGAGCAATTCAAACCTAGCCAGAGTCTTCATCCACAACCTTCGCAATGCTTGCCCATCATCATATCATCATATATCTATTAAAACTCTGTGTGTGTGTGTGTGTGTGTGTGTGTGTGTGTATGCGTGCGTGCGTGCGTGCGTGCGTGCGTGCGTGCGTGCGTGTGTGTCATTTTGCATGAGAAACGTACTTAATCGAAACCAGACGCAAAAATGCGGAGATTTTAAAATCAAACTGTTGCATGAGTCACAGTGCCACATCACAGATGTCCAATCACAATGGATCTCATTTACATATATGACATCACAATGGGACAGGGGTGGGAGATCTCTCCCCCTCCCTCCCTCCATTCCACCCCCGTGCCTTTCCCCCACTCCCCCCTTCTCTCTCTCCCCCTTCTCTCTCTCCCACTTCCTCTCTCCCTCCCCTTTCTCGCTCCCCCTTCTCTCACTCTCCCCCTTCTCTCTCGCTCCCCCTCTCTCTCCCCCTCCTCTCTCTCCCCCTCCATTCTCGCCCTCTCCTCTCCACCTCTCCCCTCTCCTCTTCCTCCCCCTCCCATTCTCCACTCCCCCCTCCTCCCCCACCCCTCTCCTCTTCCCCTCTTCCCCTCTTCCCCTCTCCTCTCTCCTACCCTTCCCCCACCCTCTCTACCCTCTCACCCACCCTTCCCCCCTCCCCCCTCTACCCCCCCTACCCCTACCCGTCTCCCCTTCACCCTCCCCGCTCTCCTCCCCTCCCCCCATCCTCATCCCCCTCTCTCTCCCACCCCCCTCCCCTCTCCTCCCCCTCCCTACTCTCTCCCCATCTCCCCCTCCCCACTCCCTCCCTATCTCCCCCTCCCCACTCTCTCCCCATCTCCCTCTCCCCTCCTCCCCCACCCTCTCCCCCCTCACCCACCCACCCTCTCTTCCTCCCCTGCACCCACCTCTCCCTCTGTCTCTTGCCCTTCTGTCTCTGCCCCTTTCTCTCTGTCTCTCCCCATTCTCTCTCTGCCCTCACTCTCTACCCGCCCCCCTCTCTAGACGCGCCTGCGAGTTGGGGGCTATGCATCAGTGGATAGGGCGGTTATGGGGTAAAAGGAGCAAATTAATAATATTCATATAATATCAAGGGGGGTATAATATCAAGTTAGCGTGTGTGCGGGGTGGTAGTTAGTGTGTGTGACGCCACATGCCGCCCCCCACCTGCCACCGCACATTGGGGGAACAGACCCAGCGGGTCTGCACTTGGTCTAGTTATATATTAAAGATATCACTAGTTGCTCTGATCAAGGATCCACGCCTGTCCTGGAATTCCAGCCCCTGGCCCTCTTTTGGGTTTTTGGGAAAACTGACAACCCAATATCAACGTGGGATGCAACGGCAACTATAGTCTCAGATGAAAATAGTCCCGTACAGTGTAGGGTTGTTTGTAATCCCAGCTGCTGATATGGCTGATTTTCCCCTCACTTGCCCTTCAGCAAGTTTTTAAAAGCACAGCCAATGCAGAGGCCAGAGCCTTGAATAAACAATCCAGCCTGCCAAGATTCAATGCACCTATACATCTTTTCAAAAACAACTTTGGGTTTGTGTAGTTTCATCAAAAATAGACTTGCTTAAAAGGCCTGTCTCACGAGACTGCGGTCATTGGCGGCGAAACGGGAAGAATCTACCGCTCCTGGGCCGCCATAGACCGCGCACTCGTGAGAACGCACAATTCCGGGGCCGTGCGGCGTTGTTCCCAACACCGCACGGTGCTAAAATAAAACCTACACTGTTCAAAAATATTTTCCTACCGCACAGCCTCCACCAATGATGCACGAGTGCGGCACGGCCGCCGCCACAGCCGCCGCCAGTGTGGCTCGAGCGCCGTGCGTCGAACTTGCACCGCCACAGCCTCCGCCAGTGAGGCACGTGTGCGGCACGGCCGCCGCCACAAGCAGTGAGTAAAATATATGTAAACAATTTAGAATGTAATGTTTCAGATATCAATGTATACTGGTTATGTCACGATACAATGTCACTGGTTCCAGCACCAAAATTGTTTCATGTTATTTGCAACTTGAGTGATATTGCAAGATCATTTGCAAAATATAGGTGATCCAAAACAATTAGCTGGCAATTGATTCAGTGATAAACTAACCTGCATAAATAAACTAATCTGCATAAATAAATTAACCTGCATAAATAAATGTTTTCAACAATATAAAGACAAATAATCCACCTTTTACACATTTAATTCAACCTTTATAAATAATATCTATAAATTGCAATGCATTGAGATCTATGATGGCTGGTCCCTGTGTGCCATTTTCTTACACTTGGACAAGTCATGTATTGTGTCCTTGTTCAGTATCAGCAAACGGGCAGGAGATTTCTGGTTGGATTACATGCAGTGACAGTGGAAGGAAAGGTAAAGGAGCCCATAAAGGTACTCAGAATATGACACAAAGGAACAGCTTCAGGCACTAGTTAGTGCAAAGGCTGACAATTTAATGAAAGGATAGTTGGAAAAGCGGAGAAGCAAGTTTGTAAAATGAAGCTGCCTGAGAGAGACATAAAGGTCGCAGTGTCAGAAAGCTTCAAAGAACTGCTGACGAGGACAGGTAGTAATCCAATGGCAGTACTCCACCTCGAAGCAGACTGTATTTTGGGAAATAATAATGGGTCACTTAGAAAAAGAGCAGAAAAGTGCGATTATGGAAGCTACGCTAAAAATAACCTGAGTATGATAGCATTTTTGAAGCTTCAAAAAGAAAATCTGTGGCTATACCTTCATGACTCTAAAAGTAAAGGCAGCAATGTAACAGTCATCTATGCAGTTTGTTAATTAATGCTGACTATTGTTTTTGGTTACGTCTGAGTAATGCTATTGTATGCAGTGTTAAAGTTGGTAAAGAAATGAACTATTTAACTAGATTGCAATCATCATCTGTTCCCATTGGCATTAAGGGATTAATTTTTAGTTATGGAGAAATCAAGTTATTATTAAAGTTCACTCCAGCTGAGCTCTGCATTACGTTTAAAAAGGATGAGTTTAGAAGGATGAGGGGACCTTATTGAAACTTACTGAACAGTGAAAGGCCTGGATATAGTGGATGTGGAGAGGATGTTTCCATTAGTAGGAGAATCTAAGACCAAGGCCATAGCATAAGAATAAAAGGACGTACCTTTAGAAACGAGAGGACAAATTTATTTTGTCATATGGTGGTGAATCTGTGGATGTTATTTATAGAAAGCTGTGGAGGCCAAGTCATTAGGTATTTATTAAGATGGAGATTGATAGATTCTTGATTAGTACGGGTGTCAGGGGCTATGGGGAGAAGGCAGGAGAATAGAGTAGAAAGGGAAAGATAGATCAGCCATGATTGAACGGTGTTGACGATGGGCCGAATGGCCTAATTCTGATCCTATTCATTATGAATTCATGATCAATCATGAAATCAGAAAGGAGTAAGGTGGGGTGAGTTCTGTGATGGGCAGAGGAGCAGTGCACGCTTGGACCTTGAGGAGGTGGCAGTGAGTTGCTTTCTTGAATTGCTCCAGTCATTCTGTGCCTTCGATTCCCATCTCGATTCCCATCAAAGCTAAAATATCTTCAAATGTGCAACTATCATTCAGGCTGACCCATCACTTTCACAGGGCAAGATGAGAGGGGAAATAAATGGGGAACTGGAAATTAAAAAAAAAACTAATATCACCCAGTGGCACTAAAGCTTACATTGAACAGCAATTCCATTTTACTCAATCATCACAAGGGTACATTTAGAATGTGCATCAAACTGCCACTGTGACATATGTTGCTCGTCTCTCCCTTTCATTGTCTCTCATAAGGAACAATCATGTCCCAGGGTCATAGGGGACCCTTTATTTCATAATGCAATATCTCTCACTTTGGCTCAACTGGGATAACATGGGGCAAGGGAGATTGTGCAGCATCACAGATTAAATGCATAAACCATAGGAGAACAGGAAAAGGTGAAGGAGGCAGAAAATGTCTTCTATCCACACAGCAAGTTTATCCCTTCCGTCAGCTAAAAAAACAAGTTAGTGCATCCATAGTGCTTAAAAAAACAAAAAGATACTCTTGAAATACATACAGTTTTTCACATGCTGAAAAGGCCACTGCCCTATTCTGCGTAATGTTCTAAAATGCTACAAACACTCTATGTGTGAATGTAAGATACTGTTACAAAATTAATACTACAAAGTTCAGACTGTTCTATGGATTTATATCTTAACTGCATTACGAAATACAGCATAAGCGACGTGTTACTTTTAGTCCATTTTCCTACCCTATAATTATGATTAAATTTCAAAAAGAAACATTATACAATGTTTTTAAAACCATGAGAACAAAAATAAAGCCGAAATGCAAAATAATTGCAAAGAAAGGAAAAGTTATTTTCCCTGGAGACTCAAGTGATTGCAGACACGAGAACCTTCAGCAAAAAGCAGACTGTTGGAGACACTCACATGGGTCAGGGAGCATCTGTGGCGGAAAATGAACAGGCAACGTTTTTGAAGCAGGATCCTGATCTGAAACATTATCCGTCCATTTCCCTCTGTAGATTGTGCCCGACTCGCTGAATAGTTTCTGTTTTATTTCAGATTTTCAGCATTTGCAGTTATTGATTTTCATTAGCTGCAAAGGCAATATTTGAGTTTTGCAACCATTAAGGATGTTCCATTTTCTTTAATGCGCCCTTGCAGATTTTGCTTGGACTAATTGCAATGGCATGTTGGAAAATCCCTGGGATAGTTAGTGGGAGTAACTTCAAAATAACATGCTGACCTATAGATTGCATATTGGTAGGATGCTGGTTTAAATCAAAGGGAGACACAAAATGCTGGAATAACTCAGCGAGACAGGCAGCATCTCTGGAGAGAAGGAATGGGTGACGTTTCGGGTCGAGACCCTTCTTCAGTCTGACACCTTCTTCTCTTACACCCTGAAGTTTATTTGATTTATAATGTAAAATGGATATAAATTAGCTTTAAGGAGTTAGAAATACCTTACACTGTGTACATAAAAAATAAATGCACACAATATATTTGTAAATAAGTATATTTCCTTGCCTAGGATCAGAACCATATGTAAAACCCATGGTTCCATATCGACAACAATGAAAATAACTACCCACAATTCATCAGGTGCCCTTGAATGAAAGAAGCAACAATATAGACTCCTTGGCCTGGGTTTGTTTCATTGTGCTGCTTTTCTCAGCATAACTCAGTCAACATTTTCTAACTGGCAAAAATGTGGAAATGTTTAGTCTTTTAAGCAGAAATTACATTTATCACGTCTTGAGTGTCTGTGATTATTTGCACTATAAAATAATCATCACACAGCAAGCAAGTCCTAGGAGGAAATAATCTGCAAGAATGACAATAACTTGATTTAATGCAGCACCTGTAATATATCAAAACACCCCAAGGCTTTTCATAGCAGCATAATCAAACATAGAAACATAGAACATAGAAAATAGGTGCAGGAGTAGGCCATTCGGCCCTTCGAGCCTGCACCGCCATTCGATATGATCATGGCTGATCATCCAACTCAGTATCCTGTACCTGCCTTCTCTCCATACCCCCTGATCCCTTTAGCCACAAGGGCCACATCTAACTCCCTCTTAAATATAGCCAATGAACTGGCCTCAACTACCTTCTGTGGCAGAGAATTCCACAGATTCACCACTCTCTGTGTAAAAAATGATTTTCTCATCTCGGTCCTAAAAGACTTCCCTCTTATCCTTAAACTGTGACCCCTAGTTCTGGACTTCCCCAACATCGGGAATAATCTTCCTGCATCTAGCCTGTCCAACCCCTTAAGAATTTTGTAAGTTTCTATAAGATCCCCCCTCAATCTTCTAAATTCTAGCGTGTACAAGCCAAGTCTATCCAGTCTTTCTTCATATGAAAGTCCTGCCATCCCAGGAATCAGTCTGGTGAACCTTCTCTGTACACCCTCTATGGCAAGAATGTCTTTCCTCAGATTAGGAGACCAAAACTGTACGCAATACTCCAGGTGTGGTCTCACCAAGACCCTGTACAACTGCAGTAGAATCTCCCTGCTCTTATACTCAAATCCTTTTGCTATGAATGCTAACATACCATTTGCTTTCTTCACTGCCTGCTGCACCTGCATGCCTACTTTCAATGATTGGTGTACCATGACACCCAGGTCTCATTGCATCTCCCCTTTTCCTAATCGGCCACCATTCAGATAATAGTCTACTTTCCTGTTTTTGCCACCAAAGTGGATAACCTCACATTTATCCACATTATACTGCATCTGCCATGCATTTGCCCACTCACCCAACCTATCCAAGTCACCTTGCAGCCTACTAACATCCTCCTCACAGCTAACACTGCCCCCCAGCTTCGTGTCATCCGCAAACTTGGAGATGTTGCATTCAATTCCCTCATCCAGATCATTAATATATATTGTAAATAGCTGGGGTCCCAGCACTGAGCCTTGCGGTACCCCACTAGTCACTGCCTGCCATTCTGAAAAGGACCCGTTTACTCCTACTCTTTGCTTCCTGTCTGCCAGCAAGTTCTCTATCCACATCAATACTGAACCCCCAATACCGTGTGCTTTAAGTTTGCATCCTAATCTCTTATGTGGGACCTTGTCGAAAGCCTTCTGAAAGTCCAGATATAACACATCCACTGGTTCTCCCTTAACCACTCTATTAGTTACATCCTCGAATAATTCTATAAGATTCGTCAGACATGATTTACCTTTCATAAATCCATGCTGACTTTGTCCAATGAATTCACCACTTTCCAAATGTGCTGCTATCCCATCTTTAATAACTGACTCCATAATTTTCCCCATCACCGATGTTAGACTAACTGGTCTGTAATTCTCTGTTTTCTCTCTCCCTCCCTTTTTAAAAAGTGGGGTTACATTAGCTACCCTCCAGTCCTCAGGAACTACTCCAGAATCTAAAGAGTTTTGAAAAATTATCACTAATGCATCCACTATTTCTGCGGCTACATCTTTAAGTATGCTGGGATGCAACTTATCTGGCCCTGGGGATTGATCGGCCTTTAATCCATTCAATTTACCTAACACCACTTCCCGGCTAACCTGGATTTCACTCAGTTTCTCCATCTCATTTAACCCCCGGTCCCTTGTTATTTTCGGCAGATTATTTATGTCTTCCTTAGTGAAGACAGAACCAAAGTAGTTATTCAATTGGTCTGCCATGTCCTTGTCCCCATGATCAATTCGCCTGTTTCTGACTGCAAGGGACCTACATTTGTTTTAACTAATCTTTTCCTCTTCACATATCTATAAAAACTTTTACAGTCAGTTTTTATGTTCCCTGCCAGTTTTCTTTCAAAATCTATTTTCCCTTTCCTAATTAAGCCTTTTGTCCTCTTCTGCTGGACTCTGAATTTCTCCCAGTCCTCTGGTAGGCTGCTTTTTCTGGCTAATTTGTATGCTTCATCTTTTGTTTTGAAACTATCCCTGATTTCCCTTGTTATCCACGGATGCACTACCTTCCCTGATTTATTCTCTTGCCAAACTGGGATGAACAATTGTTGTAGTTCATCCATGCAGTTTTTAAATGCCTTCCATTGCATATCCACCGTCAACCCTTTAAGAATCATTTGCCAGTCTATCTTGGCCAATTTACGTCTCATACCCTCAAAGTCACCTTTCTTTAAGTTCAGGACCCTTGTTTCTGAATTAACAATGTCACTCTCCATCCTAGTGAAGAACTCAACCATATTATGGTCACTCTTGCCCAAGGGGGCATGCACAACAAGACTGCTAACTAACCCTTCCTCATTACTCAATACCCAGTCTAGAATAGCCTGCTCTCTCGTTGGTTCCTCTACATGTTGGTTTAGAAAACTATCCCGCATACATTCCAAGAAATCCTCTTCCTCAGCACCCCTGCCAATTTGATTCACCCAATCTATATGTAGATTGAAGTCACTCATTATAATTGTTTTACCTTTGTTGCACGCATTTCTAATTTCCTGTTTGATGCCATCCCCAAGTCCACTACGACTGTTAGGTGGCCTGTACACAACTCCCACTAGCGTTTTCTGCCCCTTAGTGTTTCGCAGCTCTACCCATATCAATTCCACATCCTCCAAGCTAATGTCCTTCTTTTCTATTGCGTTAATCTCCTCTCTAACCAGCAACGCTACCCCGCCTCCTTTTCCTTTCTGTCTATCCCTCCTGAATATTGAATATCCCTGGATGTTCAGCTCCCAGCCTTGGTCACCCTGGAGCCATGTCTCCGTGATCCCAACCATATCATATTCATTAATAACTATCTGCACATTCAACTCATCCACCTTATTACGAACGCTCCTTGCATTAAGATACAAAGCCTTCAGGCTTGTTTTTACAACACTCTTACCCCTTATACAATTATGTTGAAAAGTGGCCCTTTTTGATTTTTGCCCTGGATTTGTCTGCTTGCCACTTTTACTTTTCACCTTGCTACCTATTGCTTCTACCCTCATTTTACACCCCTCTGCCTCTCTGCTCTTGCACCCACCCCCCTGCCACATTAGTTTAAATCCTCCCCGACAGCACTAGCAAACACTCCCCCAAGGACATTGGTTCCATTCCAGCCCAGGTGCAGACCGTCCTGTTTGTACTGGTCCCACCTCCCCCAGAACTGGTTCCAATGCCTTAGAAATTTGAATCCCTCCTCCTTGCACCATTTTTCAAGCCACGTATTCATCTGCAATATCCTCCTGTTTCTACTCTGACTAGCCCGTGGTACTGGTAGTAATCCAGAGATTATTACCTTTGAGGTCCTACTTTTAAGTTTATCTCCTAGCTCCCTAAATTCACGTTGTAGGACCTAATCCCTATTTTTACCTATATCGTTGGTGCCAATGTGCACCATGACAACTGGCTGTTCACCCTCCACCCCCCCCCCCCCAGAATGTTCTGCAGCCGTTCAGTGACATCCCTGACCCTTGCACCAGGGAGGCAACAAACCATCCTGGAGTCTCATTTGCGGCCGCAGAAACGCCTATCTATTCCCCTTACAATGGAATCCCCTATTACTATAGCCCTTCCATTCTTTTTTTTCCCCTCCTGTGCCGCAGAGCCACCCATGGTGCCATGAACTTGGCTGCTGCTGCCTTCCCCTGATGAGCCATCTCCCCCAACAGTATCCAAAATGGTATATCTGTTTAGGAGGGAGATGACTGCAGGGGACTCCTGCACTACCTGCCTACTGCTATGCTGGCTATTGGCCACCCGTTCCCTTTCTCTCCTCTTACCTTTTACCTGCGGTGTGACCAACTCACTGTACGTACTATTCACGACTTTCTCAGCATCGTGGATGCTCCAGTATGAATCCAACCACAGCTCCAATCGTTCAATGCGGTCTGCCAGGAGCTGCAGCTGGACACACTTCCTGCAAACGTAGTCACCAGGGACACCGACCATATCCCTGATCTCCCACATGTTGCAGGCTGAGCAAACCACGGGGCCAATCTCCACTGACATAGCTTACTCCCAAATTAAATCAACTCCCTCACACTATAAAAATCTTTATCCTTTAAACTGTACCTTTACTAATAAATACTGTACCCTTAGTACCAAACAGATCTTTACAGTGAGCCATGCAAGGAGATAATACAGAAGGAGACAAACACTTGTTCAAAGAAGGATTCCAAGGAATACCTTAAAGAAATAGAAAAAAATACTCAAGCTGCAGAGAGGATTATGGAGGGAATTTGATGTTTATTAAACGTACAGTTAAAAGTACACCCATCACTAGTGGAGCAATTACAATCGGAAAGGGACAAGTACTCATTAATAAAAATAGAAAATTCTGGAAATACTTAACAGATCAGGCTGAATGTGTGGGAAGGGAGTCAGAATTATCGTTTCAGGTTGGAGGCACCTCATCAGAACTGGGAAGATGAGGAAAGAAGCTGCAGTGGGGGTGGAGATTGACCATGAGGATGACCTGTAATTATGATGATGTGGTCGATGAGTGAATGGGAACAGTGTAAGAACATGGACAAAAGAATGAAAAAGCCGTGAAATACAGAGCAGGAGGATATGCCCGGCAGGTCAGACAGGGCATGTCGTCTACTTCCAGAAAAAAAAGATAAAAAGAAAGCAAAAAGAAACAAGCTGAGCCAATATTCCAGATGGATGTCTGCTCCAGACTGAGAAATCAAGTTAACTGAAGTTGTAGAATTCAATAATAAGTATTGCAGGCTGCATCATGCCCAGAGAGAAGCTAAGGTGCTCTTCCTCAAACTTGCATTGGGTTTCATTGTCACAGTGCGGAGACCCTAGACTGGTAGGTCAGATTCCATCTACCACCACTCTGCCCAACTTTTTGGTTGATTTTATGTCTATCTTGTAGATAGACATAAAATGCTGAACTCAGCGGAACGGGCAGCATCTCTGGAGAAAAGGAATAGGTGATGTTTCAGGTTGAGACCCTCTTCAGACTGAGAGCCAGGGAAGAGGTCTACTTATATCCTTTCACATCTTCTTCGCTGTCTACGACTTCATTTTACTACTCAAACAATTTTCTGCAAGATTATTAAGCAGTTTATTTTATGGTGAGAGGGGAAAGATTTAGTCAGGATCAGAGGGGCAACATTTTCACTCAAACAGTGGTGAGTATATGGAACAAGCTGCCAGAGGAGGTAGTTAAGGCAGGTACAATAACAACATTTACAAGCCACTTGGACGTTTACATGGATAGAAAAGGTTTAGAGAGATATGGGCCAAATGTTGGCAAATAGACTACATTAGATGAGGTATCTTGGTCGGCCTGGACGAGTTCAGCCGAGCGGCCTGTTTCCGTGCTCTATGGCTCTATGACAAAGCCAACAACATTCTCACTCAGGTCATTTATAAATATATGACTAGCAACAGTGGTCCAAGTAACAATCCTAGTACCAGTGATTACAGACTTCCTATCGATGAAACACCCCTCAATAATCACCTGATGCTGCATCCCATGTACCTTCTGGACCAGCCTACCATGTGAGTCTTCATCAAAAGTCAAATCAAACTCTATGTGTAGCATGTTTACTGCAAATTCTTCCGCAAATTGGCAGCAGAAGTAATAAAATTGTTCAGTTCTGTATGTGTACAGGAAACGGTGCTAATGCAGTCATCAATGTAGCCGAGAAAGAGTTTAGGCAGTGGGCCGAAACAAAACCAGTTTCACATATGCTTCAAAAGACAGGCATAGATATCTAGGGCCTCTGTAAGTGGCCATAGCTACTCCTTTCACTTGGAAGAAGTGAGTGGAGTTGATGGAGAAGTTGTTAAATGTTAAAACAAATCCAACTAGGCCATTGAGTTAAAATGGTCGGGCCTCTATTCAAGGAAGAAGTGGATGGCCCTTGGGCCATCCAGAGGAACTCAGAAATGGAGGATTGTAGAGCTGTAGGACAAATATAATGCACAGGAGTGACATGTGAACAGGACTTGGTGCAGGTTAGCAGACGGGCAGCCATGTTTTGCTACTTCCATTATTGTTTTGGGATTCTCCTTAATCCTGCATGCATTCATTCGATTAATGGAATTGGGAGATTGGGGATACGTGCTTTAAATCTTTTGTACCTTCTGCCCATTAAGAGATGGGAAAAGAAAGAATGACTGGGCTGTGAGTGGTCCTTGATTATGTTGCCTGTTTTCTTGAGGCAGCATGAGTTGGAGCTGGAGTCGGGGATGGAGTAGGTTTTAGTGGTGCACTTGTCTATGTCCACAACTTTCTGCAATTTCTTGCAGTATTAGGCAGAGCTATTGCCAAACCAAGCAATCCCGATATGATGATTTCTGTAGTGTATTTGTATAAGTTGGTAAGGATTGTTGGAAACACACTAACATTTCTAGGTCTTCTGAGGAAGTTGAGGAGTTGGTGTGGTTTCTTGGCCATAGCTTCAATGTTGGTCCCAGACAGATTGTTGGTGGTAGCTCATGACTATCTCCATTACAGTATCATTGATGCTGATTGGGACATGGACTCCACTTTGCTTTCTGAAGTCAATAACTAGCTCTTCATTGCCTACATTGAGGGAGAGGTTGTTGTCTTAACACCGTGTTACTAAGCTCTCTATCTCCTTCCTGTATTCCGTCTTGTCATTGTTCGTGATCCAGAATTTGGCTGCAAAGTCAAGAGTGTATAGGGAGTGTAGCAAGTGGCACATCCTGGTGGAGCACTGATGTTGAGAATTATCATGGAGGATGTTTTGTCACCTATCCTCACTGATTGTGGTCTGTGGATCAGGAAGCTGAGGATTCTGTTGCAGAGAGGGGTACTGACTCCATGGTCCAGGAGTTTGGAGATGAGTTTGGTTGTGGTCATGGTGTTGAATGCAGAGCTATTGTCAATAAATAAGAGTCTGATGGAGCTGTCCTGGCTATCTAGATGTTCCAGCTATGAATGTGGAGCCAGGGAGATAGGTGTAGAGCCAGCCCTCGAGCTGTTGCAATGGTAATCAACCTGCAGTGGTTCAAGGCTCTCTGTGAACTTGGGGTCAATGTGTGTCATGACCAGCATATTGAAGCAGTTCATAATAGTTTAATATTTCAATAGTTACTTTGTTGTTACATGTACATGAAATGCTTTGTTTTGCACGCAATCCAGTAAAATGATACAATGCATGAGCACACTGACAAAAGTTAAGAGTGCAATGATTATAGTCTAAAAATAGTAGCGCAGTACACAAAGACTCACCACATTTCAGGCACCATCTTATAGTATTCGAGTAAAAAGTTCTTGAAAATATTTGTTATTATCTTGACATAAAGGCCCGTTGTCCTGGAAGTGGAATGGGTGGCTGTGGGAGGCGATAGATGGCGCTTTTGCGGTGGTTGTGGTGTTGGTGTAGAAAGTGGCTGGAAGTTCTGCAGCAACCAGGGAAACATGTATATCCAATGTCATTGAAGCCCCCACCGAAGTTGGACAAGCGTGTAGATTAGTCGCTAGCTGCAGCAGCTGCATGGAACAGTGGAGTGGCGGTGGAATGTACTGACAGCATCGGCAGGGCAGAACGACCCCAACATCATCAATCCAGTCCTGCTGCCAGCACAATGGGCTCATTGGGGAGAGGCTCATTGTTGCTAGTTATGTTGCTCAACTTCACTCTGTAGCCCATTCCAGCATGCAAGCCCAGCCCATTCTAGCCTGCAAGCCTTGCACAGTTGACAGGTATCTGTGTGACTATTCTGGGACTCTAGCTGAGTCTGGAATTCTGCCTTGCTCTCCTTGAAACCTTCGTGAAAGTCATTGATAGATTTCTTGCATTGCTCGGAATCATAAAGGTTCAAAGCTTCAAAGATGCTTTTATGGTCATGTGTGCAAACGCACAGTGAAATTATTTTCTTACATACAGTCCAGTAAAATGTTGCCAAACCAAAGAACATTCCTGGTTAGCAAAGTGTACAGAAATAGTCTACTGAGCTCGCATGCAAGAGGCGCCAGGTAAAAAGCATTTTATCGTGAACAGCTCCATCCAAGACTGTAAGAAATTACAGAGAGTTGTGGGCTTAGCCCAGACCATCATGCAAACCGGCCACCCTTCCATTTACTTCATCTACACTTCATGCTGCTCGGCAAGGTCACCAGCATCATCAAAAACCAGTCACACACCATTCACTCCCTCTTTTCCCCTCTTCCATCGGACATGAGGTACAGAAGTTTGAAAACACATACCTCCAGATTCAGGGACAATTTTTTCCCAGCTGTTATTGAACAGTCCTCTCACTAGCTAGAGTGTGGTGCTGACCTCCCATGTAGCTCATTGGACACCTTTGAACTGTCTTTAAAACTATCTTTGAACTACCTTCAGACTTTATCTTGCACTAAATGTTATAACTTTTTATCCTGTATCTGTACACTATGGGCGGCTGGATTGTAATCATGTATGGTCCTTTCGCTGACTGGATCATAGCACACACCAAACAGCTGTGGAGACCAAGCCATTGGATATTTTTAAAGCAGAGATTGATAGGTTCTTGATTAGGAATTGCATAAAAGGGTACAAGGCAGGAGAATGGGGTTGAAGGAAAAATAGATTAGCCATGATTAAATGGAGGATGACTCAATGGGCTGAATGGCCTAATTCTTCTCCTGTGTCTTATGGTCCTATCGGAACAGAGCCCAGGGCAGGGCCATAGGGTGCATCATCTGGAGGCTTGTCTGCCACTTGCAGACATGATCTTCAGAACTGAAGGTCCAAGGTCATTGGCAGAGGTCACAAAATGTAAGTGGACCATGTAGCAAGCATGAAGGACAAGACTTTACCTTTACCGGCAGCAATAATGTCCAGCATTACTTCCGCTACCACCCAGGTGAGTGACAAAATACTTAGAGAATCCAAAGCATGATAGCCCAGGATGTATGCAATGTGAAATAAAAGCTTCACTTGGTCATGTACAATGTGTTTACTCATGAGCGAACCAGGTAGTTGAGACATTCACTATCATGTTTGTCCAATTATTAATTAGTTCCAGATTACATTTGATCTCGTGTTTGATTTTTCTACACAGTCTCACGGAGTCTATCTCTGAAATTATCTGCCCCCGTGAGATGTGGAGGCTAGATCATTAGAAGTATCTAAAGTGGAGGGTGATATATTTTTGAAAGATTGGGAGAATGAGGATGATAGGATTCTGACACAAAGGAGTCGAGGCCTCTGGTAGATTAGCCATGATCATATAGCATTGAGGAGCAGGCTTGAGGGGCTGACTGACCTGCTCTTACTGCTATTTTCTTCTGATCTCCTGCTCTTGTGAATCTCACTAGGGAAGAAGAAGTGGTGCACATGTCATTCAATTCTATGAGATTTCTCCTTAGATTTCTCCTTAGACTGCAGGAACTTGTAACCTCTAGTACCATTTTTTTAATGGTTTAAAAGTTAATGGTTTTAATAGTTTAATGCTACCATGAGAATGATAGGGGGAAGTTGCAACACATGGGGAGAAAACGATGGACAGTGGCACAATTAGTCCAATGTTGTGCTGCAGAAAGCATCTGCTCATTGAAAGTTGCATAGCTTGGGTTAAAAGATACAAAGGGACAAAGTAAATATTTATAAGCAATAAGAACATTTTGAAATACGATTTGTATATTAACAAGAAGCATTTTTAATTGCACTGAGGGATGAAATATAGCAAGATATTTGTTAAAACTTAACTAATTATAACTGAAGTTGTCACAGTGGAGACTTAATCTTTGAGACTTTTGTAATGTCTTTATATATCCATGCTGTTGCCAAGCACTCAGTTCACAGCTGAATCAGTCATTTTATGCTTATAGCTGCTGATCTGACATCAAAACAGCTTCAACATACTGTAGCTAACTGCTTGTAATGGGCGTTCTTTGCAAAGCAGAAAAGAACTTGGTTACTAAAAGCAAAACATTATTAAGGAATCAGGTAAGAAATAAAAACAGCAGCATCTCCAACATGGTCCTGGTCCAGAACTGCTGCTACTTCTGGTTTTATGATCTAAAGCTACAGAGAAGTTAAATTAAATTTAACTTCGGAAATTTCCCAATGTATTTCTCAATGACTGCTTAGATAAATGCACCGCCTATGGATACTTAGCTATGGATAATGAAACATCAGGATCAGTGTCCAGTCCATACTGAACAAAATAAATTCTGTCCAATGTTAATACAAGTACCACATGAGGCACCAAGCAAAATAATTTCTAGCCCACATTGTCCTCACGGTAAACTCACTGCAAATAAACAGTAATGTAAACAAAGCTTAATACTTGGTAACTGACAAAAAAGGTTATTGCCAAACAAATACAACACATTTTTAAATTTCAACCAAAAGCTACCTTTTCATTTACTTACATTTCATTAAGTTTCGGTAGATTGACAAAAGTGTTTTCTTCAATATTCTCCAAAGCTTCATTCTGTAACACCCAGCTGTTATTGCAAGAATATGATATGATTTAAAAATTATAATAAATCAAATTGAACAACTCATATTTCCATAGATATCAATATTTAATTACTTTCCAAAATGTCAGATATTCTAAATAATTATCAAAATGTATTAAGAAAACAGTATGTCCCTCCACTGATATTTTTCTGCTATGTTGATCATACAGACAGTGAGTTAGGAGGTGTTTCTAGAAGAAAAACTAATTCAAAAGGTTATTTTTATAAAATAGGAATAGGAAATATATTCTGTCATCCTAGGAAACTTCCAGATAAAATCATTTTTCTCCTCGACATAATAATCTCAATCAATGACAAGATAGAGAACAGGAACAAGGGGGCGGCCATGGTGGCCCAGTGGTAGAGTTGCTGCCTCACACCACTTGCAGCGCCGGAGACCCGTGTTCGATCTCGACTACGGGTGCTGTCTGTACGGAGTTTGTACGATCTCCCTGTGACCACCTCAGTTTTCTCCGAGATCTTCGGTTTCCTCTCACACTCCAAAGACATACAGGTATGTAGGTTAATTGGCTTGGTGTGTGTGTAAATGTTCCCTAGTGTGTGTAGGATAGTGTTAATGTGCGGTGTTCGCTGGTCGGTGCTGACCCGATGGGCCGAAGGGCCTGTTTCCGCTCTATCTCTAAACTAAAAATAACTAAATAAAGGAAGGAGATAGATAATTTAGTAACATGGTGTCAAGACAACAATGTTTTCCTCACCGTCAGCAAGGTGAAGGAGCTAGTAATTGACTTCAGGAAATTAGGTGGTATGCACATCCCAATCAGCATCGATGGAGCCAAAATGGAGATGGTCGAGAGCTTCTAGGTGTAAATAGCACCAACAATCTGTCCTGGATTAACCACATTGAGGCGACAGCTAAAAAAGCACGGCAATGCCTCTACTTCCTCAGAAGAATAAGGAAGTTTGGTATGTTTCCAACGATTCTTACCAGCCTCCACAGAAGTCCCTTAGAAAATATCCTAGTGAGATGCATCACAGCTTGGTTTGGGAACAGCTCAGCCCAAGCCCTTAAGAAATTGCAGAGTTGTGGAGTGTGAGAGGAAACCGAAGAAAACTGTGGTGTTCATCACACAAACCAGCCTTCCTCACTTCAAAGCCATCAACTCTTCAAGCTGCCACTGGAAAGCAGTCATCAAAGTCAAGTACCATTTACACCTCAGCCATTACTCTTCTCCCCTCTCCTGTCGGGCACACAAAGAAAATGTTTCACTGTATCTTGGTACCCATGACAGAAATAACCCAAAATCAATACCCAATAATGTCTATCAACCTCTTTTGATTTTATGGAGAGCTGACATCTGGGAGGAAAACCATCGGCCGCCCTCAGCTACTTTACAAGGATGTCTGCAAGAGAGATATGAAGGCGCTCGACATCGATGTGGAGTCCTGGGAGAGTGTTGCAGCTGACCGCACGAGGTGGAGAGGTACCCTGAACCAACATCTCAAAATGGGGGAAGAGAAACTGTTGCACACAGCGGCAGACAAGAGGGCACGCAGAAAGGAGCGCAGCAACTTCAACGAACTAGAGACCACACACAATTGTGACCTTTGAGACAGAGAATGTCACTCCCACATTGGTCTCTTCAGCCACAAGCGACGCTGCTCTAGCCGAGGTTTGGAGCAAGCAGCCAACAACTATGATGCATCACCCATGGTCAGTCACGACTGAGGGGGGGGCCTAGAGGGGTTATGGGGAGAAGGCAGGAGAATGGGGTTGGGATGGAATGATAGATCAGCCATGATTGAATTGAATGGCACAAAATTCCATGAACACCGTGTGAAGTGCGAGTCTATAATTGCACTAAAGTAGCGCAGCAAATCATTGAACCAGATCGGATACCTACCATGCGAGACATGATGTGTGCAGTTTTCTGCTTATTCCTTTGTGTGTACAACATGCCAAATGTCCAAACATTTCAGTGATATTTACCAGTATAAATTATATTTTTGGATGCAACTTGCACACGTTTGTTGCTGTGGATGGCATCATCACTCATACAGAAAGACTTAATTCTGCTTGGGATGCCTATTTTGTCTAAATTTTAAATGATCCTGTCCAAATATCTAAAAACCTATGCAGACCAATGCTATGAACCGACTTTTGTTAGGTGTTAAGTATGAAAAAGGCATTTCCCCTTGACGTGACCTATAATAACCCTTCCAATCATAACCCTCTAATCATTCCTTTTCTCCAGGGATGCTGTCTGACCCGCTGAGTTACTCCAGCTATTTGTGTCTATTTTCCTTAACATTTCAAGTGCTAGTTTCTGCACAATGCCAAGGTCAGCAGAATGTTATTGCTCCCTCCCACTGGTCCACTGCATCCTGCATGTCTCGCACACCTTTTCTGGTGTCACAAAATTCTTTGGTCAACATTATTTAGTTAAACAAATAGTCAACAGGGAATTGCAGTGAACTGTATGTTTTAGTAATGGCTCGACCATCAGTAACTGGCAACATGACTTGATCTGATGAAGTGTATTAAAATAATAGAATGAGTGATTGAAGGAATGATTATAAGGCAATAATCTGATTAAAAGTATAGCTGACATTATAACCTGCCTGTGAAGTGCAAGTTGTGCAAAGCGCTCTGCAAATCACTTACCTCGGGATTGTTCATTTTTAAAAGAAAATGATGATCGAAGCTTTACTTTTCACATAGAGTCACAGTCATAGAGTGATACAGTGTGGAAACAATGCCCTTTCGGCCCAACTTGCTCATACCGGCCAACATGTCCAAACTACACTAGTCCCACCTGCCTGCGCTTGGTCCATATCCCTCCAAACCTGTCCTGTCCATGTACCCGTCTAACTGTTTCTTAAATGTTGGGATAGTCCCAGCCTCAACTACCTCATCTGGCAGCTTGTTCCATACACCCACCACCTTTTGTGTGAAAAAGTTACCCCTCAGATTCCTATTAAATCTTTTCCCCTTCAACTTGAACCTATGTCCTCTGGTCCTAGATTCCCCCTCTCTGGGCAAGAGACTGTGTGCCTCTACCCGATCTATTCCTCTCATGATTTTATACACCTCTATAAGATCACCACTCATCCTCCTGCGCTCCAAGGAATAGAGACCCAGCCTACTCAACCTCTCCCTACAGCTCAGACCCTCTAGTCCTGGCAACATCCTTGCAAATCTTTTCTTAACCCTTTCAAGCTTGACAATATCTTTCCTATAACATGGTGCGCAGAGTTGTGTGTCTTGTTGTGCCATTAGTGCTCTGCTCACCCTACAAAAAAGAACTGAGGTGCCTTTCTCGCAGAGCCAAGATTGTGTGCAGCATTTGTAGCATATTATCGCCATTATTTAAAAATCATTTCTATAGGTTCATTAGATGGAAAATGGAAATAATTTAGCTCTGCAGGGGGGTTTTGAACTAACAGGGAAAATGGGCATTTAAATCATGGAAGAGTTTGGTTGGGTCAAAGTCGAGAGATTTTTCCAATTACTGCAGAGACCTAAAACAAGATATTATTAATATAGGATGATAGTTGCTAACACATTAACTGTCATTTTAGGAGAATCTCCGATACCTAAAAAGAGGGTAGATTGTAGAATTTGCTATCTCAACGTCTAATTGATATGAAACGAATAAATATATTAGGCGAGGCTGCATAAACAAATGAAAGTTTTTTCTTGGATGGAACTTCCAGGTGGTATTGTTACCTTGTACTTCTGTTCAAAAGAGTGCAGGTGAGAATGTTTTGTCCATTTTGTGGACGTTGCACATAGCTGCTAATATACTCCATGGTGGAGGGTGTACATGTTTGGAATAGTAAGTGGTTCAATATTTTGATGTAGCATTGAGAAAGTGAGAACCATACCTCCAGGTTTGTCTGCAACAGAGCCATGCTTTGACGAGAATGTTAGTGAGCCATAAAGCTGGGGAGGATTCTAAATAGTTGGGGCAAAGAATTAAAGTTGCAAAGATGTGATGATTAGAAGCAAGGCTAGAAAGAAAGGTATTAACATAGAAACATAGAAAATAGGTGTAGGAGTAGGCCATTCAGCCATTCGAGCCAGCACCGCCATTCAATATGATCATGGCTGATCATCCAAAATCAGTACCCCGTTCCTGCCTTTTCCCCATATCTCTTGATTCCATTAGCCCTAAGAGCTAAATCTAACTTTCTCTTGAAAACTTGAAAGTGGTAGACTGTGACAGGAAGGGATAGAGGGTACAAAGTCTTTAACACAAAAAAGAGAGACAATTTACTGAAGTAGGGAAGCACCAGAGGTGAGAAAAGACCAGGGAAATCTGGCTGGCAACAAATTACCTAGGCAGGCTGGTGCCCTGGTAAGCCAATAGTTGGCTCGGGAAGATGTGATCTCAAGAGGGATACAATGTGGAGGGCTGGAGAACTGGGGTGGAGGAATTGGGCAAGGGAGGAGGGGAGGGGAATGTGAGTAGAAGTTACTTAATATTAGAGAATTCAACATTGATGCCACTGGGTTGCAAGCTACCCAAGCAAAATATGAGGTGCTGTTCCTCCAATTTGCATGTGGCCTCATTCTGGCAATGGAGGAGGCACAGGACAGAAAGGTCAGTATGAGAATGGGAAGGGGAGTTGAAATGGTTAGCAACCAGGAGATCCTGTCACCCTTGGCAGACCAAGAACCTATTAACACATCTTTGGGAACAAACCAAAAAATGTGGTGGATTCCTGTGCTTCTTAGGGAGGACGTGCAAACATACCATTAACTATACCCAAGGTCAAGATCAAACAAGTTGCAAGACACTAGTATGCCATCCTCCAAGAGTAAATGAATAAATAATGGTAGAGATTTCAAAATAATGAATGGACAAAACTGAAATCACTATCCATATGCATGTAGCATTCAAAACAAAACAGATGAACTGCAAATGCAAATAGAAATGTATAAATATAATCTGGTGTAATTATGGAGTTATGACTACAGATTAATATATTGGTACTTGAATATTGAAGTGTACATGACTATAAAGAAGGATATAAAGTGAGGAAGAAAGGACAGATGAGTGTCTCTGTTAATTAATAAATCTTTTTGCGTATTAGAGAATGATATCTTCAGAAAAAACAGGATACGCACGTTGTTCATGTGAAGGTGAGAAATAATAAAGGCAAAACGTCAGTTATGGGAGAGGAGTAAAGACTCCTTCATAGTAACAAATCGTAGTACAGACCAGAGTATGAAGGGGGGGGGGGGGGAAAGTAATCAGTAATGGCCAAGATAGTCTAGCTGACGAGTTCTCATCAGCCTTCTTTATGGAAGATACAAGTAACATTCCAGAAATAGCTGTAAATCATAAATTGGAATATAGAGAAGAATCTGGGAAAATATTATTCACCAGGATAGTCATACAGAACAAATTGTTGAAACTGTGGGCTGTCTGTCTCTGGGTCCTGACAGTTTTCATTCTAGGATCTTAAAAGTAGTGTCTGGTGAGAGCAGTAGATTGGAAAATAGTAAAAATGTCCTTTTTCAAAATGGGATGGAGGCAGAAAGCATGAAACTACAGGCCAGTTATCTTAACATATGACAAAGGGAAAATAAGACCACACAAAATGGAGCATGAATAAGTGATTCGAAGTTTAGTTTGATGAATGGTATCATTCATATCTGCTGATCATTAACATCATGACTGGTCCTACATTTATCAAGTCCACTTTCCAGCCCTCCCCCGTAACCCTTGATTCTTCTTTAAATCTATTAATTGCTATCTTAATGAAACACAAGGAATCCTGTGGCAAGCAGTTTCAAAGATGTACATTCCTCTGAAAGATTAAATTCTTCTTCCGTAAGAGCCATCTCTTAAAAAATTTGAAGATATTATTAAAGGCATTGTAATAAAGGTACAATTAAAGTCAATGTGGTTTTGTGAAAATGGAAATTATGTTTGATTAACTTATTGGAGTTCTTTAGAGAAAACGTGCTGTGGTTAAAAGGGGGTCAGTAGATGTATAGTATTAAGATTTCCAGAAAGCATTCGATGTTCCCACATCAAAGATCATTGTGGATAATACATGCTAATGGTGTAGGAGCTAACATTTTGGTGTGGTAGAAAGAATAGGTGGCTAAAAGAAAGCAAACAGAAAGTAAAAATGGGTCTTTTTCTGGTCAACAAGGAATGAGTCATGTGGCAAATTGCTGAGGCATCAACCTTTTACAATTTATGTAAATTACTTGGGATGAAGGCGCTTATTTTATGAGGGGCGGCTGGAAAGGCTAGAATTGTATCTGCTAGATGAAAATAAAAATCACTGCAGACACTAGAAATCTAAATTGAAAATACTGGAAACACTCAGCAGGTTAGGCAGCATCTGCGGAAAGAGAAACATTTCAGATTGAACACCCTTTGTCTGACCTTCGGCCCACTGAGTCTGTACCGACCAGCGATCACCCCGTGCACTTACATTGTCTTAAAATTTTACCGAAGTCAATTAAGCTACAAACCTGTACATCTTTGGAATGTAGGAGGAAACCGGAGATCACCATGGGGAAAATCCACATGGTCACAGGGAGAATGTACAAACTCCGTACAGACAGCACCGTAGTCAGAATTAAACCCGGGTCTCTGGTGCTGTAAAGCAGCAGCTTTATTGCTGCGGCACCCTGCCACCAGCTTATTGGAGGTTCTGTATTTTCTAGCATTGGTGATGACACCTTCTGTCGCTTGGCTAATGATTGAAAGTAAACTAATTTGCCAATAATCAATCAAATTATTTTTGTTTTCCTCTTGTTTATTTCTTTATTTTCTGGTGACTTGGCATTCCTGGGCAATATCCTCCATTGTCATATGGATGCCAATGTTCTAACTTTACTGAACAACTTGGCTGGATTCACAGCTTGTTCTAGAGTGTTGGTCTTCAATACTGCATTCTGGATATTGTCTACAGTCTTTACTGTATCTGGTGTTCTCAACTATGTCCTACCACCATGTTAGGTGGGTCATATTGGCTGATGACTGGTTTCTAAGATGAGTGCACCTCTTGAGAGAACCAGGCTGGATCATCTAGTCAACATTTCAGGATGAATATGGCTGGAAATTCTTCCGCGTTCTTCTGGCAATTATTGCTGGATCTGTGGCAATGCTGAGGATGCTCGTGCAGCCTCCTGCCCTGCATATTATCCAGCATATACTTACAACCAAATGTGTAAGCACTGCGGACCTTCAACCTGATTTGATGGTTCTGGGATATGTTAGAAAGCCTGGTTCATACCATTTTTTTGTTATATAGCATGCATGACGGCTCGGTACTGTAACCCCTTCAATTCTGCTAGCAAAGGAAATTCATAAAACATGTTTTGACTACAAATATTTGCTGAACAATTGCTTCTGCAAAATTTGTATTAGCTCCACTAAACTCAAAGATGCCTGCAGCCCCTATCAGGATATGGCTTCTGTCAATGCACTGCCAGATGGAAATTGCTTTCCTGTGACTTGTTTCATTGTAAAAAAAAATTGGATCAAAATGTACTTTTCCAAGGCATCTCACTGTGATTTGTGCCAAGAGATAAGTTGATTACATCATCTTTTGATATCTGAATGGATAAATTATGTTCAGAAAAGTGAATGGTATTTCTGAACAACACTGCATTGTGCTAATAATCTGTTAACAAAAGGAGTACAAAACCTTTACTTTTTAAATTTATATTTGACCTCGACTGAATCCTGGGAACACCAGGTGTTCTATCTTTGGAGGCCATTGTATCTCCTTGATGAAAGATAAACTTCTTTCCACTATTTCTGCTGACTGCAGCCTTAAAACTTGACTGTAGCAGTTTCTAAAGTGTGGTGCAGTAAACTAAACTGTTTGATCAGTCTCTCTGTGAAAGTCTGCACCAGAGGATTAAGATGATTGAACTTTTACTTTATAAATATGCATGATCGCAACACAAAAAATAAATTAGAAGAACAAATTCAGAACAGGCATGGATATTGTAGGGAAAACATTGTACTGAAAGGACCAAATTATTTCCCTTGTACCGTAGATAATTGTAATAAAAAGTTTTACTATTCCAAAATTCCAAGTTTGTTTATAGAGAACCTTCCATTGGAAAATGAACTTAATTGAATAGAATCCACGATAATGTTGATTGTAACTCTTGGTGTTGTTTATGGGGTAAATGGCCATTTCTCATTTCATTCCTCCTTTACATACATGTATTACTACAATACAAAGCCTTCAAGAATCAATACCAAGAAGTTATTTTCTCTGCCCATTCAATGAGAGCTGGGCGTACATTGTAACTGTCGCCTGGATTTTATCCGCGCTTTAAATATTTACCTCCAACTCCACCTGGGTCCTTCTGTAGACCATTCCCTCCCTCCGTCATCTGATTCCACCTATCACCCTGTCGCAAACCCTCCCATTCACTTCTATATACTGCCTATCTTTCCCTTACACTCTCAATCCTGGTGCAGGATCTGGGCCCAAAACATTGTCAAGCCCTTTGCCTCCACAGATGCTGCCTGATCCACTGAGTGCTTTGAGCAGTTTATTTTTTTTGGTTATGTTCCAGCATCTGCAGCCTCTGTTGTCTCCTTTTACGTTTTACCTTTTGGATTTGGTTTCTGAGAAGTGGGAGATACAGTAAAGTTCTCAGACATCAGAGGTGAGTATTCTCCATGAATTGTTGCAACCAGTGCTCCCACATGACGAACAGATAGGGAATTCCAGAATAGTGGCTTACCTTCCCATATCGGAACGGTGAGTGACTTCACAAGATAATTGGAATTAATAATGTTCCTGGTTTGTTCCTTCTTGGTTTCATTCACCTTTTAGCTTAGCATGTGGCAGCAATAGAAAACACTTTTTGGGTGGGTTAAAGTATTGTTTCTTGTACTATGTAAGAAATTGAATAATGCCTCTCTTCGGAGGCATGTGTGCAAATTTGGCTACATAGTAAATTATAGTTAAAGTGGAGATTCCCCAGCAACCATCAATGTATGTCCATGGGCAGTAGATGAAAAGGTTTGGTAAAATTAGTTGTTGGACCCAAGCACTAAAGGGTCCAGTTGTATTGGCTGTGCTTCTGTTTTCTTGTACACGCTTAAGATCATTGTGGTAAATGGAATTAAATTTGGAGGAAACAACACAAATTGCTGGGATAGGCAGCATCTCGGGAGAACAGGGATAGGTGACGTATCGGGTTGGAACTCTTCAGACTGGAGAGGTCTACTGAAGAAGGGTCTTCTGAAGAAGACCTACTCCAAAACTTTTGTGTCCTTTTGTGTATTAACAAGCATCTGCAGTTCCTAGTTTCTGAATTTGGAGGAGTTGTGTATTTCCCTCTAAAAATCTTTTGCACACACTTAGCAGAGATTCCATTCCTCAATGCTAACTTATTTATGGGTTTGCTACTTCAGGTGACTTCAAAATATGATAGGCACTGATTTTTAAAACATGTTAAGGCATAAAGGACTTTGTGACATGAAAATGACTTCAAATATTTTTTCATATACTGTGTTGGAAGGGTTGTTGAGTGTCACATTGATACACAGCCAGAGATTTTGGAAGATAGAGTACCTTCGCTTTATTTTCTTTACAGTAAAAATTGGAATTCCATCATTTTGAGATAAATCCATCTAGTTTCCTCCTTCTACCAAAAACAAAATGCATCTTTCTGTAACAATATTTGGAAATTTGTGTTTCTATTATGATTTGAAGATAAGGGTTTTTAACAGTTAGTTATTTAAAATATTAAACTTAAAATTTATCCAGCAATGTTTAATGGGGACCACTGTATATAACAATTATATCAAAAATAACAACTTAGCCTGAAGCTACTTTGCAATAAAATGTAAAAAAAATAATTATATTCATATGAAAAATCATGAACACAGCTAAGCCATTTTATTTTCATTTTCTGCAACTACATTTGGGAATAAAAAGTACTGAACAAAATACTTGTCTCGCAGTATCTGAACAGAGATTTGTAAACATCTTTCCACTTCTTTCAACAGACAGTTACATTTCTCTGCATTGATTGCTACTCGGGTTTTATCTTTTCTGGGTCATACAATCCTAGCACAATGGGCTACCTTAAAGTGAAGGAAAAATGACTGCGATTATTCACTTGAAATGAAATGAAAGCCACAGTACAAAGTGAAGTCTGAAAAAGTAGAATCTTTTCCAGCTGATGTATGTAACGGCATGATGATGTGTATAGATACAATCTGCCACCAGATCTCTCTGCATCTGCCTTGCTAGCAGCAACTACTTACTGTCCAATGTCTCCAATAATTCATATTATACAGAAGGTCAATCTCACTTGCCCTCACCATTATCAAACTGGGGTAATATAGAGACACAGACCCTCTGACCCACCGACCAGCGGATCCCGCATTGTAATAGGATCCTACACACAATTATAACAAGCCAATTCACCAACAAACCTGTACGTCTTTGGTGTGTGGGAGGAAACCGAAGATCTCGGAGTAAACACACGCAGGTCATGGGGAGAACACACAAACTCTGTACAGGTAAGCACCCGTCGTCAGGATTGAACCCTGGTCTCTGGCGCTATAAGGTAGCAACTCTACCACTGTGCCACAGTGCCGCCCACAAGTAGGTGGGTGAAAAAGTCGAGTGGAACCACCATGGGATCCAGTGACAGGAGGCAAAGGTGGGATAGAGCTTTGTCTCCAGTTAAAGCGGTCTGATATTCAGTGTAAATTTAGAACGTATTAAAATTATCTAAGTAACAGAAATATGAGTTTAAAGTATTTCAAAAATAAAAATAAAATATATTAAAAATACTTTGTAATAATCAGAATAAATAAATTGTTAAAACATGAGTTACCTTCCCCTGTGCATCCTAACCTGCAGATTAAGATCCCAATGGAAGCAGTAAGGTTTCTGGTCCTACACCAGGGGGAATGGTGCAGTGGATATGAGTAGCAATTCCCTTGTGTGAGCTGAGGAAGCCCTACAAGTCTGGGCTCCACAACCTGACTCCATGTGGAGTTTACTCCGGAGCACAGTGACTGACGCAGTCCATCTGTCACTTAGTGGGCCTTGGGCATTCACGGCTGGTAGGTAGTGCATTTGCAGATAGCAAAACCTACTGAACTGCCAAGGACAGAAAAACAGCAATTCTGATCAGAATTGCCAACTCCTGCTAACAAGATTCACTCGTATGTGTGCTTAGCCACTTGAGAAAATTACACTGATCTCCTCTGCTTCAACTGGTTGTGCATGGTGTATAAGTCTGGTATATATACTGCTTCCATTGGGATCTTAATCTGCAGGTTAGGATTCACTGGAAATCTATGTGGAGACAGGTGGGGGCATGGATCTCATTGCCTGGGATGGTGTTGGAGGCGGATATGATCGATAGTGGCGTTTAGGGAGCTTTTAGATAGGCACATGGAAATGAAAGGAATAGAGGAATATGGATCATGTATAGGCGGGTGAGACCACTTTAATTTGGCATTGTGTTTGGGACATTGTTCCTGTGCTGTACTGTTCAATGTTCTATTTCTATGTTCTATATATATAACTCCCATACATTGTGTGTGCTTGTTTCAATGGTAGCTGATGCACACAGCTGATTTAAATGAAAGCCTTTTTGAAATGTTGTTGAAAAGATTAATGGAGAGCAATGTACATTGATAAGAAATTGTCAACAGAAAAAATACACCTTTTGAAATGCCAAGGTTTCACAAGACAGTATCCCAGTTTATTACGTTGGATTATAAATCGGATGTAAAGAAAGAGGTTGGGATTCAGTACAAACAGATTCCTGCTCTGTACCTGTTAAAAGAGTTGCAGTATTAGGAGGAACCTCTGCCTTCTAATTCATTCCAGTAAATCTGTGTGAGTTCCTGCTTTCAGTGAAGGATTTATGTTTTTAGCAACGGGTAATAGTCAGTTCACATACTGTATGTTCCACTATTTCTTTTGGATGTGCATAATCTTTAAGCGTCACAATTTCCGATAAATGGGAGTCGGTGTTGGACAAGATTTCAAATTTAGAAACAGTCATTCACATGTTGAAATGTAGGAGGACATAAATATTTTAGTCAAGGTCGGTGTATGATCTCAGAACATTTGTGTTTCTAAAAATACTGACAGCTGCGTGATTCCATCCATAATATTTGATGCAAAGACTATCCCCATTCCTCTTCACTTATCACATCTACAGATCAGCCAGGCTTGTCCCAGAGGAAGCCTGCAATTGATTCCAGAAACCTGAAAACCTATCCGAATTCCTGTTCATTCATTCTGTTGCTTCTGTTGTCTGTTGATCAGGACTTGTTTCTAAGCTCCAAGATGTTGTTGTTCACCAATAACTATACACTGCAATTGCCTCAAAATCTGATTGCATAGAGCCACCTTTTAAAGGACAGATGTCAACAGTAAGTTCATAAGAGATAGGAGCAGAATTAGACCATCCGGCCCATTGAGTCTACTCCACCATTAAACCATGGCCGATCTATCTTTCCCTCTCATCCCTATTCTCCTGCATTCTCCCCATAAACTTTGACACCCTTAATAATCAAGAGTTTGTCAACCTCCGCCTTAAAAGTACCAAATGCCTTGGCTTCCATAGTGTTCTGTGACAATGAATTCCACAGATTCACCACCCCATGACTAAAGAAATTCTTCCTCGTCTCCTTTCTAAAGGTACATTCTTTTATTCTGAGCCCATGCCGTCTGATCCTTGACTTTCCCATTACTAGGAACATCTTTTCCACATCCACTCTATCTAGGCCTTTCACTATTCGGTAAGTTTCCATGAGGACCCCCCCTCATCCCTCTAAACTCCAGCGAGTACAGGCCCACTGTCACCAAACACTCTTCATACATTAACCCAATCCCTGGGGTCATTCTCGTAAACCTCCTCTGGACCCTCTCCAAAGTAATTTCAGACCACTAGGACAAAAATGGTAAGGGGTATTTAAGCAGATAGCAGCCTTTCGAACATTTCTGGGTCTGGTTTGTGTCACTTAAAAGGTGTGCACTTGAGTTTGCTCCAACCTGTGTGTCAATCATGGCAAATCACAATTAATAGGTTTCATGATAATTAATACAAAATTCTCAATGCCCCTCCCATGAACTCTAATCATAAACCCCGCCTCAGTGAGTTCAACATTTTTGCCAATTGTTCCATCTTTTAACTTAGCCCATCTAGTTACACATTTGCCCTGCCCAATACCTCCTAAAAATCCATCTGCTAAACCTCCACCATAACCCATCTCCTTCTTGGCACTGACCTTACTTTAACTACTGTCTTATCAGCTGCCTTCCTCCAACTACTTAACTGCCTCTACTTATACACCACCACCCTCCACCCTTTGTTCACTATTGATCCTCCAGCCCAATGCAGCAGCAACAACCAACTGAGTAATCCTAGCATCAAGCCACCAAATTCCAACCTCTATCAAACTCCAACCACTGAAACCGCGGTCAACTATTCCTGACCCTACCTTTCTCAAGTAATCTCCAACCACTGAGCAAATCCAAACTATTCCTAACCACAGATCTACCTGCAAAACCCAGGCCACCAAGTCCATCCTAGGCTACCATTCACCTTGTACTCTACAACTAATCCTTGACCACTGAACCCATCCCTGACTCCAGATTCCCCTACCAATCCCAGACCTCCAAGGCCATCTCCAGCTAGGGTTTTCCGGTACTTGGACCAACCTACAACGAAGGAGTGATGATATATTTCCAAATGGTTCATGAGTGGTGAGAAACATGCAAATGCTTGTGTTTTCATTTACCTCTCCTCTTGCCTTTCTTTGTGATAGATGTTCCAACCTTGAGAGGAGCTGTTAGAGTACCCAGGGTGAGTAGATACAATGCATTTTGTTGGCATTCCACACTGTAACCACAGTGTACTCATAATGGAGGTACTGGATATTTAGTATGTTGAAAGTCCAGCGGCGACCAGAAAGACGTTACGACTCTTCGGGCGACTGAGGAGACTACTCACGACCATACAGACGACACCCCGGCAACATGTCGCGGGATGAAGCCTGTATGGTCGTGAGTAGTCGCCCAAAGAGTCGTACCTTGTTCTGGTCGCCGCTGGATTTTCAACATGTTGAAATTTTTCGGCGACCTATGACGGATGCTGGCAGTCGCTGAAAAAGTCGCATAAGTGGGACAGGCCCGTTAGCAATGACTGAATATTGTCTTGGACTTACTCATACAAGCTTTGCCTGCTTCACTTGCGAATAAAAATGAATTGAATTTAACCGTGCATCACCAGTAACGCCGCCACTTCTGACTTCATGATGGAAGAGAGGTCGCTGATGAAAAAAGCTGAAGGTAATTTGTTCTGGTACACCACCAAGAAAAACATTTGAAGAGATATTCTGGGGCTCAAATTAATAACTTCCACCACTTAAAAGATCTTCCATTGTATAACTTATGATGCCAGGCTCTGGAGTGTCTTCCTCTCCAGTGTATATTAACCAGTTTTACTCAAGTTTTTTGATGCCACATAGCCCATTACCACCTTGATGTCACAGCCAGTCACTCCCACCTCACCTCTGGAGCTCATCTCCTCAGTCCATGTTTGTGAACCCAGGCTGGGCTGAGGTCCTGCTCCTACTCTGAACGCCTGTAGATTCATAAGATGCTGATGAGGTCTTGAATCCAAGTGGTCCTGGCAAAATCCAAATTGGACACCAGTGAGCATCATTTTAGAGATTACACTGTGCTTGATAGCATTGTTGTTGATACTATCCATCTCTTTGCTGAGCACTGAGAGTAGACAAATTAGTCAGACAGGATTTGCCCAGGTCTTTGCAAATATGACCTCCTGACCAATTTTCACAGTTGAATCCAACACCCCCCCCACACACACACACACAGACACATGCACACACACTCATTCAGGACCACTCATTCCGGACCACTGATCCCCTTACTAATCCTTGACTACTGATCTATCCCAAATGCTATCCCCAATTCCCCAATGCCCTTCACTCTTGTACCTTGGTCAGTGGTTTCCCTTCTGTAATTTGGCATGCAAAAGAAAGGCCTATCTCTGAAATATGTTCAGGAGAATTTGATGCTTTGATCGATTTTGCAACAAGCCCATAAATGAAATAATTGTATCTCATTAAACATTACCTTCGATCGTCTCACAAGGTGTCGAGGCCAGTTCCTTCGAACAGGAAAATATCATCATAGGTTTTGCAGGATCATTATCAAATAGAGTTTAATACCTTATCAATTAAGAGGGCATTAACACACATGTCCAGATGGTTTAAAGAAGAATCTTTTTTTTAAAGTATATTTCTGTATTGAGATTTGGTGAGGACATTCCAAACCCTTATGTTGTGGTATCTGACTGTTTTTCCACCAAAGGTCAACTGGTTAAAATTGAAGGTGCAAAGCGGCTCAGATATTATGAAGGGGACAGAGGGAGAGTAGGGACCAGAGAAAGACCTGAAAACAGGGAAGAACATTTTAAGATTTATGTGTTCTGTAGCATGGAGACTAAGCATAGCAGCAAACTCTGAAGAAGGGTCTCGACCCGAAACGCCACCCATTCCTTCCATCCAGAGATGCTGCCTGCCCCGCTGAGTTACTCCAGCATTCTGTGTCTATCTTCGGAGCAAGCTCAGACTGATAGGTAATAGGCGTATCAAACATTAGTAATTCAAGTTGAAGGTGTGAGTGAAAACAATGTGAGGGAAGTCTGGATAGTGTGAAGGATGCATTGGAATAATCGGGTCTATAGTCAACAGTGGCATGGATCACTAAAGGAAACTGTTCTAGTCTTATCACGGCTCTACAATAAAATTGTTTCAGAGTTACAAACTAGATTTCACCCTCTTCTTGTAGAAACAAAGTACTGCAGAGGCTGGTTAATACACAAAAGGACATAAAGTGCTGGAGCAACTCAGCATGTCTGGAGAACTTGGATTGTCTGAAGTCTGAAGTAGGGTGTCGAACTGAAACATCACCTATCCAAGTTCTCCAATGATGCCGTCTGACCTGCTGAGTTACTCCAGCACTTTGTGTCCTTCACTCTCATCTTGTATGTTCCAGCCTAAAATACAATTTGAGGCCAAATTCGAGATTCCATTATAAAAACTGGAAAGTGGAACATAGGCCATCCTTCAAAACTTGATTTTCAAAGCTGAAATGTTCAGGTTTAAAGATCCATGGAAATATATCATCGATTCTCCTGAAAGCATGTTTCAGGAGGACCTAGGATACCTAGAAAAAAAACTGTGCTTCCAGGGCCAACCTTAGATGAAATAACTTGTTTGAGTAGTTTTGAAGCCTTTCAATAGGCTTTGGTTTTAACCTAGACCAAGGTAATCAACTTCATGGAACAATAAAAGCCTTTAGATAAATTTTCTTGTTCCCTGCCTGGGCGAATATCTGGTAGAGTTGATCACATGCCCTTTACAGTTTTGAACTGCTTTACATTCTATTCCATTGTTGTCACATTAGCTCCTCGAAGGTCAATATCCAGAGCCGGGGGAAGGAACAAAGGACCCGGCGTGGGGGGGCCGCCCTGAGGAGGGGGAAGAACAATGGACAATGGAGGATCCAGCATGGGGGGACTGCCGTAAGGAGGGAGGGGGAGGAGGGAGAACAAAAGGGGACCTGGCACGGGGGTACTTTGTAACTTTTTAAGCACCCTTTATGGGTGACTATTTGCATACCTTGGGTGTGCAAGCAAAGACTTGTCACATGTGACAATAAAGTATTCAATCCAATTCAATACCATTTTAATCCTGGTTATAATGGAATAAAAATCTGATGTGTAGATTAAAGAGAAGTGTGGCTTCTGGCCTTCACGATGCAGCATGCCCCCGTTATGTCATTCAGCACCTAAAGCCTCCAGCTGGTAGTCACACACAAAGCAACACAGGTCAACAAGGATACCGAAGATGAACATTTATAATATGGATTCCCAGAAATTGGAGATCACTTCTTTTGGCGCACTTTACAAATGCTGATTACAGTGCTGGTGCATTTCAGAGAAATGAATGGAAGTGGGCAAAATTGCATAAAATGTATCATGCAGATCCCAGTGGAGCTATTGTGAGAAGCTCACAGCTGCTGAATGATATTTGTGCTGATCACTGGTAAGAGCATGAGACATTCAAGGAGCTTTCCCCATGGCAACCATAGAACAGCTGCAAAAAAGGTTGCCATGGAAGAGAGAGAGATGGGGGGGGGGGGGGAGGGGGGAAGGGGGGAGGGGGGAGGGGGGAGGGGGAGGGGAGGAGGGAAGAGAGAGAGAGAGAGAGGGGGAGGAAGGGGAGTGGGAGGAGGTGGGGGTGAGGAAGAGGGAGAGGGAGAGAGAGAGGGGGGAGGGAGAGGGAGAGCATCCAGCATCTTCCGTGTTAGGGATGACAAGAGACTGGGATGTGATGTGCTTTACATACAGAGGCTGTAAACAGTGATTGGAGAGCAGTTTCTATCATTCTGACCATGGAAAAAACCAAGACTGACAGATACTGCATGCAAGTCATTTGTTTCATGGTGCCAACCCTGTGAATCCTGTTTCACTGCTGAACCCAGTGCTACAGTATGTGCTGTTGGTTTTTCCATGAGTGACGAGCAAAGCCCATAGATCACATGCAAAAATGCTAATTGATGAAAGCAAGGGAATAAATGTTTGGTGAACGAATTGCATTGTCATAATGCTGATGCCAGGAAATGCCAGTGTACCACCTTAAATAGTGCTTTGGCTAATTTCCCCATGCGCATGGTTTGAGCCAGTAATGATCATGAGCGCAATTTAATGTGCATAGTACAACCTTTATACATGATCTGCACAATCATAATGATGATAATTGATTCCGATTATAGGCTAGAATATATTTTTAATGTCTGTTCTGTAAAAATTCTGTTAAATAACAATTCATAATCCTAAGGTGAATTAATTTTTACATTGTCATGTCAGCTCTTTGCCTTTAATCTCTTTTCCTTGCCATCATCCTGTATTATTTTGAATTGCTCTAATTCAGATATTCAATCAGTCCTGTTAAAAGCACCTATGGGCTCTGATTTTCCATACTATATAGCAAACCATGTCCTATTGACTTCTGTATAACAAAATACTCCTTTTGGTTTCTTTGGCAGTCTTAAATGCAGTAAAATCACACTGAGGAATCAAGGAGACAGTATGATATACTGTTGCTGTATATTACAATCATCTATAGACAGTCAAGCAAAGCCATAATTGGATTTTCAACACATTGTGCACATTAATCGAATACATACATGCTTGTTAGGTTGTTGAGTCCAAAGAACGCTCCACTTGGAATGATGTGCAGACTGGTGTATTTAAATATCCTGAATATGGAAGAAAAAAATGAGACATCATTATCACAATATAAAGATTTGAAGCCTTGTTTGGAGACACAAGAAACTGCATATGTGCTGGAACCTTGCGCAAAACACAACGTGATGGAGGAAATCAGCGAGTCAGGCAGTATCCACGGAGGGAATAGACAGGCAACATTTCGGATCGGGACTCATCTTCAGACTGATTTACATTGTATATTTGGCATCCACTGTTTATCAAAATTCCACAGATTTTTCCCACCCATCAATATGTAATGTGCACTGGCGGTTGCAAATTTGCCAATGCCTTGATCACTGGGATTACAAGCTTTATTAAGTTTAACACACTCCAGACAAATGTAAGTGTGTGTAATTAAGTTGAATAGAGTTTTGGAACCTGTCCTAAGTTTCCTGGGACAGTCCATAGCAAACATGTCAATGTACATACCATGCATGACCAACAGTGTTCAACATCACTTCAGCCAAAGGAGATTAACTTGACAATAAAATTCAGGCACCACTGCAATAGTGTCCACAGCTGTAGTGCAACACTTTAAAATAGATGTAAAGGCTATATAGAGAGTGCAGAGGAAATTCCAGGATGGGTGATTTTAATTGCCTGAAAGATTTAAAGCTGGAATTGTTTTGCTTGGAACAAACAAGATTGTGAGGGTATTTGATTAAACTATATAAAATCATGATAGACACAAATTGCTGGAGTAACTCAGCGGGCCTGGCAGCATCTCTGGAGAGAAGGAATGGTTGACGTTTCGGGTCGAGAGCCTTCTTCAGTCTGAAGAAGGGTCTTGACTCGGAAGATCAGTCTGACGATGGGTCGTGACCCCGAAACGTCACCCATTCCTTCTCTCCAGAGATGCTGCCTGTCCCGCTGAGTTACTTCAGCATTTTGTGTCTATCTTCGGTTTAAACCAGCATCTGCAGTTCCTTCCTACATATAATATCAAGAAGTGTATAGACAGAATAGATGGAAATTATTTGTCTAATCTAGGTGGAAGAATCAAAGACCATTGAATGAAAGAGATTGGCAAAGAAGCTGAAAGTGATACGGGTAAAAGCTGTTTTTTCACAGCGGGTGGTCTGGATCTGTCATGCACTGTCAGGGATAACACTTTCCATAGCAGTCAAGAGGGAGCTGGATACAAATCTGAAAGGAAAGGATTTGTCGGGCTAAGTGGGACTAGTTTCTCTGGATTCACTGGGGCAAATGCCATAACCATTCAATTATTCTGTGAATTCATAAATGCAAATGCGTAAGATGCAGTGTACTTTCATGATATTTTCCTCAGCTACAATTTAGAATATAACACTCCTGAGTTAGAATCTGTAGGTTTATCTCCAGTACAAAACAGTGTCAGATGTACAATCTTTTACTTTGATGATTCACAGGTCACAACAAGAACTGAAACGAGAAACATGCATCATTAAAAGGTGGTCTACTGTTTGTATTTTTTCTGCCAATGACCTCAGTGATCATATCTGTACCACAGTGGATTTCTGGTATGCACAATACCAGAATGATCCTTCCTCTTCCAATGTCTTTGTAACACAAGCCTCTGTCTGCATCACAAACACAGCCATAACGGGAAATTGTGTGTTACAGAGGTGAGGGTAGAGATCTGATAGTCCTGACTTAACAGATTCCCATGCCTTCTTACTCTGCTTTGCTTGTATTAAGAAGAAAACCCATATTGATGTTTAGTAGCATGGAAATAAGAGGGTGGGGCTTGAGGATTAAAGTAAGATGTCACAAGGTCAAAAGAACCAAACAAAGCTCTTCGCAAGACAAAAGTTCACAGCAGTATTGACCAGACTGCAGTTTATTTTACATTTCCCTGGTGTTAAGAAGGATTGGCTGTTCTGACAAACTATTTCATGCTGCACTGAGCATTGATAAACCCATTGAATTCAGAATCTAATATCCTTGTATGCACAGACTTTAGATGTTATGCGTTCCCTTATTAAGACTCGCACTAACACATTCCATACACATACTTCGGACATTGCAAAGAAATTTACAGCCAATTACATAGTTCCTCGCACAGAAACTGAATTTAGACTGAAGAAGAGTCCTGACCTGAAATCTCATCAATGCATGTCTTCTGCAGCTGTTGCCGTACCTGCTGAGTTACTCTAGCACTTGGTGTTTTACTCAAGATTTCAGCATTTTCAGCTCCTTGTGTTTCTCAGGAAGTCACAGGTTAGAAATAGACCTTTCGGCCCAACCTACGCATGCCGACCAAGGTGCCCATCTACACTAGTCCCACCTTCCCCCATTCGGCTCATATCCCTCTAAACCTTTCTGTGTAACTGGCCAAATACCTTTTAGATGTTGTTACAGTACCTACTGCAACTTCCTCCTCTGGCAGCTTGTTCCATATACCCACCATCCTCTGTGTGAAAAAGTTGCCCCTCAGATTCCTATTAAATAATCCCCCCACCTCATCTTAAACCTATGTCCTTTGGTTCCTGATTCTCTTACGCTGGGTAAAAGATGCTGGCCCAATCTCTCCCTTTAGCGCAGACCCTCAAGTCCTGGCAATATCCTCGTAAGTTTTTACAGTACTCTTTCCAGCTTAACAACATCTTTCCTATTCAAGGTGACCAAAGCTGAACACAATACTCCAACTGTGGCCTCACCTGCACCTTATTCAGCTGTTACATAACATCCCAACTTCTATACTGAAAACCCTGGCTGTGAAAGGCTAATGTGCCGAAAGCCTTCTTGGCCACCTTATCTACCAACAAATATCTCCAAATAGTTCTAAATAATTTCTCTCCAAATAGTTTCTCAGTCAGCTGCATGTGAAGGAATTCAAATTTCACAATGTTATAACAACTATTTTTGTTAGGTTTATGTTTTCTATTAAGACATGTTCTGAGGTACAATGAAAAGCTTTGTTTTGCTTGCTTTCCAAACATATCTGATTTACCATACATAAATACAATCGTCGAACGTAAGTTCAATAGATACTCTAAATACAACAGAGTAACTCCATGTTTGTTCCATGAAATTAAAGAATTATTCCATATAAAAGCCTTGTAAAATTTTGCGGTTCCATAAATATTTTGTTTGTGGCTGATACAGGATAAAACTTTTGTTAGACAAAATAAATGAACTAGTTTGCATATCCATCACATGGCCAAATTTGGAATGTCAGATCATAAGGCATGTCCAATTTAATTGCATTGGTGTCACCACAAATGTGCCGCCTAGCTACTGTAGCGTGACAGCTCACATTTCATTTATGGTCATCACAGTGTGATGTTGGGATATGCGGCTTCAGACAAGATGATATAAATTGGAATTTGTATGTCTGGCTGGATATCATTGCCTTACAGTCATTACGTGCTGATGACTGTGGTTCATTTACTGAAGCCTTTATTGCATATAAAACGAAAATAGCTACAGCCATCACATCCCTTTATGTACTTTGTATCCCGGTGGCTACATTACAATGGGAGCCTTTAGACCTACTGAGGAAATATATTGAGGCAAATTATACTTTTGCTCAACCTGGGCACAGCGCAACTGGGTTGGTTGGTGTAATTGCAAGTATAAAAAGCCCAATCTCTTTCACCTCCATTAATTTTAATATTTGCGTAATCAAACAGCCTCAATTATGAAGATGATCCTTCTCATCCAATGTTTCTCTATGCTTTGCACCTGGATAACATCATAATCTGAAGCATAAGAAGGTGGAAAAAGTGCCCTGCTATGATAATTTGAATCTGTCAAAATACAACTGTAATAGCACAACCCTTGGAAAATATGTTTGTAGCTGGTTGCAAAGGTGACTAGTGTCTTCCAAATGGTGATGCTCTGTTCTACATTTGTAAATCTGGTAAAAGAATGTGCTGGATCTTTCAAGCATCAAACAAGATGTTTCCCTCAGCCAACATTGCAATTTGACCAAAGAACCATTAAATTCCAAAGAAGTAGAACTCTAGCAGTTCTGTTGCTATTCTGGTGACATTAATAAGGGGGGGGGGGGGACTGTGTGGATCAGTTTCATCCTGTCTAGCCAACCCTCAATGAGTAATCATACATGTAGAACTGAATATGTAGAGAGGATTAACACTCATCAGGAAGGCTGGCTCCATCCTGGGGGGCAGAGTTGGGTTCATGGGAGGTGGTCTTGAAGGGGAGGATGCTCCTCAAACTGCAGAGCATCTTGGACAATAGAGCTCACCCCCTCCAAGACACACTGGTCAACCTGAGATACTCCCCCCCCCTCCCCCCCCCAATCTTTGCACATCCCCAATCCTTTCCACTCATCACTTTAATTTCATGTTTCATGTCTCTTGTGTTTTATGACTGTTGGCAGATCAATATCCCTCCTGGGATAATTAAAGTTCTCTCGTATCATATCGTGTCATATTGTGATTGAATCTCAATTGCTATTCATTTAATGAACACTGTATATTTTTTGAGAAAATGTTTTTTTCATTGTGCAGATGAATACTATCATTCTAAAGCTTTCTTAGTTCCAAGCACCAGGACAGCATTTTTGTGCACAATTTAAAATCCCCTGTCTAGTTTAAAGAGCATCGTGATTGCACATTAACTCATCGTATTCTTTAATTGCACTTTGCAAATGACTCCTGGTTTGTTCTCTTAAAGGGTCACTCTGCAGTTTACAGCAGTTATCTAACTTATTGGTTTTCTTCTAACAGTTGCATTTGCCATCGTGCAAGCTTTTATCACATTCAAAGTTTAACAGCTATTGATATAACACCAAACAATGAAATAAAATATAACCTTCATTTATTTATAATTATTCTTCGCAATACACTGCAAAACATTCCTGGAAAGTAAAGCGATTTAAAACTAGAGGCGATTAAATAGATAGGGTCTAACAAAGCCAAGAGGTAATTGAGTGCAACGAGGTACATCCACACAGTACCTTGAACACAGAACTGTACAGCAGATAAAGAGGACAACGCATGCCCTTTGGCCAGCAGGTCTGTGCCAAGAGCTGCCAATCTATACAAATCCCATCACATGCACAAGGCCCACATCCCTCGATTCAGTGCCTGTCCATGTATCTGCCTAAATACCTCTTAAATATTGCTCTACATTTGCTTCTACTACTTCCGCAGGTGGCAAGTTCCAGGGAAAATGACTCTGGGTACCCTATCATAATGTTATGTACTTCAATTAAGTTGCTCCGCAGCTTCCAATGCCCCAGTCCAAGTTAGTTTCACATCTCCTTATCGGTAATACATGCCAGCCCAGGCAACTGCTGGATTGGAGTGTGTAAGCTATAAGATGAGGTACTGTGAGTGAGTGTAGCTCAGAGGTAATGTACGAGTATAGCGATGGCGTGTGTGAAGTATAGGTTTTGCTTGGGTTTGTTTTTATGGAGAGTACATGTCCAGCATTGCAATAGCTCGATGTAAAGCTAACAAAGTGATTGGTGAGGTATTCAGCAGCAGATAGGTTGAAATATTTGCTCTGTTTCTCTCTCTGCAGGTGTTGCCTGATTCCTATTTCTAGATTATTCTGTTTTATATCAATAATTAATTATATTGATTCATTGATATTTTCACCCATAGAGTTGTGAATCTGTGCAATTCTCTGCCAGTGGAGGCCAATTCAATGGGTGTTTTCAAGAGAGAGATTTAGCTCTTAAGACTAATGGAATCAAGGGATATGGGAAAAGCAGGAATGGGGTACTGATTATGGATGATCAGCCATGATAATATTGAATGGCTCGAAGGGCCGAATGGCCTACACCTGCACCTATTTTCTATGTTTCTATTTTCTATGTTTCATCAGTATAGCTGTGCAGTAAGTTGAGAACTAGCTTCTGATATTATAACTTTTGTAGCAAAGACGTTATCAATAAACTATCTTTACTTTTGGATATTTGGGGATTTTATTGACTGATGGGTAACAATCTTAGAGAGATATACTGGGTCATTAATGAAAGATCAGCTAGTGCCACACTGGATAGCAATAAGGTAACACAGCACCATTGAGAAATATCTACTCTGATAGATATCCATTGTTTTTTGATTAATAGCACAAGACAGTAGCCAGTGATTAGTTGTCAAGAGTAAACCACAATAAAGTGAAGTGTAAAGTACTTTGTTCTCTTCTCATCCTAATTCTTACTGATGACATTCACAGTGATATTAATCATTTTATAAATGCCAATACTGTGTTAGGTAGTATAACTTTTCTGGACTCTGTCTCTCTCTTCATGTAGTAACATATTGCTCAGATGAAGATCTACGACTGCATCACATTGGCAAACCACTGCTCAATGGAGAATTGTAACTACTTATCGATTGGCTCTGTGACTTGCCTACTTTATCTGTTGGACAGCATCTTCAAACATTCTCCTAAAATCAAATTATAACACATTGTTGTCCACAGTAAGTTGCCTTGAAATTAATAAATTAAAACAGTACATAAGCAAACTTGTCAGATGCTTAGATTATTTTGGAGAGATAGACTACCAGAACTCGGAGACAAAATAAAAAACTTAGATTTTTTATGATTTCCTGACAGTGATCCAGATAGCAAATAACAATGGAATTGCTTAACATAAGAACATTAATAGATAAATTACAAATATAAAGGATAAATGCCAGAGACGACGTGTGTACAAAAGTTCTACTTTGAGATGCACATTTTAACGTGAAATTGCATTCACTTCTTTTTGTTTTAGTGTAACTTTACAATCAGCACTTTTTCTCCCAATACACTTGTGATAGATTATGAATGTATTTGAAAAACGTCACACCAAGGTTTACTTTCAGAACACATTTGGCAATTAAAGGCTTGGGGCAATTAATCCAAAGGCACTCTATTTTACTTTAAAACTGATTGCAAGAGTTACGCCTTATCTATTGCATCATATTATGACTATAAATAACCTTTTTCCAGCACTTCCAGGGGCCCAAATGTTGCAACAATGCTGATGTTAGCAGAATCCAGAACAACAGCAAGCTTGCAGTTCAAGTGATGGCATGGGGGGTTTTCTGTGAATACAATGTACAATAACTTCAGAAGCCGTCTTTAATTATAAAGCCCTTTTGGGGTTTTTGAGACGTTTACCAATTTCCATGCCAATTTTGAATCATTGAACAGATGTCAGTCCGTTGATGTATCAAAACTATTAACAAATTTGGAATAAAACTATTATTGACTATTATTTCCAAGGATTGCAGAGCCGAAATGTGATATCAAGAGTTTTAACCGATGAAACATTTTGATTTGAATGCTTTCCTGAAGTCCTCATCAATAACTGCATCAATTATCTTTGTTACCTTTTCACACAACTCAATCAAGTTTGTGTTCCATGACCTTCACCTCATCAAGCCATGCTGACTCTCCCTAATAAGTCAATGTTTTTCCAAATGCAAGGAAATCCTATCCCTAAGAATGTTATCAATAATTTCCCTACCTGATCACCTGCTTATCATTTTCTGGATTATTCCAATTGCTTTTCTTAAACAAAAAAATAATGTTTGCCCTTCTCCAGCCTTCTGGGACCTCGCCTATGGTGCAATAAGAAACAAAGATTTTTGTCAAGGCCCCATAAATCCCGTCCTTTGCTTTGTTCAATAACTTGGGATAGATCCTAGCAGGCCCAGGAAATTATCCACCTTAATGTTCTTCAAGACAACCAACGCTGCCTCCTTCTTAATATCAACATGCACCAAAATGTCAAATAACCCCTCCCTGATCTCACTGTCATCCACATCCAGCGTGTCTGTTTTTGTTTTTTATTGTTGCTCTAGTTTGCATTTGTCATCACCTTGGCAGCGGAGGAGGCCAAGGACAGATACATTTGTGTGGGAATGGGGAGGCGGATTGAAGTGGCTACCCACCGGGAGAACCGGGTGGCCATGGTGGACAGAAGGCAGGTGCTCGGCAAAGCAGCCGCCTACTTTGAGATTGGTCTTGAGTATTAGAAAGGCGCTATATAAATCCAATCCATTATTATTATCATTACTGATATAGAGGAGACCATAAAGAGAGCACCAAATGCAATACATAGAATATACAACAGTACAGCACAGGAACAGGCACTTTGGTCCATGTTTGTCAAACATGATGCCAAATTAAAATAATCTTCTCTGCTTCCACATGGTCTATAACCCTCCATTCCCTGCATATCCATGTGTCTATTGAAAGGTTTATTTGATGCCACTATCGTATCAGCCTCCACCATTTCAGGCAACCATCACCCTCTGTGTGGGAAAATAAAACCTTACCCTGCACATCTCCTTTAAACTCTGTCCCACTTGCCTTAAAGCTATACTCTATAGTTCTTGACATTTCCACCCTGGGGGAAATATTACGACTACCCTGTTTTACAACCCAACAGATCCCCTACGATAGGCTAATCCAGAAGTTTAAGTCATAAAGTGAGTTGGTAGGTGGGAATCAAATTTTTCTTGGCCATAGAAGAAAGGGATAAGTGTGGAATGGTGTTATTTTGTTTGGAGGTGTGGATGAAAATCTAGGTAATTTGATCAGCAAGTTTGCAAGCAACACAACAATTAATGGAGTTGTGGATCAGGAGGAAGGTTGTTAAATGATAAAGCCGAATATAAATCAGTTGAAAATTTGGATGGAGAAATGGCAGATGGAGTTTAATTTGGTGAAATACATGAGGTTAAATGACTGGAACAGTAAATTTACAGACTGTAAATGACTGTAACCTTTGGAGCATTTTAGTACAGATGCAAGTCCATGGCTTCCTGAAAATGGCAACACAGGTGGATGGGGTGGTAAGGGAGGCCTGCATTATGCTTGCCTTCATCAGTTGGGCCGTTCAGAATAAAAGTTGGCAAGTCATGTTGCAGTTGTATGGAACTTCAGTTATGGCACATTTGGATAAGTGTGTGCAGTTCTGATCGTCACATTATAGGAAGGACGCTAGGCTTTGGAGAGGGTGTAAGAGAGGTTCACCAGGTTGTTGCCTGGATTGGATATAAGAAGCGGTTGGACAAACTTGGATAGTTTTTGCTAGAGCATCGAAAGCTGAGAAGCAATCTGATAGGCAACCTGATAATAAAATTATGAGAACCATAGATAGGGTCGGTGATCAGAGTCTATTAAACCAGGATGGAAATGTTAAATACCAGAGGACATAGCCTAAAGTGAGAGGGGGAGAGTTTAAAGGTGATTTATGAGGCAAATCTTTTATGCAGAGATTTAGGTGCCTGAAGTATACTACTAGGGCAGGTGGATAGATAGCAAAGTTCAAGAAGCACTTAGACAACTTCAGGAACAGGCTGACTATGGAGGGATGTGGACTGTGCGTAAGCAGATGTGATTATTTTACACTGGCATTGTGGTTGGTAAAGACGGTGGGTCGAAGAGCCTGTTGCTATGCTGTACTGTTCTACGTTCTGTCCTATGAAACATATAACGTTCTGTGCGGTCCAGACAGAGTAAATATGAAGGTGGTATTTCCTCGCAGGACAAGGGTGGTCACGGTGGCGCAGCGGTAGAGTTGAAGCTTTATAGCGGATGCAGCACCGGGGACCCGAGTTTGATTCCGGCTACGGGTGCTGTCTGTACGGAGTTTGTATGTTCTCCACCGTGACCTGCGTGGGTTTTCTCCGAGATCTTCGGTTTCCTCCCACACTCCAAAAATGTACAGGTTTGTAGAGTAATTGGCTTGGTAAATGTAAAAATTGTTTCTAGTGGGTGTCGGATAGTGTTAATGTGCGGGGATCGCTGGTTGGCTGGACCCAGTGGGCCGAAGGGCCTGTTTCCGCGCTGTATCTCTAAACTAAACCAAAAACCAAACTAAAACTATGAGGAAGGGTTATGACTTGAAACGTTATCCATCCTTGTCACTCCAGAGATGCTGTCTGTCACACTGAGTTACTCCAGCACCTTGTGTCTATCTTTGAAATAAACCAGCATCTGCAGATCCTTCCCACACAAACTAAAAGTAGGGTTCAGTGGTCACTAACAAGAAATTGCTGATTTAAGGTGTGCACATAATGGGCAGTGATAACGTGAATTATTCCTCTACTCTCTGTGGGTCGTGAGTCTTTGGAATTATCTTTTTAAAACACAGTGGAAGCAGAGTCTTTGAATATTTTAAGACAATGCCAGATCAGCCATGGTATTGTTAAGTGGTAGAGCAGGCTTGAGAGGCCGTAGCCTTTATTTACTCCTAATCTATGTCTGCATGTTTATAAGAAACATCAATTGACCTGAAATGTTAACCTTGTTTCTTCCTCTACAGATGATGCCTGATCTGCTGAGTATTTCCAAAACTTTCTGTTCTTATGTTAGATTTCCTGCAGTTGTAGTTTTTCATTTCCCAATGCTTGAAGAAATGTAGGACACGCAAAAGGATGGTGTGCAGGTGGTAAGTGTGCGAGAGTAAATTGAACATGATGTCCATCAGGTCATAAGGTCATAAATGATAGGAATAGAAGTAGGCCATTCAGCCCATCAAGTCTACTCTGCCATTTAATCATGGCTGATCTATCTCACCCTCCTAACACCATTCTCCTGCCTTCTCCCCACAGCCTCTAACACCTGTACTAATCAAGATTGTGAACCTGTACTAATCAACCATGTCCTGATTGATAAGTATTGGTGATAAGGCTATAAAACGGCATGGTGTGGCACTAATTAAACAGTTGCTGCAAGATCTGAATCATTAGCTGATCGGGATCAGGAGTAAGATTAGAAACTTTTTTCCTTCACTGCCTGCACACCTTTGGGGCATGATCTCAGTTTGCCGTTGCCTCACTTTATCCTCCCTACAGATAGATGACCAATATCCCTCATCCATCAAGATCTTGGGTTCTACATGTGAGTGTGCAGTCTCACTGTTCTCAGCCATGCCTTCAACTATGCACCAATGACCGGTGAAATGATTTCCACCACAACATCAACTGCACCCTCCCTTTAATAGGGTGGCCACGGTGGCGCAGCGGTAGAGTTGCTGCCTTACAGCGCTTGCAGTGCCAGAGACCCGGGTGCTTTCTGTACGGAGTTTATACGTTCTCTCCGTGATCGCGTGGCTTTTCTCCGAGATCTTCGGTTTCCTCCCACACTCCAAATACATACAGGTATATAGGTTAATGAGCTTGGTGTATGTGTAAATTGTCCCTAGTGTGTGTTAATGTGCAGGGATCGCTGGTCGGCGCGGACTCGGTGGGCCGAAGGGCCTGTTTCCGAGTGATATCTCTAAACTAAACTAAACAGTGCCAGCAAGCCACTCAGGAAATTCAGTCCTCTGGTGATAAGTCAACAAAACATTATTGTAAGCTTGAGCTGTTCACTGAAATCTTGGCAATGGGATAGCATGCGACTGAGGCTGACTGTGCATTGAGAATCCCAAGGCATGGTTTCCAGTGATTCTCCATAGAGAGCACCAGTCTTCATTGGGTGGCACCACCATAGTGGCTGCCTCGCCAGCAGCTCGTCAGTCCTTTTGCCTTTGTTGTTATTTTTAGTGCATCTAAATGTATGTTTTAATGCTTCTCAGTATGCCTGGTGGAGGGGGGAGGAAACCTTTATCAGTCACTTACCTGGATGGAGATGCATCATTTCTCCATGTCGCATGTTCGCCCCCCCCACCCCCCCACCAACCCCACCAACTGGATAGGTGCGGCCTTTCCGACCGGAGACCGGCCCAGAGCTTCAGCAGCAGGCGCAGCGCTGAATTACCATCGCGGAGCCTGGGATCCTTGTCGAGGATCGCCAGTGTTGGAGCTCTGTCCAATGGGGACATATCGTGGAGCTGGGCTCTGCAGAGCTTTTAGCCGCGGGCGCGCCACTAACTTTAACATCGCTGAGGCCTGGGATCTTTTACTGATGATCGCCAGTGTTGGAGCTCCACTCAGCTCGGCCTGTGGACTTCAGAAGCCGCGGTCTCTGGTGAGAAGCGGCCGATTCGGAAACTCCAAGCCGCAAAGTGTGTTCCGATTCGTTCCGACGCCGGAGTTTCGATCATCCCGGCGAGAGGGCCTGTACATCGGGCCATCCGTAGCAGCGACTGCGGAGGGTTCTAGGCCCCGACCACGGGTGAACAAAGAGGAAGATGACTGAACTGTATTGCCTTCCATCACAGTGAGAAACGTTGATTCCGCTGTGGTGGATGTTTATGTTCAATTGTGAATTGTGTTTTTATTCATATGGCTGTATGGTAACTCAAATTTCAATGTACCAATTGGTGCATGTGACAATAAATGTGAACTTGAACTTGAACTGTCTGAAGTTATCAATAATTATTGACCATTTGCCTAGCAAGAACATCAGGGATGCATACTGCTGCTGCTTGCACTGCGAAATGATCATTTATTGCTTGGTATAATTTTAATATACTAATATACCAGAAAGTATGATTTTTTGTGTCTGAAACATTTCTTGCAGTAGTCAGCCAACAAATGAGGTAAATGTTGAAAGTCATAGCATTGCTCTCCAATAATAACTTGGCACATTAATAATGTATATTCTGCCCATTAAGCTGTGAAATGTGCAACTTTGTTAAGGAATAGGACTGTTTGGTGATATTGTACTTTCCAGGTTAGATGTCAGCATCAGCATAAACATTACACCAAAATAACTTCTGCAATTCATCTTGACTATAGTGCCAGGAAACCAATGAAAATATTCCACACTTTATGCCCATTAATTTTATTATTAACCAAAATATCCACAGAAAATAAGAAACCACTGATTTGGCACAATTTGAAACATAGCAAGAATTTTGGATTGTTTGTGCACAGTTTTTGAGTAATGGATGCATCTATACATTTGAGAGCAGGGAACACATGGGTGAAGGTCAAATCATATTGGTATCCATTGATGTTAGCAGATATGGAGTACATGTCCACTTGAAGATCATGACAATAATCAAGATTGATTGAATACCAGAATTGCTACTTTCCAATGCCTTCCATTTACCCCTCCTGCACTCTGTGTCTATTTTCAATATATACTAGCATCTGCAGTTCCTTTCGATACATGTATTCTAATGTTGCTGTTTTAATTTCTGAAGAAACATTCCAATTTCCCAATTATCCCAGGGAAGATTGGCTTAACGTATGAGGAGCATTTGATAGGTCTGGGACCATCCTCACTGGAGTTTAGAAGCATGAGGGATTTCATTGAAACCTATTGAATAATCAAAGGCCCAGGTGGCGTGGACATAGAAAATATGTTTCTAGTAATGCAATAGACTGGCACCAGAGGGTACAGCCTCAGAATAAAAGGGTTACATTTAAAATTTAGATGAGGAGGAATTTCTTTAGCCAGAGTGTGTTATTCATTGCCACAGATTGCTGTGGAGGCCAAGACATTGGGTATTTTTAAAGCGGAGATTGATAGGTTTTTAATTAGTAAGGTCATCAAAGATTACGGGGAGAAGGCAGGAGAATGGGGCTGAGACGGAAAAATAGGTCAGCCATAATCAAATGGCGGAATAGACTTGATGGGCCGAATGGCCTAATTCTGCTCCTATGTCTTATGATTGTGTAATTTCCCATGTCATCACTGCATTATTAGCGGCAGTCCTTACACTTTTTTTTCAGATCTATATGTTACTTCGATTTCCACATTGAATATATAGTGGATTCACCCTTCTGATGGACCTTTTGCCCTGTTCTTCTACTATAGACACTGTTGCCTATTCAGTCACTGCCTAAACCCTGCATTAGATCTTTTATAGTCAGAACAAACAAGAACAATGAGACAATTTTCAGTAGCTGCGACTTTATCAATTGTTGAGCCATTTTCCAGTTGAACTAGTAAACTTCTTGAAGTATTTGCCATTACCTTCCATGAATCATTGAAGAATAATTACTGCACCTGCATTATGCTTTGGTGTCAACTTGCCATTACTCTTGATGAAGATGCATTCTCAGGAATTGCAAGTTTCTCAGCAACATGTTGTTTGGAAATGACTCAGATGAAAGACGACTTGCAAATTTTATTCTGACTAAAGGAGAATCTAATCTAAGTGAGATGACATTACAGTTTGAGATTCCAGACATTGCACCTTGCATAACGCTGGTATTAACTCCTCAAATCACCGCTGCAGGTTGCAATACAAACCAAAAACCAATGGATTGTGGTTGAGGCACCGAAAACGTTTCCTACTTGAAATGGATTTAAATAAACTGTAACTTATTGCTTTTACCTTGCAAGGAAAATGGCAGTCAATGACTCGAGAGTAAAGACATAATTTAATTAGGAAAAAATGATAAAAAAAGTTGGCAATATTTATCAAAAGACAATCTAAATAATAGAACTTCAAGGAATCAATACATTAATTTAGTTATTGATTTCAATGTGTTTATAAGGTCTAACGAAAGAGATGGAAGTGCAATAGATTTCAGTTTACCTTTAACTTTGCAGAGGTACATTGTAAAGAAGATCAACAGTTATGGGATTTCTGTAGAAAGGCTCAATGATTTTCAAGTAAAGGACCAAAAGTGTTAACTGGAAATAAAAGTGAATCCTTCTCCTTTTTTGAAATGATAATTGGAGCAACTCACATTTAAAATTTAGCAGATTTATTTGGGTTTTGAGCTGCAAAATAAATCAGAAGGTTTCCTAAATAAAAAACAAGGTGCAGCCTTCTGCTGCAGGTGACTGCTGGCCCTGGGATACCTGTGCTTGGTTAATCATGGAATCCAATGGGGCAGCACAGACCTTCTCAGATTCCCCAGCTCTCAGGCTGAATGGTAAATTGTCCTCCTTATACTTTATAATTCAGTTAGATTAAAACAATATGAGGGATAAATCTACTTGAGATGGTCTTCAACAATCTACCATCTGCAGAAGTTTCAGGCCACGACAGCATTGGTTTGAATGAACACTGCACCAAAACCCCTCTTGATGGTTAAATGGGATAGATTTAGAACAGATCACAAAATTGGCATCAATGAGGTACATTGAACCAACAGCAGGTGAAATATATATTACTATCAGCTACAATCACAGGTTAGGGAGTGCAGTATATCTTGCACTGTGATTTGGCTGTAACTTTTGGTGCAGCATAGACAAGACAAGCCAAGGGATGAATCCTGCTTTAATGAGAACTGTAGAAAGGCTTTTCATGAGCATCATTGGAGTTTAGAAGGATGAGGGGGGATCTTATAGAAACATATAAAATTATAAAAGGACTGGACAAGCTAGATGCAGGAAAAATGTTCGCAATTTTGGGCGAGTCCAGAACCAGGGTTCACAGTCTTAGAATAAAGGGGAGGTCATTTAAGACTGAGGTGAGCAAAAACTTTTTCTCCCAGAGAGTTGTGAATTTGTGGAATTCCCTGCCACAGAGTGCAGTGGAGGCCAAATCACTGGATGGATTTAAGAGAGAGTTAGATAGAGCTCTAGGGGCTAGTGGAGTCGAGGGATATGGGGAGAAGGCAGGCACGGGTTATTGATTGGGGACGATCAGCCATGATCACAATGAATGGCGGTGCTGGCTCGAAGGGCCGAATGGCCTCCTCCTGCACATATTTTCTATGTTTCTATGTTTCTATTACATGTACCAAAATGTGCGGTGGCAACATGGTAAAGCCACAAGACATGACAACATACAGCAAAAAACAAACCACTGAATGAATTCAGCAGATGTGACAACCTATGTGGGCGCAAATGGACGGACAACCTTTTGCCTTTCTTCATACTGATGGAATAGAGGGGAGATAGGTAAAATGAGGCAGGGGAAAGGAGGGAGGAAAGAGCAAGTTGAGGAAAGTTATAGATGGGTCCATATAAGAAGGGGTGATTTGCAGATGAGTCAGGTGGAGAAAGAGAAGGATGGAAGTAGTGTCTCAAGCTGGAGGTGGTAAGGTAAGAAGACAAAAGGGTGCTAATGGTGTAGTCTTATGATAAAGGAAGGAGGAGGGGGGAAGTAGAACCAGCAGGTGGTACCGTATACATATATTCTGGATCAAATTATAGCATTCCACAAAGAGCAAATTGATCCCAAACAAGTGTTAATATCAAAACACGACTCATGGTTCTTTAATGGGATAATGAGACTCCAAGAACACCCCCCATGTGAATCGATGCACTAGAGTCAAGGCTGAACCTATTCGGTAGATACAGCATAGGCTACATAGCCAGATATTTTGGCTGCTCTGCTAAAAAGTTGCACTTAAGAATTAACTGAGCCAGTAATCACACTGTTCCTCTACAGTTACAATGTTGGCACCTTATCAATAACACAGTTTCTCCACTTATGTCAGGTTCAGACAAAAATCCTGGCTAATTACCCACAATCAGTTATAGGTCTTACAGCCTGGAAACAAGCCCTTTGGCCCAACTTGTCCACACCGGCCAACATGTCCCATCTACACTAGTCCCACCTACCTGCATTTGCTCCAGATGCCTCTAAATCTATCCTATCCATGTAACTGTCTAAAAAAAATGTTTCATAAATGTCGCGATACTCCCTGTCTCATCTGCCTCCTCTGGCAGCTAATTCCATACACCTACCACCCTTTGCATGAAAGGTAAGGTACCCCTTACCTCTCAGATTCCTATTAAATCTTTCCCTCCTCACCATTAAAGTTTACTGTCACCTCACAGCTTACTGTGAATCATTAGCAAAGAGAGATCAGAGATCATTGACAGGTGCTACAAGCAGCACTTGGTTGATAACCTGCTCAATGCAGCCCAGTTTGGATTTTGCCAGAATTACTTGGCTCCAGACCCCATCATAGCCTTGGTCTAAAGAGGGACCAAAGAGCTGAGTTCAGAAGTGAGATGAGAGTGAATGTCCTTGACATTGAGACAGCTTTTTTTTACCAAGTGGAGCATTGATTTAAAACGGTCAAGAGATTAGAGATACTGGAATCTGTAGAAAACTAGAAACAATCTTGTAGGGGAACTCAGCAGGCCAGGCAGCATCTCCAGCAGGAGCAGGCCAGGCAGCATCTGTGGAACAAAATGACCAGTCGACCAATTGGATCCAGATGAATGTTTCTTCATTCAATTCAATTCAATTCAATTCAATTTATTTGTCTTTTGGACAAATTTGTCATTTGGACCCCTTGAGGTCCAAACGAAATGTCGTTTCTGCAGCCATACAATACAAACGAAGAAGACCCGAGACACAACACAATTTACACATACATCCATCACAACACTGTGATGGAAGACAAAAAAACGTATCTCTCCACTGCACTCTTCCCCCCCCCCCCCCCCCCCCCCGATGTCAGAGTCAAAGTCAAAGCCCCCGGCGGGCGATGGTGATTATCCAGCGGCCATTAAAGCCACGCCGGGTGATGCAAGGTCGGGCACCGGGTCTTGGTGTTAGAGCCCCGGCGCGCGCCCGCAAAGTCCGGTGGCCATTCCAAGCCGCGCGGGGGGATAAAGCCCCGCTCCAGGTGCTCTTCAACCCCGCAACTCGGGCGGGAGAAGTCGCCGCTGCGGAAGCCCCGAAAAGCGGTCTCCCACCAGGGGACCCGCGGGCTTCCGGTGTTGCCGTCCTCCAGACCCGCGGTTGTAGCCTCCGAATCTCCGGCGGTCGGGTCGCAGCAGCGCTCCACCACAGCTCCACCCGCTCCGGACTCGGCCAGCCCCGTGACGGTGAGTACTCCGCAGCTCCACAACTGGAGCCCCAGGTCGTTCCTGCTGGAGGCCGCTCCATGTTGCCCAGCCCCAACGACAACAGAGACCCGACGAAGAAAAGGTCGGGTCTCCCGTGCAGGGGAAAGATTTCAAAGTCCCCCCCCCCCACCCCCACCCCCCCACACACATACCCCGACAAAAAAATAAATAAAAAACTACATAAAAACGAGACAAAAATAATAAAAAAGACAGACGGACTGCAGAGGCCGCTGCAGATGAAAGTCGCGCCGCCCACCGATTCATCTGGACAAGATTAAGAAATATCAATGAACGTGAAAAGGAAAGCCTTTAATTGCTGGAGCCATACCTTTCATAAAGCAAATACTTACAATCATTGTGTCAGTCACAGTGCATTATTCTGGACTTTGAGCTTTTTAGCATTTTGTATCGAACGTAAGTGCATTCAAACAGGGCTACTTCATTTTCTAAGCTACCACAATTTGAATTGAATGATTAAAGGAAGGGAAGGCAATAATGAGGCATTTACAGGTGTGTAGGCCTAGTGCACTGCCCCGACACATAACTTGCCAAGCGATTAACCAGAAGGACCTGTTACAAGTTTAGCAAATGTATCTGAGACTTGAGTGAAAGTGCAATTAAAAGGAAACTCCCTCAGTCAAAGTGATTCAAGAATTGAGAAGTAAACAATGGAAAGAGTGAAGAAAGTGAATGAAAGGGAGTGAATGCATCATAAAATCATAACAAAAAAAATGGAAAATGAATGAATTGAGAGAGCAGAAACGAAAAGATAAAGTAACAAAACTGACATTTCTCAGTTCTCCCAAATTAACGCACCAACCAAAATAATTCACAATCCGACATAATAACACTCACAACCTTTAACAGTTACATTTTGAAGCCAGAGAAGTTAATTGGCAGTCATTAATCCTTCTCATATTGTTACTAACATATTTTGGTTTAGTTTATTATGTCACGTGTAGACGAGGCAAAGTGAAAAGCTTTTGTTTGCCTGCTATACAGTCGAACAGAAGAGTACTTGTAATTTCTGTTGATGTATCTCTGAGGCTTATGTAATTTGTATTCTAAAAATACTGCCAAGTTTATGGCCTTCAGTGCCTGTCATTGGTGAGGCAGACAGCAAAATGTTGTTCATGTGTAACTAATTGGACAGCAACATTTGGATATTCATATTTAATTGTGCATCTGCTTCTCCCACAATGGAGCAAAGTAACAGTGTCAGGGTTAGCTCTACAATAACATCTTCCCAAAGTAGTGTTGTGTTTACAGAACTGTCAGAATTGCAAACTTGGAAAAGGATTTTTCTTGCACCATGTAGAAAACAGATTTATTATGATTTAGCTATATTAAATTACAACAATTGAACAACAGAGAGAGAGAGAGATCATTCAACCCAAATGGTCTGTTGCTATTCATGCTCTACATAAATAACTTAACATCACCACACATTCTCTATTGCTTTCTCGTTTAAATCCAGATTCCCTTGAAATGTATCTTCACTACCTGCTCTACGTCTGACAAGATATTTCACATTTTTTAATCAAAGAGCTTCTGAATTCTCTTTTAGTGATTATTTTATTCTTAAGATCTTTAGTTTGACATTTCTTCTGGAAATTGATTTTTTTCTTTTCGACTTTCTCATCAATTTCCTTATCTTCATCTCGATTAGATCATATCTTAGCATTCTATTTCCATTTAAACAAGCCCAATCTGCAAACTTTCCCAAAATGTATGTCTTTTTATTGAATAAATCAGATTGTGAAACCCAGAGTCCACATATGTCTTGCTAAGCAAGAAAACGTAGAAGCTGCTGTCCAATTAGCTCTGCCTCTTGACAAATGTTGACACACTGGTACCTTGCCAAGAAACTCAGCATCTTTAGTCTGAGGGTGGTGAATCTGTGGAATTCATTGCCGCAGAAGGTCCAGTCGATGGATATGTTTAAGGCAGAGATTGGAAAATGGAGTTGAGAGGGAAAGATAGATCAGCCACGATTGAATGGCAGAGCACACTTTATGGGGTGAATGGCCTAATACTGCTCCTATCACTTATGAACTTACGAACATGAAAACACAAAGAAAGGTTAACCTACGAGTTAACCACTAAAAATGATAAAAATGTTAGGGTCAATACATGCAGGTGTGTATGAAGTTTTAATAGTCTGATTAATTATAATTAGAGCTAACAAGCTCGTGCTTGATAAAAAATATTTTTTGAGCAGCCTTTCATTGCGTTAGTATTCAATTAACGTTGTGGATTTTAAAATGTACTTTTCCCATCCCTTTTAGTCTTCTCTTCCTTTCCCAATCTTTATTTATCTGTCTATAAATTTCAGCAATTATGTTTTTCTTTCCCGAGTAAAAGTCTAAATCTATACAAGTGATGGTTGATAAAGGATTATTGCACTTGATCTAATCATAAATTATTTAACGTAAATGTGCATTAGAAGGTACATGCCTGTTAATTATCATGAAACTCTTTCCAGTTCATGAAAGGGAATTCAATCTGAAGTCTTATTTAAGCTAGGTGCAATTTATATCTGCAAGGATTTGAAGAACAACGATGACAACATAATAAAAATCTGTTCTCTCTTCCTCACTGCTGTTGACAAAATAGATAACCTGAATTATCACTATAAGCAAAGAAGCTGTCAATGGCATGTAAAATTAAATGCAGTGTTCAGACTCATTTTAGTAATAACACCTACAGTGCCTGAAAGATGTCAGAAACCTGGCAGCTGAAAGTGGATTCTGGCTGACATCTTCACTGTCTCCTTGCAGGAACAGAGCAGCCTCCTGACTGTGTTATTAAATGAATTCCCAGTTTCACACAGAGAAACACCCTCTTCCTTTTCACTAATAGATTTCCTGAGAATGTTTTTTGTCATCTATCAAAATAACCGCAATCTGCATCCCAAATTGTAATCACACAGACCATTAAAATGTTTCTCGTCCTGTCACCCTTAATTCTCTTTCTCTTTATTTCATTCCTGGCCCACCTTTCAGACCTGAGCTCGAGCTGCTCACTCTGTACTCTCAGCAAATCATGACCAATCCCATGAGATTATGTATCCACAGAAAGTGTGTCCACAGATAATATCGAATTGGTGTACTAAGGGTGAGCCACTGAGCTAGAGCCAGATGCTGAACCATTGCCCCATCTATTAGATTTCCTTTTCAACCAAACTCAAGCTTAAATTATATCTCAGGCTTTGAAATTCACATCGATAGATCCTGTGCTTTGATTTTGGTTTTTCGAGGTATGCATTGAATTTGTCAATGATCTTATCAGGATTTTTTACCTTACTATTCATTTACTAGACACCTACAGAAAAGTTATAATTCTTTCGTTCTTATTCACACAAGAATATAGATAACCTTCTCTGAGTCATCAATACCTTTCTTAAAAATATTGAATGCCAGTTTGTACATGCCTCTATAGCATCATTGGCTTCCCAGTTCACCATAAGATGGAACTTATGTAGAGATACTACAGCTAATATCCACACAAACATCGACAAAAGAAACGCAAGCTGGTATTGATTTTTGTTTCATTCCGTTTTGGTAGTAGCGTAACAAAAATTTTCCAAATGTTCTGCTTCCACTGCTCCTTTTCTTTGCAATCCATTATAAATTTGCTAGGCTCATAGTTCTGGTCACCACAATACAAAGTGAATCTGGAGGCTCTGGAAAAAGTGCAGAAGAGGTTTACCGGAATGATGCCTGGATGAAAAGGTATTAGATGCAGGGAGAGGTTGGACTGCCTACAATTATTTTCTAGAGTCATAGAGTTATACAGCATGGAAACGGGCCCTTTGGCCCAACTTGCCCACGCTGACAAACATGCCCCACCTACACTAGTCTCACCTGCCTGCATTTGGCCCGTATCCTTCTTGATCTATCCTATCCAAGTAACTGATTTTAATTGTGATGGTACCTGCATCAACTACCTATTATTTATGTCATAAGTGATAGGAGCAGAATTAGGCCATTTGTCCCATCAAGCCTACTCCGCCATTCAATCATGGCTGATCTCTCTCACCCTCCCAACCCCATTCTCCTGCCTTCTCCCCATAACCCTTGATACCCGTACTAATCAAGAATCTATCTAGCTCTGCCTAAAAAATATCTAGTGACTGCGTCCAGAGCCTTCTGTGGCAAAGAATTCCACAGATTCACCACCCTCTGACTAAAGATATTCCTCCTCATCTTCCGAAAGGAATGTCATGTAATTCTGAGGCTATGTTCTCTGGTCCTAGACTCTCCCACTAGTGGAAACAACCTCTCCACATCCACTCTATCCAAGCCATTCACTATTCATTAAATTTCAATTTGGAAGTTTCTCTTCTGGCAGCTTGTTCCATACACCTATCGCCGTTTGTGTAAAAAAAGTTGCCCATCTGATTCTTATTAATCTATTCCCCCTCACCTAAATCGATATACTCTGGATGTTGACTGTGGATTTACTCTTTATATTCCTCTCATGATATTATATGATGATGATATGATCACCTCTCATCCTCACGCACACCAAGGAATAAAGTCCCAGCATGCTCAACTTCTCCCTATAGTTCAGGCCCTCGAGGCCTGGCAATGGTTGTATACAACTGTAACATAACCTCCCAAACTCTAGCCTATACTCAATACTCTGATTAATGAAGCGCAATGTACCAAAAACCTTCTTGATCAACCTTTCTACCGGTGACGTCACTTTCAAGGAACTATGTACCTGAACAGCGTAAGTTCCCAAAACTTCCCAAAACGCAACACCTCCCACTTATCTGTATTAAACTCCACCTGCCCAACCAATTAAGATCCTGCCGGGATATGGATTATGTGCAAGCAGATATGAGTTGGTTTTGGCATCATGTTCTGCACAGACATTGTGGGCCGAAGGGCCTGTTCCTGTGTTCTATTGTTCTACTTTCTATTGGGGCAACTTTATTAACATATTTCATTCTTGATTGTCTGTAGAAACTCTTTCTATTATTCTGTTTTTACATTTCTGAATTTTCAATCTTTCAGTAAAATGGGCCTGTCCCACTTAGGCGATTTTTCAGCGGACTGCCGGCGTCAAGTTGCCGGCAGTCGCCTGAAAAACCGGGAACTGGAACGGTGACTGTCAGAGTGGAACACAGACGCACACAAACACATCGCAAAGGCGAGGGCCATGGGCAAGCGGGGGGAGCGCTGCCTGAAATTCACACGGTGAAAAGCCAAGGTGATACAGATACACACTGCGATGAACAGGAATGTTGGCGTTGTAATTAAGATGGCTAGCACAGTGTACGGTAAGTCCTTTAAAAGAGGGGGGAGAGAAGGGGGTGGGAGAAGGGGGGAGAAGGAGTGGAGACACATTTAAGAAGCCAGACAACTTTTAATAAGCCAGAGATACACAGCTGTGAAGTTCGGCGGGCATTTAACATTACCGGTCGGTTATCCTTGGTTCTGAAAAGTCCTGCTTACGTTTTTTTCCCCAATGAGCCAATGAAAATGACCAGTCAGCAAAGGCGATTAACTAAAACTACCTACGACTACCTTGAGTACCTAAAACTACATAGCGACCCCACTACAACTGCACCTACGACTACAGGATTATCGATTATCTCCATGGCGACCAATTTTTGGTCGGAGAAAATGTTTCAACATGTTGAAAAATTTGCGGCGACCATACTGAGGCGCGACTAATTCCCAGAATGCGGGAACTCCTCGCGACCATGAAGGAGACTCACCAGAGACCACCAGCAAACATGTGGCGATCATGTGGCGAGCACAGAGTCTCCTGCACTCGCCTAAAAGTCGCCTGTGGGACAGGCCCATTCAGTCTTTTTTCTTTTATAAGCAGACTTTGATCTGCCACTGGATTAGACAGGCGTAAAGAAATATTACTCAATATTTCTATATGCCTAACCTAGAAGCAGTGAAGCCCCTGTACTCGCTGTCACCTGCCCGATGAAGCCACTCTTGAGCAGATCAATTGGCACAAATTGCTTCAAGAAAGTACCCTGACAATTGACAGGCCAGGCCCTGTGCAGTAGTCTATTTGTTTGTATATCCCCTACTATTGATTTGACAGCTGGATAAACCACGCGTTCAGCCGACAATCAAAGCTATTTAATTAATTGCATGATTGTGATTTTGTCTTATATTTGCAAACATTTAAAGTCATTAAAAAGCTATTAAATATATACATGGTATTAATTAAAGTAGAACGTTTTGAAATCAAATCAAAATACTATCAGAAAGAAAACATTAGAGAGCTGTCAAAGTAATTACAATGTTTAAGAAAGAACTGCAGATGCTGGAAAAATCAAAGGTAGACAAAAAATGCTGGAGAAACTCAGCGGGTGAGGCAGCATCTATGGAGAGAAGGAATTGGCGACGTTTTGTCTCGACCCAAAACGTCGCCAATTCCTTCTCTCCATAGATGCTGCCTTGCCCGTTGAGTTTCTCCAGCATTTTTTTGTCTAAAGTAATTAATTATCTCATTTTTTAAATTTAAAAAGTTCCTTCTCTCCTACAGAGCCATTCTTCTCCATTGAAATGAATGGGCTGCGGCACCTACACCTGTTCTAACGACTTGTTCAGCAAACAGAGTTCCAGCATAATTGCTGGGAAATTGATACTCTACTGTTGGATCTTGTGAACATCAGAGCACTTGTGGAATAAGAAGGATATTTAACTGTGACAATGTACAGGCTGTCATGCTTCTATGTTTACTTGTGAGTTTCATGCTTTTCGGTGGATACATGAGGAAAATTACAACTACTGGTATTTCTCTGGAAAACCGAAGGCAGTATCTGTATCCATTGTATCTCACGTCTGGCCGCTACTTCTGCAATTGGACTACACTTTGGATACGTCCTCTGGAATGAGCATGGAATAAAGGGAATAGATAGTGTATTCCCCTTCCCTGGTAAGGGGGAGACTACAAATAGAGGGCATAGGTTTAAGATGAGATGGGAAATATTTGGAAGTGGTGGCGCTGTTTAACAGCTGCGGCTCGCCTGCAGTCCGTCTGTTTTTTACTTTTTTTCTGTTGTTTTTTTGTCTTGTTTTGGTTAAGTTTTAGTTTGTTGGGTTGTGTTAGGGGGGGTGAAACATGTTCTCTGTCTCTTCCTTCGGGGGAATGCGACTTTTTCGTGTTGTATCCCCCTTCTCTGCCTCCGTCTGCGCTGAGGCCTAATGGCAGAGCTGGCGGCCTCCAACCTGCCACCGACCCCGAGGCTACGGAGGCAGAGCCAGCCAGGACTTACCAACGAGAGGCTGGCCGTCTTCGGGGCTGAGGCAGCGGTGGCCCGACTTGCTGGTGTGGCGTTCTGGCTTTCGGCGGTGGCCTGGAGCTGATACAGCGGGGTCCGGAGCGGAGACTGCGGGACCCGGAGCTGGGGCAGTGGCCTGGAGCGGAGACTGTGGGACCCGGAGCTGGGGCAGCGGCCTGGAGCGGAGACTGCGGGACCCGGAGCTGGGGCAGCGGCCTGGAGCGGAGACTGCGGGACCCGGAGCTGGGGCAGCGGCCTGGAGCGGAGATTGCGGGACCCGGAGCTGGGGCGGCGGCCTGGAGCGGAGACTGCGGGACCCGGAGCTGGGGCGGCGGCCTGGAGCTGGGGCGGCGGCCCGGAGCTGATGCTGTGGCGGGCCGTCTCGGAGCGGAGACGGCGTTCCCGCTTTCGGCGGCGGCGACATCACCACGGAGGTCCGCTGGACTGGAGGGCGGCATCTTCGGCCTGGATCGATCGCCTCAGCGCAGAGGGAGAACAAGGAGGGAAGAGACGGAGACTAAGACTTTGCCTCCATCACAGTGAGGATGTGCTTGGTGAACTCATTGTGGTGGATGTTTAATTTATGTTTATTGTATGTTTTGTTCTTATTGGTTCTGTGTATGACTGCAGGCAACATAATTTTGTTCAGACCGAAAGGTCTGAATGACAATAAAGGAATCTATCTATCCATCTATTTATCTATCTATTTAAGGGGAATTTTACCAGGACTTTCACACAGAGGGCATCAGTTATATAAAATGAGTGTCCAGAGGAAATGACGGGGGTGGGTACAATTACAATGATTAAAATATATTTAGACAAGTACATTGACAGAAAAGATCTAGATAGATATGGGCCAAATGCAGGAAAGTGGGACTAGCTTAGATAGGCATCTTAGGCATGGTCTGAAGGGTTTCAACCCGAAACATTACCTATTTCCTTCCCTCCATAGATGCTGCCTCACCTGCTGAGTTTCTACAGCATTTTTAGCTACCTTCGATTTTCCAGCATCTGCAGTTCCTTCTTAAACATTAGGCATGGACAAGTTGGGTCAAAAGGACTGTCTCCGCACTGTATAACTCCGACTTTTCCCAGCTCTGCTTTGAAAACTGTAAATCCACCTGTCCTCACAAACTCCAAGGAAGGGTTACCAATACAAAACATTGGCTGGTTTGCCTTTCCACAGATGTTGCTTGACTGGCTGAGTTCTTCCATGATTTCTGCTTTTGTTCCTATCTTCCTTTCCCTTCTATCATACGTTTCATTTTTTAAATTATTTTTACTCAGTTGAAATACTCATTATTTTCAGATTCATTCTGGTGAACTTTGGTGCATAGAGGGGTGGCACAGTAGTGCAGTGGTTGCTGTCTATATGAAGTTTGTACGTTTTCCCTGTGACCGCGTGGGGTTTTTCCGGGTGCTCCGGATTCCTCTCACATTCTAAAGATGCACAGGATTGTAGGTTAATTGGCTTCTGTAAATTGTACCTGGCATGTAGGATCGCACTAGTATAAGGGTGATCGTTGGTTGAGGCAAACTCATTGGGCCGTAGGGACCTGTTTCCATGCTGTATCTCTAAACTAAATTAAAAGTGTGGGCAGAATCAACGGTTTGACCAATCTATTCCATTGGGAATATTTGCCCACCACCTCTGCATTCTGCAACTTCACAGACACACTGATCACAATTTTCCATAAGTTAAAAGATAGATTATCACGGGCAGGGTACCGACAGTTTCCCATTTTGTACGCAAAACCACATTGTCTGCGTGCTCCATCCCGAAACATTTCCTCTTGAATCTTTTTTAATCGATGGCTTCTTTAGTTTAGTTTTTAGTTTAGAAATATAGGCCCTTTGGCCCACCGGGTCTGTGCCGACCAGCGATCCCTGCATATTAACACTATCCTACACCCACGGGACAATTTTTACATTTACCAAGCCAATTAACTAACAAACCTGTACGTCTTTGGAGTGTGGGAGGAAACCGAAGATCTCGGAGAAAACCCACGCAGGTCACGGGGAGAACATATAAACTCCGTACAAACAGCACCCTTAGTCGGGATCGAACCCGGGTCTCCGGCGCTGCATTCGCTGTAAGGCAGCAACTCTACCGCTGCGCCACCGTGCCGCACAGCAACACACAACTTCCAAAACATTAACCATTTCCCTGTGTGCCTCATTTTCAGTTTGATATCCTTCATGCTTTTATCTCAGAAATCTTCACGCTGACCACCATCTCACACCCGCCCTTAGCATTCCCTACTGGTCACGGGAATCTCCCACTACTTCCAGGTCTTCATTCCCACCCAAACCTTCCATCATTCCATCATGATCCTGCAGTTTGAAAACATTCTTTGCAACCTTTCTTCCTGATCATTTTGCAAATGTCCTGCCTCATTGAAGGCACCATGAGTGTTTTCCTCCTTCCAACTCCTGGTTATCCTTAAATCTCTGTGGTAAAAAAGGTTGGGTCTGTTTATTCTTGTGACCTCCAATTTCTGGCCATTGTGATGTTTTCGCACCATCGAGAGCGAGGAAGCCCGCCGCAAATGAGGAGGGACCTGAGCCGCCGAGAGGGAGGAAGGAACCGAGACCACAGGGAGACTGCCGAGTGAGTAGGGGGACCCACATCGCAGAGCGTAAAACTGAGGAGGGCCGTCGAGAGAAACCTGGTAGGGGACTGCAGAGAACGAAGGGGGACACAGCAGAAGGCTTTAAAAAAAGAATCAAAAATAGATTTATTCAAGTATACAATACAATACTATTTACAATACCAAATAATTCAAAACAAAACCCACCACCACAATACAGCCAAAACAAATATTCCTTAGACAACTATTTCCCCATCCTTATTAAGGATGCATTCCACCCCCACGGTGCCCAGCGGTCCCGGAAATCCTCCAGGTTGCCCATGGACAGTGCGTAGTCCCTCTCTAAAACCACCCGGGCACAGACGTACTGTAACCCCGGAAAAAGGGGAAGGCAGCCAGCTCGGGCACACCTGGCCAGGCCTAGGAGCAACCCAACCAGGACATCTTCAGCCCTACCCTCTACCCTAAGCACAGGGTGTCCAAGATGATGGTGGGTGTGAAGTGCAGCCAGAAGGCAAGGAGCAGCCCCTTTCGGTATTGGATCAGGAGTTGCAACCTCACCCACTCCATGTACATGTGGAACATCGACTATTCAAGTGGCAGGCGGCTATGAACCAGGAGAGAAACAAGGTGCACGGGACTCCTCGGTGCAGTAGCCTCCACCCCAGGTCCCCGATGTAGATGGGGAGAACCCCTGCATAGATGGACCCCCACTGGGGGGCCCTCTCGCAGCCAAAAGGCAACGCCGACCACCACTTTGTGTCCGGACGGTGGACCAGGGAGAGGAAGTGCAGGGTGTGGAGGAGGAGCCCGTACAGGAGACACCTCCCTGCGTCTAAGAGGGAGATGAAGGGAGTCGAGGAAAGGCAGCTCAGGTTGTGTGGTAACGGCTCCCAAGAAGGATTCTGGGGCCTGGGTCTGTCGAGAAATTCCGGCTGAGCAGGGGTTTGCTCAGCCAGAAGTACTCCACACTTTCGAGCCTCCCCGACACCCGGTGGGGTGGGACAAGGGCCGGCCGCTCTCACGACTGGGTCATCGCGGAGGGGAGCCCTGGTCGACGGCAACCTAGTTCCAGACTCTCAACAGGTCCCGGTAGAAGCCGGGCATCCTCTGCAGGACGGCACGGCTGACACCCACCACCGGTATCCGCGTACATCCTTGAAGGCAGCGGCCCCATTGGAAAATGGGCGTTGCCAGCATATGCCACATGGGAGGACGCCCAGAGTATAGGTATCACTGCAGCGTCCTGAGGCGGAGAGCCGCCACCTGGGTGCGAATGCCCACCCGTGACTGACCGCCCTCCTCGATCGGGAGACTCAGGACCGCTGCAGAGACCCAGTGCTTTCCGCTGCTCCAGAAGAAGTCCACCAACATCCTCTGGATGATCCCAGCAAAGGTAGCCGTTGGGACCAAAGTGGTCATCCAGTACCAGAGCATGGAGGCCATCAGCTGGTTAATAACCAACACCCTGCCCTGGTAGGTAATCACCCTTAGTAAACCTGGCAAGCGCCTCAGCTGGGCGATGACTTTCGTCCCTAGCTCCTGCCAGCGGGCTTCCGAGAATGAAGTGGAACCCGGCAGGGGGCCACCAAGATTGAAGGGGGACCCGATGTGGGGGGGGGGGGGGGGGCATCTGTGGCCACATGTGGTCGCAGGCCTTGTCTGCTGCTGCACAAAGATGATAAGACTGTTCAATTAACTTTTTGAAACTTGTGGCGATTCTGTGTACTACCTAGGTGTGGTCTGCTATATGATTTAACCGGATTACAGTATTTACAAAACAAAGCATTTCACGGTACCAAGGTACATGTGACAATAAAATACCATTGAATCATTGAATTGAATCATTGTATATATTTTATTTACTGTATTTAGAGTAAACATGATCTTCAATTTTTTTTTCATAATTGCAGATTTGTATCCACGTGTCAACAGCATGATAATAATTTTCAGTGTCTCAGTGGAGCGATCTAAGTAATATTACTTTCGTGGTACATGACCTCTTCTGTATCTTAGCCTTTAATTGCTTTCTTCTGATTCATGGCAATACTTGAGAGATAAAACTAAGAAAGACACTTAAGTAGGTCATGTTGTACTGGGTCATGTCCATTTTCATGAATGCCATTGAACTAAAAATAGAATATTATATTTTGTTGTATAATTCAATAAAGTAAATGTACTGTAAATGTTCAAGTACTTAAATGTTCATGGTTTCTGAGCCTAAAGCGTCACATATTTCAGTTGTAACAGATTATAAATGTTTTTTTGATCATGCTTCTTTGTTCGATGCCTTTAGGAGCGAAGAGACTAGAGTAGGAGTTTATAACTATGCCATTAATCTGAATCTGTCAGACCATTTCATTGACTAATGCTATTCGTAAAATACTCCTATTTTGCATAATAAAGTCGTAGAAGCTGAATTCAATATGCATTTTTATCTTGATTCAAATATGAAGATAATAGGGACTAATTATGAACATTTGCGTATGACATTTTAAAATTAAATCAACTATACTTTCCTGTTTTCTCTGTAGTTTTCGCTGTTTTTAACTGCCTAACCACCATACTGCGCACAACAGGAGAAATGCCCAGGTTTCTCATTTTCAAGCTCTGCTGTAATTATGTTTGCTTTCCTTCTGCACTTGCCGGTTGCAAATTGTGTAGCTGGCGTACTAATCACAGACATAAACACACAATAAAACTGATTATAAAGTTCTACTGGATGCACAAGCGGTTTTCTTGGCAGTCCTCCCACTGCTACATTGGCAATTGAATTGCGTCCTGACTTGGTAAATGGAGCAAAATGTGTGATCGCATGATAGCATTGAGAGACTCCGTCTTATATCATTGGGTGGCAGTGGATGTGTTGTAAGTGGGCAAAACCAGTCAGCTAAACAGTAATGAGTGGCTGTATAATTCTGCAGTCAGCTCTGATCAATCTTTTTACAATTCCAGCTGAGATCAACTTTCATGTGGTTTACTACATGCAGCACATTAGTGCCAATGCTCTTCACGCTGATTTCTGACAAAAACATCTTCCTAAATGCTTCTGCAAATTGAGGAAGCCTTTTCATGCAATGTCTTCCTCCCAAAGCTACATTGGTTCAGGAAGTTAGCACTGCTATTTGGAATCTGATACGCACTTTGTGGAACTCCAGCCTTTCCTCACCCTCCCACTGAAGCAACAAAGATAAAGAGCAGTTTTATACTAATTACATTGCCTTGTAATTCTACTGAGGACAGAACAAGAGATGTTCGGAAAGTCAGTGACAACACCTCGCAGTGGGGGTGAGAGTGCTCGGGGATGGAGAGTGTGTTGGTGATTGAGAGGCTGGGGTTCAGTTGACCAGTAATGAGTAGAGCGTCTCACGCTCGAGGTTCAATACTTGAACCCTGGAATTCAACCCCTTCAATGTCACTGCAGCAGATCTAACATTGCCTTACCGTTGCAAAATCAAAGACCCCGGGGTAATAGGCTCATGCACGACAATTTGCCCTCCACTAGCACAGGTGCTCCATGGTGATTGCCCCCAATCCAAGCTTTCCCACCTCTCTCAACATGAAGGGAGTTCTCCCAAGACCTTGACAGCAGAAATGTTCTTTTAAATCACCAGATGAAATAGGAGTTCTCCGACCACACTCTCATTTCACTCCTGCCATCGGAAGAAGGTACAGGAGCCTGAAAACGGTAATGTCCAGGTTCAGGAGCAGCTTCTTCCCTACAACCACCAGGCTATTAAACACCATAACCTCCAAATAAACTTTGAACTACTTTGCATTATTTTAGTTTTATTTGTTACATTCAGAAACACACACACATATACATAAAATATCTGCATGTGAGTGTGTGTGCAATGCTTATTATGGTGTTTACTATGTTTACATATCTGTTGTGCTGCTGCAATAAGAATATTATTATAAGAATATAATTATGATCTATTCTACATTTTCCTTGATCTCAATCCCATTTGTCTAGTTTTCACACCATACACTTCCTTACCTCTGTATCTCCCTCGACCCTGACAGTCTGAAGAAGGGTATCGACCCGAAAGGTCACCCATTCCTTCTCTCCAGAGATGCTGCCTGCCCCGCTGAGTTACTCCAGCATTTTGTGTCTATCTTCATTTTAAACCAGCATCTGCAGTTCCTTCCTATAACATAAGAATATTATTGTTCCAATTCGGGACATATGATACTAAAACACTCTTGACTATTGACTCTTGATGGAATGATTACTGTAGACTCCTATGAACTGTGGGTGGTCACAAGGCAACATATGGCCTCCTTTGCCATGGAATCCACAGAAGCCTTTCTTGAGTATTGAAAGAAGGGATCTCTTTTATAGTAAGATTGTTATGCAATGTCAGTACATAGTCCTCTAACTGCAATTTACATGTGGATAAAACTGAGCAGATTCACAAAATAACTGGATCTTGACCCTTGTTCTTGGTCTATCCTTGCAAGAAGAGCTATATTTAGTTCTATGAAATACAAAGCCGCCAGAAAGTAAATCTTCATGACAATAGGGCTTACAAACTAAATATTTTATGGAGGGAGTTGCAGAACAATACTATTCAACATATCTATCCCAATAGCAAGAAAACTGTAAATAAAATGTCCTCGTTTTGAGACTCTGTATTAAATGTATGTCATTCATTTTAGTGTGTTTCAAAGAGGAGAGATGAACTGTATCAATCGAAGTATTGTTTTGTTAAAATTTTCCTCAGAGTATCATCGGCATGAAGTTTTATATTTAACTAGACCAAGTGGGACCCGTTGGTTCACGTCCTCTCAAGGCATGGTTGCGAGGGGAGGGGGCGGCCTGCAGCATCACACACACACTAACCAACCTCTCACACACACATACACACACACACTAATCACCGCCCCCCACACACAAACACACTAACCACCAAAATCGATATTATATTAATATTATTCATTCACTCCATTTACCCCATGCCCCGCCCTATCCACTCACTCATAGCCCCCAACTTGCAGGCACGGTTAGAGAGGTAGGGGGATAGAGAGAGAGCAAAACAGAGACACAGAGAAGGACAGAGGCACAGAGAAGGACACGAGGCACAGAGAGGGACACAGAGGCACAGAGAGGGACACAGAGGCACAGAGAGGGACACAGCAGCACAGAGAGGGACACCGATGCAAAGAGAGGGACACAGAGGCACACACAGAGGGACACAGAGGCACAGAGAGGGAAACAGAGAGGGACACAGAGGCACAGAGATGGAGACAGAGGCACAGAGAGGGACACAGAGGCACAGAGAGGGAGGCACGGAGAGGGACATAGGCACAGAGAGGGACACAGAGAGGGACACAAAGAGGCACACAGAGGCACAGAGAGGGGCACAGAGAGAAACACAGAGGCACAGAGAAGGACACAGAGGCAGGGAAGCTTGCTGCCTTTTGGAGCTGGGGTTCCCGGGTGTCTGCTGCCTTTTGGAGCTGGGGTTCCCAGGTGTCTGCTGCCTTTTGGAGCTGGGGTTCCCGGGTGTCTGCTGCCTTTTGGAGCTGGGGTTCCCAGGTGTCTGCTGCCTTTTGGAGCTGGGGTTCCCAGGTGTCTGCTGCCTTTTGGAGCTGGGGTTCCCGGGTGTCTGCTGCCTTTTGGAGCTGGGGTTCCCGGGTGTCTGCTGCCTTTTGGAACTGGGGTTCCCAGGTGTCTGCTGCCTTTTGGAGCTGGGGTTCCCAGGTGTCTGCTGCCTTTTGGAGCTGGGGTTCCCAGGTGTCTGCTGCCTTTTGGAGCTGGGGTTCCCGGGTGTCTGCTGCCTTTTGGAGCTGGGGTTCCCAGGTGTCTGCTGCCTTTTGGAGCTGGGGTTCCCAGGTGTCTGCTGCCTTTTGGAGCTGGGGTTCCCAGGTGTCTATTGCCTTTTGGAGCTGGGGTTCCCGGGTGTCTGCTGCCTTTTGGAGCTGGGGTTTCAGATTTGCGGCGTCTTTTGAGCGGGCGGCCCTGCTGCTGCGATTGAGCGGACAGTCCAAAGAAGCGGAGGGCTGGCCAATCATGGCTTCCGCGATGGGAAAGCCCACCCACCTGCGTGACAGACGATCGGGCGGGGGAAACGGAGAGGAGGTCGTCCCCGTGAGGGCCAGAGATCGCCAGGTGTGATCGGGATTACCAGCGAGGAAAAGGCGTCACAATTTCCCGTGTCCCTGCGATCAACGGAGGAATTGCAAGTCTCCATAGACGGCCTCTCCCAGAGGGAGTAATGGCCGCCAGGGCCACCTTCCCATCGCGCTGCCCCATGCCCACGCGATGATAACGGCCGCCGCCGCCATGTTCTAGAACCCGAGCCGAAGCGCGAGCGTACTTCGTGTTCAGCTGCTGGGCTGTGGGCGGGGCTGGGAGCTGTGGTGCTGACGGCCGGGTGAGTGCTAGTCGACAGCGAGTCGGGAGGCGAAAAATTAACTGTGAGTCTGGGGGGGGGGGTTAACGTAACATCTCGGGTTCTGTCGGGAAACTGGAGCAGAGGCGCGAGCGTACGGCCTGGCGAGTGCTAGTCGACAGCGAGTCAGGAGGCGGCAAAATGACTGTGATTCATGGAGGGGTAACGTAACTCGTCAGCTGCTTTAATCCAGAGCAAGGGGGAGCCATTGTGACATCATCCAGCTCGTTAGATTTTAAAAAGATGTCAGATTGTAAAGTCGGGGGGGGGGGGGGGGTTAACGTAACTCATCAGCTGCTTTAATCCAGAGCCCAGGGGTGGGAGGGAAGGGGGCTGAAAGGGCTCCTGTGAGCAAGAGGAGCCATTATGATGTCATTTAAAAATATGTCAGATTGGTGAAGAATTTTAGTAATAAACTTGGGAAATAATGAATCAAATTTACAGATGAGGGGATTTTTGAAATCATGAGGTAAATCTCTTCCGCAAAATGTAAAAATGTCACCGTTACCATGTCGGGTTTACGAGGAGATGTGAATCAAAGGAAAAGTTCCAGCAAGCATTCGCACAAACGAACATTCAGAGTTTTATAAGTTACTAGACCAAGTGCAGACCCATTGGGTCTGTTTGTCCAACGCGCGGTTGCAGTAGGTGGCTGGGGGGGGGGGCGGCATGCGGCATCACATGCACTAACCACCCCCACACACACACTAACTACCCCCCCCCCCCCGCACACAGGCTAACTACCCCCCTTAATATTATATTCATATTATTAATTTGCTCCTTTTACCCCATAACCACCCTATCCACTAATGCATAGCCCCCAACTCGCAGGTGTGTCTAGAGAGGGGGGGGGGGGTAGAGAGTGAGGGCAGAGAGAGAATGGGGAGAGACAGAGAGAGGGGGCAGAGACAGAAGGGCAAGAGACAGAGGGAGAGGGGGGGTGGAGGGGAGGAGGGGAGAGAGAGATGGGAGGGGAGAGAGGGGGAGAGAGAGGGAGAGAGGGGGCTGAGAGGGGGAAGGGGGTAGTGGAGAGGGAGGGGGAGAGAGAGAGGGAGGGGGAGAGAGAAGGGAGGGGGAGAGAGAGAGAGGGGGGAGAGAGGGAGAGGAGGAGAGAGAGAGAGGGAGAGAGAGTGGGAGAGAGAGAGAGGTGGGGCGGGGCGGCAGGTCGCGTGGGCCCGAGCGAGCCCGGAGCAATCCGAGGACCAAAGATCCTATAGCGAGCTATAGGATCTTTGCTGAGGACTGCCAAAGCTTCCGCCAGCGTTACAGAGGATCGGGCCGCGGACACAGACCGAGAGGAGGTCATCCCCTGTGATGGGTAGAGAGGAGAGTGGAGGAGGTGAGAAGAGGAGGGGGGGGGAGCCGGGCGAGTGAGTGGGCTGCGAACAGTGGAGAGAGACAGCACCAGCTTGACTCTCTGGAAACCGGCAGCTGAGTGTGTGGGCGGGCGAGCGGGGAATGAGAGAGGCGAGGCTTCACAAGCTGCACGGGCAGCGCAGAGAAGCTTCAGCACGTGAGGCGCCTCTGAGCTCGAGATCTGCAGAACAAAAATCCTATAGCGGAGCAGAGCTGTAGGATCTTTGTTCTGCAGAACTTTATCAATCTTTCTGTGCCTTTTGAAGAACGGGGGGGCTAACGTACCTCGTGGAAAACTGCGCATGCGAGTTGACAGCAGCTGCATTCATCCACAGCGGCGGGGGGGGGGGGGGCATGAGGAAAGGCATTGTGAGGTCAGCAGCTGGGCAACCTTCTTTGTTTTTTTTAATGTCAGTTTGGTGATAAATGTTAGTAAATATCTCGGGAAATAATGGACCAAATTTATAGAGGATTGGATTTTTGAAATCATACGGACAAATTTCTACCAGAAGATGTAAACATTTCACTGTTATTGTAATGTCAGCAGCTGGGCAGTGGTCAGATTTAATATAAAGGTCAGATTGGTCAACAATTTTAATTAAAAAGTCGGGAAAATAATGTACCAAATGTACAGAGAAATCACAAGGAAAATCTCTACTGAAATATGTAAAGATTTCCCCGTTTCGGCATCTGGTTTTCGAGGAGATACGTTTTACAGGCAAAATGACACGCACACGCACACGCACGTGCGCACACACACACACACACACACACACACACACACACACACACACACACACACACACACACACACACACACACACACACACACACTAATCACCGCCCCCCACACACAAACACACTAACCACCAAAATCGATATTATATTAATATTATTCATTCACTCCATTTACCCCATGCCCCGCCCTATCCACTCACTCATAGCCCCCAACTTGCAGGCACGGTTAGAGAGGTAGGGGGATAGAGAGAGAACAAAACAGAGACACAGAGAAGGACAGAGGCACAGAGAAGGACACGAGGCACAGAGAGGGACACAGAGGCACAGAGAGGGACACAGAGGCACAGAGAGGGACACAGCAGCACAGAGAGGGACACCGATGCAAAGAGAGGGACACAGAGGCACACACAGAGGGACACAGAGGCACAGAGAGGGAAACAGAGAGGGACACAGAGGCACAGAGATGGAGACAGAGGCACAGAGAGGGACACAGAGGCACAGAGAGGGAGGCACGGAGAGGGACATAGGCACAGAGAGGGACACAGAGAGGGACACAAAGAGGCACACAGAGGCATAGAGAGGGGCACAGAGAGAAACACAGAGGCACAGAGAAGGACACAGAGGCAGGGAAGCTTGCTGCCTTTTGGAGCTGGGGTTCCCAGGTGTCTGCTGCCTTTTGGAGCTGGGGTTCCCAGGTGTCTGCTGCCTTTTGGAGCTGGGGTTCCCAGGTGTCTGCTGCCTTTTGGAGCTGGGGTTCCCAGGTGTCTGCTGCCTTTTGGAGCTGGGGTTCCCGGGTGTCTGCTGCCTTTTGGAGCTGGGGTTCCCAGGTGTCTGCTGCCTTTTGGAGCTGGGGTTCCCAGGTGTCTGCTGCCTTTTGGAGCTGGGGTTCCCAGGTGTCTGCTGCCTTTTGGAGCTGGGGTTCCCAGGTGTCTGCTGCCTTTTGGAGCTGGGGTTTCAGATTTGCGGCGTCTTTTGAGCGGGCGGCCCTGCTGCTGCGATTGAGCGGACAGTCCAAAGAAGCGGAGGGCTGGCCAATCATGGCTTCCGCGATGGGAAAGCCCACCCACCTGCGTGACAGACGATCGGGCGGGGGAAACGGAGAGGAGGTCGTCCCCGTGAGGGCCAGAGATCGCCAGGTGTGATCGGGATTACCAGCGAGGAAAAGGCGTCACAATTTCCCGTGTCCCTGCGATCAACGGAGGAATTGCAGGTCTCCATAGACGGCCTCTCCCAGAGGGAGTAATGGCCGCGAGGGCCACCTTCCCATCGCGCTGCCCCATGCCCACGCGATGATAACGGCCGCCGCCGCCATGTTCTAGAACCCGAGCCGAAGCGCGAGCGTACTTCGTGTTCAGCTGCTGGGCTGTGGGCGGGGCTGGGAGCTGTGGTGCTGACGGCCGGGTGAGTGCTAGTCGACAGCGAGTCGGGAGGCAAAAAATTAACTGTGAGTCTGGGGGGGGGGGTTAACGTAACATCTCGGGTTCTGTCGGGAAACTGGAGCAGAGGCGCGAGCGTACGGCCTGGCGAGTGCTAGTCGACAGCGAGTCAGGAGGCGGCAAAATGACTGTGATTCATGGAGGGGTAACGTAACTCGTCAGCTGCTTTAATCCAGAGCAAGGGGGAGCCATTGTGACATCATCCAGCTCGTTAGATTTTAAAAAGATGTCAGATTGTAAAGTCGGGGGGGGGGGGGTTAACGTAACTCATCAGCTGCTTTAATCCAGAGCCCAGGGGTGGGAGGGAAGGGGGCTGAAAGGGCTCCTGTGAGCAAGAGGAGCCATTATGATGTCATTTAAAAATATGTCAGATTGGTGAAGAATTTTAGTAATAAACTTGGGAAATAATGAATCAAATTTACAGATGAGGGGATTTTTGAAATCATGAGGTAAATCTCTTCCGCAAAATGTAAAAATGTCACCATTACCATGTCGGGTTTACGAGGAGATGTGAATCAAAGGAAAAGTTCCAGCAAGCATTCGCACAAACGAACATTCAGAGTTTTATAAGTTACTAGACCAAGTGCAGACCCATTGGGTCTGTTTGTCCAACGCGCGGTTGCAGTAGGTGGCTGGGGGGGGGTGGCATGCGGCATCACATGCACTAACCACCCCCACACACACACTAACTACCCCCCCCCCGCACACAGGCTAACTACCCCCCTTAATATTATATTCATATTATTAATTTGCTCCTTTTACCCCATAACCACCCTATCCACTAATGCATAGCCCCCAACTCGCAGGTGTGTCTAGAGAGGGGGGGGGTAGAGAGTGAGGGCAGAGAGAGAATGGGGAGAGACAGAGAGAGGGGGCAGAGACAGAAGGGCAAGAGACAGAGGGAGAGGGGGGGTGGAGGGGAGGAGGGGAGAGAGAGATGGGAGGGGAGAGAGGGGGAGAGAGAGGGAGAGAGGGGGCTGAGAGGGGGAAGGGGGAAGTGGAGAGGGAGGGGGAGAGAGAGAGGGAGGGGGAGAGAGAAGGGAGGGGGAGAGAGAGAGAGGGGGGAGAGAGGGAGAGGGGGAGAGAGAGAGAGGGAGAGAGAGTGGGAGAGAGAGAGAGGTGGGGCGGGGCGGCAGGTCGCGTGGGCCCGAGCGAGCCCGGAGCAATCCGAGGACCAAAGATCCTATAGCGAGCTATAGGCTCTTTGCTGAGGACTGCCAAAGCTTCCGCCAGCGTTACAGAGGATCGGGCCGCGGACACAGACCGAGAGGAGGTCATCCCCTGTGATGGGTAGAGAGGAGAGTGGAGGAGGTGAGAAGAGGAGGGGGGGGGGAGCCGGGCGAGTGAGTGGGCTGCGAACAGTGGAGAGAGACAGCACCAGCTTGACTCTCTGGAAACCGGCAGCTGAGTGTGTGGGCGGGCGAGCGGGGAATGAGAGAGGCGAGGCTTCACAAGCTGCACGGGCAGCGCAGAGAAGCTTCAGCACGTGAGGCGCCTCTGAGCTCGAGATCTGCAGAACAAAAATCCTATAGCGGAGCAGAGCTGTAGGATCTTTGTTCTGCAGAACTTTATCAATCTTTCTGTGCCTTTTGAAGAACGGGGGGGCTAACGTACCTCGTGGAAAACTGCGCATGCGAGTTGACAGCAGCTGCATTCATCCACAGCGGCGGGGGGGGGGGGGCATGAGGAAAGGCATTGTGAGGTCAGCAGCTGGGCAACCTTCTTTGTTTTTTTTAATGTCAGTTTGGTGATAAATGTTAGTAAATATCTCGGGAAATAATGGACCAAATTTATAGAGGATTGGATTTTTGAAATCATACGGACAAATTTCTACCAGAAGATGTAAACATTTCACTGTTATTGTAATGTCAGCAGCTGGGCAGTGGTCAGATTTAATATAAAGGTCAGATTGGTCAACAATTTTAATTAAAAAGTCGGGAAAATAATGTACCAAATGTACAGAGAAATCACAAGGAAAATCTCTACTGAAATATGTAAAGATTTCCCCGTTTCGGCATCTGGTTTTCGAGGAGATACGTTTTACAGGCAAAATGACACGCACACGCACACGCACGCGCGCGCGCGCACACACACACACACACACACACACACACACACACACACACACACACACACACACACACACACACACACACACACACACACACACACACACACACACACACACACACTAATCACCGCCCCCCACACACAAACACACTAACCACCAAAATCGATATTATATTAATATTATTCATTCACTCCATTTACCCCATGCCCCGCCCTATCCACTCACTCATAGCCCCCAACTTGCAGGCACGGTTAGAGAGGTAGGGGGATAGAGAGAGAGCAAAACAGAGACACAGAGAAGGACAGAGGCACAGAGAAGGACACGAGGCACAGAGAGGGACACAGAGGCACAGAGAGGGACACAGAGGCACAGAGAGGGACACAGCAGCACAGAGAGGGACACCGATGCAAAGAGAGGGACACAGAGGCACACACAGAGGGACACAGAGGCACAGAGAGGGAAACAGAGAGGGACACAGAGGCACAGAGATGGAGACAGAGGCACAGAGAGGGACACAGAGGCACAGAGAGGGAGGCACGGAGAGGGACATAGGCACAGAGAGGGACACAGAGAGGGACACAAAGAGGCACACAGAGGCATAGAGAGGGGCACAGAGAGAAACACAGAGGCACAGAGAAGGACACAGAGGCAGGGAAGCTTGCTGCCTTTTGGAGCTGGGGTTCCCGGGTGTCTGCTGCCTTTTGGAGCTGGGGTTCCCAGGTGTCTGCTGCCTTTTGGAGCTGGGGTTCCCAGGTGTCTGCTGCCTTTTGGAGCTGGGGTTCCCAGGTGTCTGCTGCCTTTTGGAGCTGGGGTTCCCAGGTGTCTGCTGCCTTTTGGAGCTGGGGTTTCAGATTTGCGGCGTCTTTTGAGCGGGCGGCCCTGCTGCTGCGATTGAGCGGACAGTCCAAAGAAGCGGAGGGCTGGCCAATCATGGCTTCCGCGATGGGAAAGCCCACCCACCTGCGTGACAGACGATCGAGCGGGGGAAACGGAGAGGAGGTCGTCCCCGTGAGGGCCAGAGATCGCCAGGTGTGATCGGGATTACCAGAGAGGAAAAGGCGTCACAATTTCCCGTGTCCCTGCGATCAACGGAGGAATTGCAGGTCTCCATAGACGGCCTCTCCCAGAGGGAGTAATGGCCGCCAGGGCCACCTTCCCATCGCGCTGCCCCATGCCCACGCAATGATAACGGCCGCCGCCGCCATGTTCTAGAACCCGAGCCGAAGCGCGAGCGTACTTCGTGTTCAGCTGCTGGGCTGTGGGCGGGGCTGGGAGCTGTGGTGCTGACGGCCGGGTGAGTGCTAGTCGACAGCGAGTCGGGAGGCGAAAAATTAACTGTGAGTCTGGGGGGGGGGGGTTAACGTAACATCTCGGGTTCTGTCGGGAAACTGGAGCAGAGGCGCGAGCGTACGGCCTGGCGAGTGCTAGTCGACAGCGAGTCAGGAGGCGGCAAAATGACTGTGATTCATGGAGGGGTAACGTAACTCGTCAGCTGCTTTAATCCAGAGCAAGGGGGAGCCATTGTGACATCATCCAGCTCGTTAGATTTTAAAAAGATGTCAGATTGTAAAGTCGGGGGGGGGGGGGGGGTTAACGTAACTCATCAGCTGCTTTAATCCAGAGCCCAGGGGTGGGAGGGAAGGGGGCTGAAAGGGCTCCTGTGAGCAAGAGGAGCCATTATGATGTCATTTAAAAATATGTCAGATTGGTGAAGAATTTTAGTAATAAACTTGGGAAATAATGAATCAAATTTACAGATGAGGGGATTTTTGAAATCATGAGGTAAATCTCTTCCGCAAAATGTAAAAATGTCACCGTTACCATGTCGGGTTTACGAGGAGATGTGAATCAAAGGAAAAGTTCCAGCAAGCATTCGCACAAACGAACATTCAGAGTTTTATAAGTTACTAGACCAAGTGCAGACCCATTGGGTCTGTTTGTCCAACGCGCGGTTGCAGTAGGTGGCTGGGGGGGGGGGCGGCATGCGGCATCACATGCACTAACCACCCCCACACACACACACTAACTACCCCCCCCCGCACACAGGCTAACTACCCCCCTTAATATTATATTCATATTATTAATTTGCTCCTTTTACCCCATAACCACCCTATCCACTAATGCATAGCCCCCAACTCGCAGGTGTGTCTAGAGAGGGGGGGGTAGAGAGTGAGGGCAGAGAGAGAATGGGGAGAGACAGAGAGAGGGGGCAGAGACAGAAGGGCAAGAGACAGAGGGAGAGGGGGGGTGGAGGGGAGGAGGGGAGAGAGAGATGGGAGGGGAGAGAGAGATGGGAGGGGAGAGAGGGGGAGAGAGAGGGAGAGAGGGGGCTGAGAGGGGGAAGGGGGTAGTGGAGAGGGAGGGGGAGAGAGAGAGGGAGGGGGAGAGAGAAGGGAGGGGGAGAGAGAGAGAGGGGGGAGAGAGGGAGAGGGGGAGAGAGAGAGAGGGAGAGAGAGTGGGAGAGAGAGAGAGGTGGGGCGGGGCGGCAGGTCGCGTGGGCCCGAGCGAGCCCGGAGCAATCCGAGGACCAAAGATCCTATAGCGAGCTATAGGCTCTTTGCTGAGGACTGCCAAAGCTTCCGCCAGCGTTACAGAGGATCGGGCCGCGGACACAGACCGAGAGGAGGTCATCCCCTGTGATGGGTAGAGAGGAGAGTGGAGGAGGTGAGAAGAGGAGGGGGTGGGAGCCGGGCGAGTGAGTGGGCTGCGAACAGTGGAGAGAGACAGCACCAGCTTGACTCTCTGGAAACCGGCAGCTGAGTGTGTGGGCGGGCGAGCGGGGAATGAGAGAGGCGAGGCTTCACAAGCTGCACGGGCAGCGCAGAGAAGCTTCAGCACGTGAGGCGCCTCTGAGCTCGAGATCTGCAGAACAAAAATCCTATAGCGGAGCAGAGCTGTAGGATCTTTGTTCTGCAGAACTTTATCAATCTTTCTGTGCCTTTTGAAGAATGGGGGGGCTAACGTACCTCGTGGAAAACTGCGCATGCGAGTTGACAGCAGCTGCATTCATCCACAGCGGCGGGGGGGGGGGGCATGAGGAAAGGCATTGTGAGGTCAGCAGCTGGGCAACCTTCTTTGTTTTTTTTAATGTCAGTTTGGTGATAAATGTTAGTAAATATCTCGGGAGATAATGGACCAAATTTATAGAGGATTGGATTTTTGAAATCATACGGACAAATTTCTACCAGAAGATGTAAACATTTCACTGTTATTGTAATGTCAGCAGCTGGGCAGTGGTCAGATTTAATATAAAGGTCAGATTGGTCAACAATTTTAATTAAAAAGTCGGGAAAATAATGTACCAAATGTACAGAGAAATCACAAGGAAAATCTCTACTGAAATATGTAAAGATTTCCCCGTTTCGGCATCTGGTTTTCGAGGAGATACGTTTTACAGGCAAAATGACACGCACACGCACGCACACACACACACACACACACACACACACACACACACACACACACACACACACACACACACACACACACACACACACACACACACACACACACACACACACACACACACACACACACACACACACACACACACACACACACACACACACACACACACACACACACACACACACACACACACACACACACACACACACACACACACACACACACACACACACACACACAGTTTTAAAAGTATATAGACATGATATTGTTTTATAACAAGTAATTAAGTTGCTTACCATTTGCTTCACAGAAGAAAAACAGTTTATTGCAAATTCCTGCTTTGCAGAGTGAGTTAAAGAATTAACGTAGCAAAAAGCACTTCACATGCTACTTCTAAGTTATAAATGACAGAAATGCACTAGTAATAATGCCCAATACGTAGGAAAATTGTTACTAATTTCCACAGTATTGGTGATAGAGTGTGCTGCAAAACTGGAGTTTTGTTAATTTTTTCATCTTTCTGTGTCTTGGTTTTAGAGGGCTGTTAAATACAATTGTGAAGTAATTAGCTTCCTTTCACTCTTCAATTGCTTCATTTTTCCTCTATGCTCAAAATGTACCTGTGATTATTGAAACGGCTACTAGATTGTTTTGTTCCTTCTGCTGGTAAGGGTCCTAGGGTTAAATCACAGGTCTCCCACAAGGAGCAGGGAATGAACAGATAGTCCTATGGTGACTGTAAATTGGGTTCCAGCATCCATTCAAGTGAATGCAGACACCTGCTGAGAATCCCCAGATAACTAGCTGATGTAAGGAATTCAAATTCTAGCTACTGTACAACCAGTACTTGGCTCCAGGTGAGTTGTTACAGGGAAGGTTTTGAACAGGACGGCAGCAACTAAGAAATACTGAGAAAAGGAAGGCAATTAGTCATTGAAAGACAATGGAAAGGCATGTTAATTAAGTTGTACATCTTAAAACTTAACCTTAATTTTTTTGGAGAGTCGATGCAATTGTCTAAGGCAGGTTGATATAAATATGTGTCCATTCACAATTTAACTAATATACTGTAGTTAATACACTCGGTTTTTACTCAATGGACACATCCCAGGAGCAGCTGCATTCAGGAAATCCTGATCTTGCAAATGAATCCCTTAAACAACTTCCCACTCTTTGAATTAGATGTTCAGCTGCTCACTGCTTCTTCCTTTGAAAGACCAAAGGATCGCAAAGGGGAAAATCTTAACATCTTGTAGACATTTGTTTTGGAAAGAATGCCTTTATACTTTAACTACTGATGATACATCCAAGCCACATTTCCCCCAAGATTGATAATATGAAGAAAATACTATGAAAACCCACATGATTTTGAGAAATGATCATGGAACATTCATAGTTTAGAAAATAGTCGACACCTTTCATCTGAAATCATGCCAGTATAGCCATTCCCTGCTGCATGCTGAAAAATAATCCAAATGTCAAAACTGCTAGTTTGTCATAACTGATATATTAAAACATTTATTATTTTGTTACATCTGACCTATATGTGACTTTAGTTCCACGAATAAAGTGATGAGCTCTAAACTGTCTTTTTAAGAGTGGTTGCCAACTCTAGTTAAGCCTTTCATTCACACAATCTCTAGCTGGTCAAATATTTGTACCTCCTCTTCTCATAAGTGTAAAGTGAAACAAAATTGTGCCCTTGGTTCAAATGCCACTGCTCTCTTTCTCCTGAGCTGCTTGCAGTGATATCAAAGTGATTGACCATTAATTCCTTCCAAAGACCATCCTTGTTGACTGCTAGCTTTATTCTGTAGTGGCTGAGTAAAGCACTCAGTTTTATCACAGTGCTTCTATCAGTTTAAGAAGGAGTCCCCATGCTCAGAGCACAATGAAGAATAGCCAATAAATGCCATTTGCCAACATAATGCAACATCCTGACAAGTGATAGAGAAACAAATTGCAAAAGGATGCAATGACATTTGTTACTGGGGGAGAAAAGTTCACTGAAATTGATTTATAGAGTTTTGCCAAACCCATTAAAGTTCACATTTCCTTAATGATGTGGTCTGGATTATTATGCTCCTGATTTGCACACCCTCCTAACACATTAACCTACTTATGCATACTTAAATATTATTATTTTGAGGCCATAAAATAAATTGTATTCACACTGCTAGTTAGTAATGATATGCAGCGTCTCATTATTCAATTTCATCATAAAGCATTCTTGAATACCGTTAACCTCTTGGGCATTTTTTTATATTTTACAATGCTACATGACAAATGCTACACAAATTTCTCATTTCTCGTTCCCGAGTTAACAAAAATGGCACATTCATCAGAACACTTAAACCTCAACTTTTTTATAGAGTTGCTGCAATTCAGAAATGATAGTTGATACAAATATGTTTCCTTTCTCAATTTAATTAATATACTGTAGTGACTGTGAAATCTATATAATTAAAAGTCTAAACTTGACCACTTCCTGTTTGCACTATATATCGATTTTAGAAAAAACGCGACACTTACGGCTGTGATTTTTGGCCACCTTACTCAGAGTCCCCCTCCAGCTGTCAGGGCCAGAGGATTTTTCCCATTGATGAAAAATAAAAGACTTATTAATGTTTTAAAAATGGTGAGTTTCTCTCTCCTGTCAATCATGGCATGAAGGCCACACCCCTACCTGTGGGGGGGAGGAGCTATAAACCCAGAAGCGTGGGCGTGGCTCAGTCTCTGCAAGATGGGGGAGGGAGAGGGTCACGACTCTCAGTCTGAGCTGGAAATCGACAGAACACTGAGAATACTGACCTGTGAGTGTCCTTTATGTGTTTTTAAACTGTGCCTTTTTCAACTGTGTGCCTTTTGCAACTGTGTGCCTTTTGCAACTGTGTACCTTTTGCAACTGTAAAAAAAGATGAAAATGTGTAAGATTGATTGTCCACCCTCTCCCCCTTCTCTCTCACAATCTCTCACCTGTTTTCGGCAGAATTTCTGGCAGTTTCTGAGCTGCCAGCCTGCCAGGCCTCAGTTACTGAGCTGCCAGACCTGAGTGACTGAGCTGCCAGCCCAAGAATCCATTCGGCCCACAATGTCCATACTAGCCCTGAAAAAGTCCATTTGGCCCACAACACCCATGCTAGTGCTCCAGAAAGCTCCCCCCCCCCCCACTCCACACTGGCCAGCAATCTTGGAATTGGAGGAGAGGTGGAATATTGCATTGGGGGACCAGCCCTCCCATGTGAACATGGGACCCAACGGGTCCCACTTAGTGTAGTTATCTATATAATTCAAAGTCTAATCTTGGCCACTTCCTGTTTTCGCTGTATCTTCATTTTAGAAAAAAACGCTGCCACTTACATCTGTGATTTTTGGCCATCTTACTCAGTCCCCCTTCGCCCATCACGGCCAGAGGATTTTTCACATCGATGAAAAATAAAAGACTTATTATGTTTAAACAATGTTGAGATTCTCTCTCCTGTCAATCATGCCATGAAGGCCTTGCCCCTTCCGGTGGGAGGGGGAGGGACTATAAAACCCGGAAGTGTGGACGTGGCTCAGTCTCTGCAAGATGGGGGAGGGAGAGGTCACGACTCTCAGTCTGAGCTGTGAATCAACTGAACCCAATGAATGTCCACTGAACTGAGTGTGGATTTTATGTGGTTTTTATGGTGCTAATATGGTGGTATTATGGTGGTTTTATGGTGATTTTACCTTGCTTCAAATGGTATGAAACTGCATTTGAATTTGGTGGCCTTGCACCCTGCTTGAAATGGTATGAAACTGAACTTGAATTTGGTGGCCAGGCACCCTGCTTGAAATGGTATGAAACTGCATTTGAATTTGGTGGCCTCGCACCCTGCTTGAAATGGTATGAAACTGCATATGAATTTGGTGGCCTTGCACCCTGCTTGAAGTGGTATGAAACTGCATTTGAGTTTGGTGGCCTTGCACCCTGCTTGAAGTGGTATGTAACTGCATTTGAATTTAGTGGTCTTGCACCCTGCTTGAAGTGGAATGAAACTGCATTTGAATTTGGTGGCCTTGCACCCTGCTTGAAGTGTATGAAACTGCATTTGAATTTGGTGGCCTTGCACCCTGCTTGAAGTGGTATGAAACTGCATTTTGAATTTGGTGGCCTTGCACACTGCTTGAAGTGGTATGAAACTGCATTTGAATTTGGTGCCCTTGCACCCTGCTTGAAGTGGTATGACATTGCATTTGAATTTGGTGGCCTTGCACTGTGCTGAAATGGTATGAAACAGCATTTGAATTTGGTGGCCTTGCACTCTGCTTGAAATGGAATTTCAAGGAATAGCCGCGACTCAACTGCCTGCCCACCAACCGTGAGTGAGTGAGCTGCCAGTCCAAGAATCCTTTCAGCCCACAATGTCCATACTAGCCCTCTGGAAACTAGTCCTTTCAGCCCACGACACCCATACTAGCGCTACAGAATGCCCCCCCCCCCCCCACTGGCCACCAATACTGGAATTGTTGGAGAGGTGGAATATTGCATTGGGGACCAGCCCTCCCGTGTGAACATGGGACCCAACGGGTCCCACTTAGTCTAGTTTATCCTAACTGGTTGCTTTGTGGCCTGCTAAGGTAATTCCTACGCATAGGAAGGCTACAGAGAGTGGTGGACTTAGCCCGATCCATCAGGAGCACAGGGACACAGCACACCCTCTGTCAAAAATATCTACATGGTGTGTAATCTCAAGAAGGCAGCATTTATCATCAAGGATCCTCACTATCTGGATAATGCCGTTTTCCCGCTACTACCATCGGACAGGGGGCAAAGAAGCTCATGTCCCACAGAACCTGGTTCAGGGACAGCTAGTTTCCTACAATTATCAGGTTCTTGAACCAATGTGCACAACATTAATCTTACCTTGACAGCGGAACACCATGGACAACCTTTTGTAGTACCCTGGACCTGTTCATTAATTGTGAATTTTCACACTAATGTCCTTTTTTTAGTCTCTTTCTTTTCACTGTATTGTAGGATGCATGTGTAAATTATACTTTAAAAAGAAAGATTACATCTGTCTGCTTTGTCTTATAAAACTTCAACAGCAAATTAAGATGAGGGAGATAGGCCACATGGGCAACTATTGGTAATGCCGAAGATAGTCACAAAATGCTGGAGCAGCTCAGCGGGACAGGCAGCATCTCTGGAGAGAAGGAAGGGTCGAGACCCTTCTTGAGACAGGTGATTGATAATGCCTACTCGTAACGTTAGTGGCTTACTTGCATCCTTCTGAATTATTGCCTTTCCTGCAGTGCATTCACTTTCATTCTTAACATAATGGAAATTTTTTAAATGAAGATTACCTCGATCTTCAATCCTGATCAGTAGTTGGGAATACACTATATAGTTGTGGGAGTAACAAACGAATATTATCTCGAAATTCAACCATGATCAGTAATGTGGAATACATTATATAGTTATGGGAGTAACTTTCAGAATTCATTTCCGTAGAAGGCAATGGAATTGAATACCAGAGGCAGATTAAATATTGGTACATAGTGACTTTAGTACTATTGACTGGGGCTGAATTTATAAACAATGAAATAGGTACAACTGATGTGTTTGAAATCTTCCTAACAATATGCATTGCAAAAATATGTAACATTTTCAATACAAATTATTGACAAAGTAATTTTGTCACGAGGTATACATTCTCTGTAACAAATTGCATTTATTCTCAAAGTGTTTGATATTATGTTAACTGTAGGATAGACATTACAGTTGATAACACCAAGATACTAACACTTATTCTTACAAAATTCTTAATTTCAATTTTAGCTCTACTGTTGCAAAATTTGGTTGAGGGGAGAGTTATTATAGGGCATTAGGACATGTATATATATATATTTTTTTAATTTTCCTGTCCAGATAACAGGGATGTGAACTGTGAGGGGGAGAGCTGCCTGATGCAGGGAAAGGTGGCCAACTGGTAGGGGGGCATAAAAGGTGGTGGGACAAGGACTGGGATGAAGATTCAGGTTAATTTATTGTCATTTGCACCAGGGTGCAATGAAATTCCTTGTTAACATCAAGCTCACAGAATGAGCAGTATACCTTCAATAATGATTTAAAAAAAGCAATCAATACATATAACAATGTATTGTATTGTTACAATAAATTCAACAAGATTGTTGTGCATTTGGACTCACTACAAAAAAAGTACAATAATAGAATAACTGAATGCAGTAGCGTTAAGATTAAGACTCTGAGGCAGCCCCCTGGGGAATGGAGTGGGAAAGACATAATTGGGTCAAGCGTTTATTAGCAGAAGGGAAGAAACTGTTCTTATGTCTGGATGTCCAGGCTTTGAATCTCCTGTATCTTCACCCAAAGTAGAAGAGAATAAAGATAATGACTAAGTGGCAGGCATCCTTGATGATATTTCCAGCCTTCCTAATGCAAAGCACCGTGAAAATGGACTGGATGGAAAATATTGATGAGCCGGTGATGGACTGGGCTGCGTTCACCACTCTCTGGAGTTTCTGGCAGTCAAGAGCAGAGCAGTTCCTAGACCAGGCTGAGATGCATCCCATGAGAATACTTTCCAAAGACCAAATGTAAGACTCAGCGCAACAACTGGTCTCCCTCAGCATAACCTTTAGACCATGTCCTTGATTTGTCTTGAGAACTGGTAAAACCTTGCATAGATGCTTACTGACTGATAAAGCCATCTTAGATTGAACAATTGTAAGTATCTTTACATATACCAATTATATAATTGACAGGTTAAAAAATGACTGTGAACATTTTAAAATATTTCAAGAAATAAAATATTTTTAAAAATGTTGCTTGGTAACATATACAAATGCTGATCCCAAGGGGAACATAATCAGAAGAACTGTTCCTTAATGGATATGGAGTGTGAATTGTTGGCCCAAGTTACAGTGCTTCAGAACATTCAGATCCCTTGGGCCTCCACGTTGCCACAAAACCTTCACCTTGTCACAGCAAACCTTGAGAATTTTCATTCCAAATAAACACACAATACAGATTGTGAAAGTCAAAGGCTTATTTCCGCACATATAACATACAAGAGATAACTGCCCTTTTTGCTCAAATTCAGACTAACATTGACATTTACACCCGGGTATAATTAAATTCCTTGTTCACAGGAAATGCGCAGAGTGAACAGCGTCCATTCGGTAATGACAAATGCAACGAAAATGCAACTATAAATAGAACGTGGGGTGTAAAGCAGCAAAATGCTATAAAATTGGTGTGCAATCTGAAACACAACAGAAAATCCAAATGAGGTAAAGTTCTGAGTAAGATACATGGCAGCAGCCCAGTGAAGGGACTGTGAAAGGTGAATGGTTCAAGAGTCCGATAGCAATGGGAAAGAAAATGTTCGTAAGACTGGACATCTGAGCTTTCAAGCTTGTGTATCTGCTCCCAAAAGGTAGAAGAAAGAAAAGGGGAATGGCGGAGGTGGCAGGCATCCTGGACACATCCCTGGTAGACCACATCAAGGAGCCTTTGATGTACTGGGCTGTGTTCATTGCTTGTTGCGGGTTCAGACAGTCAAGACCAGAGCTGAGATCTAACCCATCAGAATACGCTCTTTTGAAGATCTGTAGTTTGAGAGATTCTTCATGGACCTTCCACATCTTCTCAGACACGCAAAAAGTCAATATACTGATGAGCTTTCGTGATCACCACTTCGGTGTGAAGGAAGCAGGTTAGGTTGCTGGTGATATGGATGCCAAGTAACTTGAAGGTGTTGGCAATCTCTACAACAGCTCCGTTGATGTGGACAGACAGTTATGTTCACCCCCCGCTTCCTTAGGTCAACAAACATCTCTTTAAAAAAAACCTCAAAGTGCTGGAGTAACTCAGTGGGTTAGGCAGCAACTCTGGAGAACATGAATTTGTGACTTTGAGGGTGGAGTCCCTTCTTCAGACTCAGACATGTGTTTCATCCTACTGATGTTGAGGGCTAGTTTTTGTCCTGACACCATGACACAAGGTACTCGATCTCTTTCCTGTACTTCGCCTCATATTTATTATTGATCCTGCTGACAATGGTAGTAACATCAGCGAGCTTAAAGAGTGAGTTGGTCACATGGTCATGGATGTACAGGGAGTAGTACTAGGAACTGAGCTCACAACCTTGAGGAGCACCAGTGCTGAGGATCAGGGTGGAGGGAATATTATGAGCAGTTCTATCCAACTGAGATCTGGCGGTTATGGGCCTATCCCATTTAGGCAACTTTATAGGCGACTGCAGGAGACATGGTCGCCACATGTTCGCCGGGGAGTCGCCTTCATGGTCGTGAGGAGTTCCCACATTCTGGAACTAGTCACGGGCTCATTATGGTCGGCACAAATTTTTCAACATGTTGAAAAATTAGCGGCGACCAGAATGAAGCCGCCTTGGAGAGTAGCGAGAATTCTCGTGCCGTAGGTGGGTCGCCAGAGGTCCTAGTGCGTTGCCAGGAGGCCGAAGGTTCTCGTAAGTTGTAGCCGGTGCTGACCAGTGAATTTCATTGGCTCATTGGGAAAAAAAACGTAAGCAGTAGTTTTCAGAACCAAGGATAATGGACCGGTAATATTAATGTCCACTGAGCTTCACAGCCGTGTGTATCTCTGGCTTCTTAAAGGTTGTCACCACTCCTTCTTCCTGCTTCTCCTTCCTTCTCCCCCCTCTTTTAAAGGACTTGCCGTACACTGTGCTTTAGCCGTCTTAATTACAACGCCAACTTCCTGTTCATCGTGGTGTGTGTCTGTATCATCTTGGCTTTGCACCGTGTGAATTTCACTAACGGGCTGATGAAGGTGTGTGTGTGTGTGTGTGTGTGTGTGTGTGTGTGTGTGTGTGTGTGTGTGTGTGTGTGTGTGTGTGTGTGTGTGTGTGTGTGTGTGTGTGTGTGTGTGTGTGTGTGTGTGTGTGTGTGTGTGTGTGTGTGTGTGTGTGTGTGTGTGTGTGTGTGTGTGTGTGTGTGTGTGTGTGGTGTGGGTGTGGGGTGTGTGGTGTGTGGTGTGTGGTGGGTGGGGTGTGTGGGTGGGGTGTGTGGGTGGGGTGTGTGGGTGGGGTGTGTGGGTGGGGTGTGTGGGTGGGGTGTGTGGGTGGGGTGTGTGGGTGGGGTGTGTGGGTGGGGTGTGTGGGTGGGTGTGTGGGTGGGGTGTGTGGGTGGGGTGTGTGGGTGGGGTGTGTGGGTGGGGTGTGTGGGTGGGGTGTGTGGTGGGGTGTGTGGGTGGGTGTGTGGGTGGGGTGTGTGGGTTGGGTGTGTGGGGTGGGTGGGGTGGGTGGGTGGGCTGTGTTGGGTGTGTGTTCTCTTGGGGTTCGGAGGGAGGTGGGGGGTTCTGTTAGCAATGCAAGTAGTGTCATCTGTTTCTTATTGATTAACTAACATATCCTTATGCCAACAAATGACAAAGGTTGGAAAAATATATTTTTTGTGATTTTATAATTTATCAGAAAACCTTATGGCTAAAGTCAAGGGAGTTGCCTTGGAGATACAACAAAATGTTCAGTCATGCACCGTTGTATACATCTAAACCAACATCACATATGTATTTTCAGTGGCCTGCAAAATAGGACATTTAAATTTTTACCTCAGTGTATTTGGATGTCTTTAACTTCCCTGATTAATTACATCATTGAAGTTGTCCACTTTAGATAACCTATTGTACATTATACATGTTAATTGTACGTGTATTGCTTGAGCAGATTTGGTTGTGGTGGTCTCATTTCTGATTAATGATTTCCTTCAATTGTAGATTATTTTTGAATTGACGCATGTACATAATTGAAGGCTAGATAGACTCTTCTTGTAAAAATCAAGCATAAACGTTAAAGACTAGCTTGACAGTGAAACCCATAGCTCCTATAAAAAATCAAAGTGAAAAACCAAAATATCTTTCTAATAGCACTTAAGCCAAAAAAAACTGATCATAAAAGTTGTTCATTCTTTTCTTATGGGGGATTGCACTCAAATGGGTAATATAGGAATGAGAGTCAACATCCATTTAGTATGGCAAAACCTGATGATGCTTATCTTATTCCGCTTGCTGTCATTACTTATGTAAGCTGCTCTATTGAGCCTGCTGTGCAGCTAACCATTATTTTTGATGGCTAATTAAGCATCACCAAAGAATGTGAAAGGTGCTGCCCATATCTACTCCTGGTCTGCATGGCAAATCTTCTAAAACACAGACTATGCTGTCTTTGGACAGAGATAAAGACAAAGATTAATATTAATGGCATTGTAAAATTATTTTCCATCCTAAATTATTGGCAATCACTGATCATTGAGCTCTCGTGACAGCAGATGAACATCTCGTTTGAGAAAGTACCATTTGTTATAATTTCACCAAGACTATATTCCGACCCTAAATATGTGCTTTGCAAAATGAGAGCAATATCCCGTGCTTTTACCATGCTTTATATCTCCTTAGCTGCCCTGTTCCAATTCCTGGAATTCCTCGAGTTAACAACCCAACTCATAACCATCTGTTGGGCACATGCCGAAAGTCAACTGTTCATCAGCATCTTTATTGATGTGCATAGTCTGAGCAATTGTCTTGCACTGATGCTGTGAACATTTGTTCTTCATTTAATTTCACAAATAGTGCCAAATAGTGCATCGAAAAAGGAAAGCAGGCCAGCAGTTAAAATCCTTGAAATATTGAAATGCCAGCCATTTGGCTGCCCAGTCTGTTTTACTTGGCTAGACATCGCGATTTGCAGCCAGCATCAAGGTCACTGATTCTCTGTTCCCATGAAGGTTTATATAATGTCAGGGTCCTCACTTTTCTCTTTAGCGCTGGGAACTGTGAGCTCCGTGTTCCATCTGTGGAAGTTTGGCATACCCTTCATGCAAAAGTTGTTGTTGGGCAATCTTTGAAAGGAACAGCGTACCTTCTTAAAGAAAGCACTTTTCAAGAAACATTAAAAGATTTGTAAAATACACATGAAACATCGTAAATAAACAAGAGACCTCTTATCATTGTGAGTCTTATCAACCCGTGTCCTTCTCTGTGAAACTGCAGTAATGAGTGGTCTGCAGCTCATGAAAGCAATGGCATATTGACATCCCATGTATTGTCTAGAAAGTTGTCCAATGCATCTTGAATTTCAGTAGCAGAACTAAATATTATTTATGAAGCAGTGTTGCTGCAAAATACTCTGCAACCAAACTCTTTATATGTGTACTCTTAGAATTTCTTCTCACTTTACTGCAACACCGAACATTACAAAAAAAAAAGTTTTTTTGTTGAGGTAGGCACTATCGAAACGTTAGTCATTTAGACAGGTACATGGATAGGATAGGTTTAGAAGTATATGGGCCAAACGCAGGCTGGAGGGACTAGTGTAGATGGGACATGATGATCGGTGTGGCAAGTTGGGCTGAAGGGCATGTGTCCACACTGTATAACTCTATGACACCACACTGCATTCCAACACCTCACACCTCCCATTTTGCACTCAATCTCTGAATGCGGGAATCAGTAGCAGAGGCAGCGAGTATTGCCGTTCCCCAGCTGCTCTGGACAGAGTGGTGCTGGGCAGCCGTCTTGTGGCCGCTGCCCTTCATATGATGAGGAAGGTCCCACCGGGCTCTCAGTGACAGGGCTCCAGGATTCTGACCCAGCGCCCGGGCAGTGATGTCAATAGGGGACAAATCTGTACTCGGTTATAGTGGACAATCGGCAATAACGGACACCACTCCCCCTCCCCCCCCTATGGCCAGTTTAGCGAGGGTTTGCTGCAATCAGTGAGCCGAAGAAGGTTTAAGGTGAAGGGGAAAAGATTTAATAGGAATCTGAGGGGTAACTTTTTCACACAAAGGGAGGTGGGTGTATGGAGCAAGCTGCCAGAGGAGGTAGTTGAGGCAGGGACTATCCCAACTTTTAAGAAGCAGTTAGACAGGTACATGGATAGGACAGATATGGACCAAACGCAGGCAGGTGGGACTAGTGTAGTTGGGACATGGTATAGATAGATGGTATCGATAAGTTGGGCCAAAGGGCATGTGTCCACACTGTATCACTCTATGACTCTCTCTGTGACTCTATGACTCTTTCCACAAGGGATCTAGAATGTATGTGTATTTTTACACAATTGGATTTAACTGTCCTTACGGAATTACACAGAATCTGAAGGAAGTGGAAGAATAAAATCTAAAATCATGAAGCAAAAGACCAAAAAAAGAAACGGAATACTCTGAAGCAAGAAGTAGAATATTCAATGTATAATCAAGTATAAGATTCCAAAATGTAAAGGAAAAGAAGGATGAAAAAGTAATAAAAATACACTACCTTATTAATTTAATTTTTCATGTGATGAGTGAGACTCCACACACACTTGCAAGTATTAATTTTCAATGCATTGAGGTTAGCAACACATGCACTAATAAACAGTCATTTATACTTGAATGGATTAGCACTATCTGTGGGATGATCAGTCGGTATATAATGGGTAAATCTCACACTTCCATGAAGTTGTCGGCTAGTGAGTTAGCAAGATAATAAATAGCATAACACAATTTCTGTGGAGCAGAGTAACTCAAACTTCCTAATTTCCACATTTAGCTGTACATTGGCTATCTTCAAAATTGCACCCAGATTATTCCTCAGTGATTGCTGATAGACAAAAATGCTGGAGAAACTCAGCGGGTGAGGCAGCATCTCTGGAGCGAAGGAATAGGTGATGTTTCGAGTCGAGACCCTTCTTCAGACTGAGTTTCTCCAGCATTCTCCAGCTGAGTTTCTCCAGCATTTTCATCTACCTTTGATTATTCCAGCATCTGCAGTTCTTTCTTAAACACCTCAGTGTTTGCTGCTGGCCTCTCATTTAAAGCGACTGTAAAATCTGGATCAATTATTTAAGTGCTTTCAGTTTGCGAAGTTCATATGAGTATATCACCCTATACTATTATGTTAATTGCATGGGGGAAGGTATACTTCTGCATTTGAATATTGGCATTGATTTTTTTGGAATATACAAAATTAGCATTTACTGAAAATATTTTCAATTTTTTGTGATGTTTGCTTGCCTCTCAAAGCAGCTATTGCTCAAGTTGTCAGTGAAGCATCTTGTGATATACAAGGCTGAGAAAGCCTCACCCTATAACCTAATAATTTCCTAATAACTATTGTGAAGTGTGTAGCCCTGGCCATCCAAATCTGCCCCCACCTACTTTAGACGAGATGTCCTCTTGAGTCAAGAAACTTCTGAGTAGTGTATCCAAGAGCAGGTATAAGGTGCACAGTGGCACAGTGGTAGAGTTGCTGCCTTTAACAGTGCCAGAGACCCGGGTTTCTTCCTGACTACGGGTGCTTTTAGTTTATTTAATTTAGTTTAGAGATTCAGCACGGAAACAGGCCCTTCGGCCCACCGAGTCCACGCTGACCAGCGATCCCGCACATTAACAATATCCTACACACACTAAGGACAATTTACACATACACCAAGCCAATTAGCCTACATACCTATATGTCTTTGGAGTGTGGGAGGAAACCGAATATCTCGGAGAAAACCCACGCAGTCACGGAGAGAACATACAAACTTCGTACAGACAGCACCCGAAGTCGGGATTGAACCTGGGTCTCTGGCACTGCAAGCACTGTAAGGCAGCAACTCTACTGCTGCGCCACAATGCCGCCCAGGTACTGCTTCTATGGAGTTTGTACATTCTCCTCTGACTGCGTGGATTTTCTGCCACACCCCCAAAGATGTACAGGTTTGTAGGTTAATTGCCTTCGGTAAAATAGTAAAAATTGTCCGTAGTGTGTAGACTGTGCAAGTGTACTGGGTGATTGCTAGTCGGCGCGGACTCAATGTGCCGAAGGGTCAGTTTCCACACTGTATCTCTAAAGTCTAAAGCTTCACATGGTTGGAACAGTATAAAGTGAAAGGGAGGTTGCCAGGGAAACCTACAGCTTTAGGCCTTGTTTTCAGACCTTGGTACATGTATTAAGGACAGATGATCCAGTGAACCCTGGTCAATTGCAGAATTATTCCACCTCCAACCTGGACACTTGGTGCCATCTTGCATAGTCATAGAATGATAACGTGTGGAAACAGGCCCTTCGGCCCAACTTGCCCACACCGGCCAACATGTCATATTTACACTAGTCTTAGGGAATGCACTACCAATTGAAGGCAGCTATGGCTTGGTAGGTTTGCCTTTTGACTCAGTCCCTGTTAGTATCACGATACCCTTCCGCATGGGACAAACTCATTTGCCCCACGTGTTCCGAGTTGTTTAATCCATGCTTCCCTTCTGTTCTTCTCTCTTGTGAGTGCCGTCTTCCGTTTTTCTCTCCTCTTGCGAGAACAAGCGCACAAAATTCAAAAATGTAGCGTAGGAAATCTCTGCCAGTCATTGCTTCTGAAGGAAAACAAGTGAGCCAAAGATGTACTTGGTTTGAATCATCAGGGGATTAGGTTGGGCATAACATCAAGATCATGTTCATATATTTGGCATTGTTATAAGTGTTTGTTCTGCTGATGAGAAACTCCACGGGACAATCTGCATGGAGTTAATTGGGGCCTGCACATACGCCAAACATTGACAGCAGCTGGAGGCATCCTGAGGTGAATTAAAAACATGAAAAGATATGCAAATTAAATAAGTTGTTTTGAGGAATATCACACTTGGAAACTTAATTATATCTTTCCCCCTTTGTGATATTTAACTTTGTGACTCAACACCCGACTGTGTGGAGAAACATGGAACTGCAGATGCTGGTTTTGCCACAAAAAGACGCAAAGTAACTCAGCAGGTCAGGCAGCATTTCTGGAGAACATGCATAGGACACTTTTTTATACATAGTGTAGGTGGAGGGGTGAGGAGGAAAAAGGTGCAAGAGAGAAGGGGCAGGACCAAGCCTGGCGAGTGAAAGGTAGACACAGGTGTGAGGGGGTTTTGATATGCAGATGGTTGGACAGAGGACGGAAATAAAAACATGAGAGGTATGAGAAAGGATAAAAGTCCAATTGTGAAGCCAGAGGAAGAAATATAGGTGGCAGGGGAGGGGGAGCGGAAAGTGGGTACGCAATCAAAGGGGGCACAGGGAAATGAGAGAAAGGGGAAGTTAAAATTTGTAGGTTAGTTACCTAATATTGGAAAATTTAATATTCATACCATTAGGTTGTAAGCAGAATATGTAGCGCTGTTCCACCAGTTTGTGTATGGCCTATTTTGCAATGGTCACCAATGACGGAAATGTCATTACAGGAATGGGAAGGGGCCTTAAAATGGCTAACAACCGAGAAACCCAGTGGACCTTGAACAAGCCTGTTTGGAAAAAACATTAGCTGAGTCTATGCTTAGTCTTATCGATGTAAAGGAGGCCATATCACAAACATTGGATGCAGTAGATAAGGTTAGATGGGTTGTACATAAACATCTGTCTCACCTGGAAGGACTGCTGGGGTCCCTGGATGGATATGAGGGAGGAGGTGAAGGGACAGGTGTTGCATCTCCTGCGGTTGCAGGGGAAAGTACCCGGGGAAGGGATGGTTTGTGTGGGAAGGGAAGAGTGAACCAAAGAGTTGCAGAAGCAGTGGTTTCTGTGGAAGGTGGAAAGGGGTGGAGATGGGAAGATGTGACTGGTGGTGGGATCATGTTGATGGCGGCAGAAATGTCAGAGAAGGATATGTTGGTGCCGAGGCTGTTGAGGTAAAAGTTGAGGATGGAAGGAACTCTATTCTTGTTCCCTCTAGGGGGATGGGGAGCGAGACCAGCACTACAGGACACAGAGGAGATGCAGATGAAGGATCCATGTATTACACCAGGGGAAAAACACATTAACTGAAGAAAGAGGACATCTCGGATGTCCTAGAATGGGAAGCCTTGTCTTGGAAATAGGTGCGGCAGAGATAGAGAAATTAAGAGTAGGGGATTGTTTATTCTTTGCAAGAGGCAGGGTGGGAGAAGGTGTAGTTCAGAATGTGTTAAAGAAAACTTTAAAATGCAACACAAAGATCGGTTAAGACAATCAAGACTATTTAAGAGCGGCAAATACAGTGATCACTGGGAGCAATCTAGATTGTTCAATGAACAAAGATTCATCTACTTATTTATACAGAATTTTCCTTTAATGTTTTGTTGATTGCACTTCTATCACTTTAGAACGTTTCCTTCTTCCAAATGGTCTTATAACAAATATACATCATGCACCTCCAAAAGACACAGCAGAATAAACACAGCCCAATTCCACCCCATTACAGATAAGCAAATGTCTTATTACCCTTTCGACCTTATCTTATTGTTTTACGATTGCCATTTGTCCTTTGACAACAGTGAACAGAATCTGACTAAAGTAGACTGCATGAGTGCCATTTACACATGCTCAGTTTCAACCTACTTTAAAGCACAGAATTATTATAACACATGAAGAGGATTTGAAACATTTTTAAGCATTCTACCTATCCCTATCCCTTGCTGTCTTCTTGAAGCTTTGCAATTAGTCTTTGACAGATGTTGTGGGAGTTAGTGTGTTTGTAATCAACGTCAGTCGATAGTCTGTCCCTTTGGTGGAAACAAAGATCGGGAAAAGGGAGAGAGGTGTCCGAGATAGTCCAAGTGAATTTGAGGGCAGGATCGAAGTTAGTGGTACAGTTAATGAAATCAATGAGTTCTGCACAGGTGCAGGAAGCAGCCTACTATGTGGGATTGGTACAGATGAAGACCAAAAGTCACCAGTATCTGGCTGTATGCTATAGTTTTCTTCTGACACCTTTCTGGGTCATACATCTCTCTACTTTCTTGACACCCTTTTATTTATTTATTTCTCTTTACACTCACATTGGATTTGTGCTGATAAATGTTAAAACATGAACTTTACAGCACTGAAACAAATATCGTATTACGTATCTACAACCTACAGCTATTTAATGTCTAATACCTGGTGATTATACTTGCTACCCTCTCTCACTTGTGGTAAACAACATTTATTTCAGACAAAGGCTAAAATCGTGCCATCAATTCTTCTGCATAATTACTTTCAGGGCAAATGATGTTTCAATACAGCACAATGCTAGATACCTATTTACAATCTGTGCAGCGGTTGTTGAAAGAGCCGTTTTGTTCTTCCTGTGAAGTCAGGTTGTCTTTTCTTGAGTCACAATTTGCCAGAATGACAAACTTTTAAATGGTAAGACAACATGCTGCTCAGTTGTTAAAAACTCAAAGATGCACACCAGGAAAGATACAGGTGATGCATTCATTCTGTGCCTGAAATCATTGGAGAAAATTACAATCTTTACCACAGTATTTACTGGTGTGACTTTCAGTGATAACTGCATTCTAACAGCTGATGTTCTATTCAAAATGAGCCACTACAAAATTTTACAGCAGGCGTTTTCAAGAGCATCACTAGTGTGACATACAAATGAGTGGCAACACTTTAGGAGCATCTGCTGTTAGAGAGTGCACCTTTAAAAGTGTCAATTTAGCACTGAATCAGAATGTGTACTCCCGGGTTGAAGCATTCAGCCTTTCACTTTCGAAGGTATCCTGAGGATCATTCACCTTCAAATATCGTTGGAAATCAGGCAAAACTAGAAACTGTAGCTATTTCTCTCAGGTGTCTATGGACTTACTGTTGAAGGAGATGGCCAAAGATGCTCGAGCAGGTCCAGCATCCATTGTACTGAAATCACCAGTTCAGACACAGGCACTATTCTTAAGATGATCCTTGAGTAATTAAAGTTAAAGCACAGTAATGACAGTACTGTGGAATAAGAGCTTATCATGTAAGGTCTTGTCATGTATCTTCACCTACCATGAGGACGGTATCTCAATCTCGATCAAAGGAATAAATCTGAACTTGATAATGAACGAATGCATAAGATAAAAATGTATTATGATGGGACTTGTTGCTCCTGGAAAATAATTTAATCCAGGAAAATTGATCCACAGATACAACGTGGGAATGACTTGAAATTATGGCTTTCATTATTATATTAAACCTATACATCAGCGTTAATGAAGTTGATGTGAAAAGATAGATTTGAACATGAAAGCTATTCTAGCCACTGTGTTATGTTCAGATGTTTGGTGTATTTTTTCTATTGCTTGTGTAAAGTGCAATGTTGGGGCTGATGGTTAAAGATGTTCTCCCCTCCCCCCCCCTCCCCCCTCCCCCCCCCTCCCCCTCCCCCCTCCCCCCTCTACTTTCTGTCTAAATAAAGGTTCCCACCCGAAACATCACCTATTCTTTTTCTCCAGAGATACTGCCTGACCCACTGAGTTCAGCATTTTTGTGTCTACCTTCGGTTGAAGATGCATGTTTGTTTAGCAAAAAAATAATGGATATCTTGCAGACTGTACTGTGTGTGGGATGATCAAATATTTGGTTATTATCACAGCCAGATAGTTATAAGCCCATGAAATCGTTATACAAATGGGCTTTGAACATCGTAGGCAGGAAATCGCTTATCTGTAAAGGTCATGCCTGTGACAATGACCATTCCAGCTGGATATCCTTTGAAGCTGGATCTAAAATACTATTTTTCTTCTCAGATAACAGAAGGCCTTGATATTCCAGGTGCAACTATCAGAGGCACTGCAACATGTATAATTCCAACAAACTCAATATAAAACTGAGTATGTTGCTCTCTTCTCCAGCATTGTGACAACCGACACACACAAAGGCATGGAACAGCCAGCTCTACATGGATCTCGACAAATGAGATGTAATAATGTGGCAACAAAGCAGAGCACATCTGACACAACTTTCATAAAGAAACAACATAATTAATGCAATGTCAAATCTCTTCTGAATATTGAATGGTTAATTACAATTTAGCCATCTAACATGTTTGATATAGCTGTGATGCTGTATGCATCATAATTCATATGCTTTTTTCTTAGAATTGTACTCTCCAGAGAAGGAAGGAAAAAAATAGATGCAAAAATGAGGACCAATTAAAAGGGAAATGTTCTGGATAATTCCTCCTTCATCCCTGTAGGCAATCTAAATTACCTCAGGACATCCCATTCTGCATTTATTACATTAATTCACTTCAACCTCTTGTACAGCCTGATTTCAGCCTCAACTAGAAATCGATCCAGCTCTCTTTATGGGGATAAAGCAAATCAGCATTCACTACACATGGGAACAACTTGCTTTTCTTGAAAAAAACTACCTTACATGAACCTTGTTCCCACCATGTGTAACACAGTGTCAATCTCTAGTTCTCTCTAACTTTCCTAAATTAGATTAATAACAATCCCTTTATTAATCTTAACTCAAACAAGGAAGACACGCTGGGCATTTCTGGGTTACTAAAGTGCTTTAAACTGGGAAACAATCTTGCGGCTAACTCTAAACCTTCTTCAAAGCTTATGTTTTTGCAGCATACAAGAGAGATAAAATTGGACGTATTATTCCAAAGTAGACCTCACCAAGATAATCTGAATGACAAATAGTATGTATGTTTTGGATAGTGTAGCCTATTAATAGTCATAGAGTCATTCAGTGATACAGTGTGGAAACAGGCCCTTCAGCCCAACTTGCCCACACCGGCCACACAGGCCTACACTAGTTCCACCTGCCTGTGCTTGGTCCATATCCTTCCAACCCTGCCCTATCCATGTACCTGTCTAACTGTATCTTAAACGTTGGGATAGTCCCAGACTCAAATATCTCCTCTGGCAGCTTGTTCCATACACCCGCCACCCTATGTGTGAAAAAGTTACCCCTCAGATTCCTATGAAATATTTTCCCCTTCACCTTGAATCTATGTCCCCTGGTCCTTGATTCCCCTACTCTGGGCAAGAGATTATGTGCATCTACCCAATTTATTCCTCTCATGATTTTATACACCTCTATAAGATCACCCCTCATCCTCCTGCACTCCAAGGAATAGAGACCTAGTCTACTCAACCTCTCCATATAGCTCAGACCCTCTAGTCCTGGCAACATCCTCGTAAATCTTCTCTGAACCCTTTCATGCTTGACAATATCTTTCCTATAACATGGTGCCCAGAATTGAACACAATACTCTAAATGTGGTCTCACCAACGTCTTATACAACTGCAACATGACCTCCCAACTTCTATACTCAATACTCTGACTGATGAAGGCCAAAGTGCCAAAATCCTTTTTGACCACATTATCAATGAACGGTGTTGGTGATCAATCTATTAAACTGAGGAAACCAGTTATTTCATATTTCTTGAATCAATGCTTGCAACGAGGAAGATATTAGAAAGGGATGTCATGGAAGGAGGGCAGGTGGTTGCTATGGAGAAGGGATGAGATGACATAGTTGTGGAGGATTGGAGGTGCAATAGTGGGTAGAGGGTGGGGTGATTTGCTGCTTCATTTGGTATGATTGGCTGGCAGGAGCTGGGGAGGATTATAGTGGGGATCCAATGGCAGTGAGTGTCAGAATTGTGAAATGGAAGATTCATAGCCATTTTATTGATAGTAGAAACAAAGAACTGCAGATATTGATCAATATGCAAAAAGATGCAAAGTGCTGGAGAAACTCAGCAGTTCAAGCAACATCTCTGGAGATATTTTGGGTTGAGACCCTTCTTCAGACTTCAGGCTTCTTCAGACTGAAGAAGGGCCATGACCCGAAACACGACCTATCCATGTTCTCTGGAGATGTTGCCTGACCTGCTGAGTTACTCCAGCACTCTATGGCCGTTTGCCATTATATTGATGATAGGCTGCCAGACTGAAATCTGTGATGGGGGTTAAATAAATAACTTGCACAGTGGCACAGCGGTAGAGCACCAGAGACCCGGGTTTGATTCTGACTATGGGTGCTCTCTGTACGGAGTTTGTACATTCTCCCCGTGACCTGCATGGGTTTTCTCCGAGATCTTCGGTTTCCTCCCACACTCCAAAGACGTACAGGTTTGTAGGTTAATTGGCTTGGTATAATTGTCCCTAGTGGGTGTAGGATAGTGTTAGTGTGACGGGGATCACTGGTCAGTGCGGACTCGGTGGGCCGAATGGCCTGTTTCCACACTGTATCACTAAACTAAGCTAAACTAAGCTTAAATATGATCTATGCGTAGGTACCTCCAAGTGCTGGACTCACACATCGTAGAGCTACTCGAGCAGGTACCACTTACGTCTCATAAAATGAACTTCACATTCATTGTGAAGACCTATTCATGCAGAAGTGTCCTGTGTCATTCAGTAGCCATGCATGTATAAAGGAATTCAGCAGTGTTTGTGCCAGAACAGGTGCAGGTGTTTGTTTGACACAACCGTGTTTGTAGGAGCACTCTCCATGCATTGCATACACAGTGATGACTCCAGAGCAACTTGGGAACGTTCATGAAAGATGTAGTAAGTATAAACGCGATTTTCTGATTAAATTCAATCACAAAGCACAAGTAAACAATGCAAATGTACCAGTAATTGAATTTCTCGTTCAGCCTTCTTGTGCAGAAGCTGCATGGAAGAGACTATACGACTCATTCGCTATCTGCATGATCATAAAGTGTGCCTAAGATCCTGTTGAAACCATATCTAACTGCAGTCAGATAGATATGGTTTTCTGCTCCTTCCTTTTTAGAAAATTGAACTACATGACTGATCAGTCAGAGAGATTAGTTCTGACTCCAGCATGTAACAACAGATAAGTAGCTCCCAAAGTATATGTACATATCTCTAAGGACTCACAAACAAAACAAATAATCTTGTCCATCTTTTGGGATGTGTATTGCATGATGCCTCCATTCACACTGGGTAGGAATACTGAAAGTATTGCCTGTCAAATATTCTTATGATAATTACCATGACTCCCTAAACTTAATACATCAGAGATCATCAGGGATGATGGTTTTTTTGAGCCAGGAATTAGTATCCAAGTCACGGGCTTACACAACTACATTATTGATTTCAAACAACCTATATCGACATAATTTTCTGAAAATGAACATCATGCATTTACCATAAGCGTGTTGGACTTTTTTTTACATTGCACACGAATTGAAAACAAACTGAACAAAACCATTATAGTTGAATAAGAGTCATTTTTAGCTTTGTCAACAGCAGTGAGGCAAACAATGATTGGCATTCTTTATGCACAAATTAAATACTGACTTTCGTTTAATGCACACAATTACAATTTCAGAAACCATTAATAGATGTACTGGCACCCCACTAGCTCTGTGGAAACAATATTTCACCAAACGATTTCCTTATTCAGATTTATTAACCAGCAATTTGTTTCTATATTGATACGCATGGATTGATCTCACCATAAAATATTCAAAATATGTTTCAATTTAAAGACTATTCAATTTAATGACTGCAAAACAACCTCTCAGGTGCTGAAAATCAACTTTTAGAAGTTTGAAGTCTCGTTATTTCAGATTCCTAAGACTGCTTTCTTCAGTTTTTATGTATTTTTTATTTCTCCCCTAGTTCACTAATTCCCTCCCTCATTATTTCCCTTGTTTTTATTCTGATATTAAATTAATTCCTTATTCAAATAAAAATTCCTTATTCTGATTGTGCAGTTTATTCATGATTATTTTACTTCATTAGTTAAGATGCTACATATGATTAGAAATTGGTTGGAGCTTGTAAAGGTTTGTTAGTCAGTAGCATACACCAGACCTCTTGTATGCAGGTCTATCAGAAGAGCGTACAGTGGTGCGAGCTGTCAATTCGTGCATCAACTGAGCACAAGGGAAAGTATTTTCTTTGCACACCTCATTTTTGTAAAGATGCATAGTTAAATCTGTGTCTGGGGATGAAGGGATATGCAGGGTGGTTAGGGATCATGGAGGAGTGAGACACTGGCTGTGTGATAGAACTGGTAGGATAGAAGTTGGCCCTGAATGATAAGTAAAAAGTTTGGACTATGTTGGCAGTGGAGAAGCAGTAAGAGTCAGCAGCCAGGGACATGTGGGTGCATGTGGTCTGAATGGGGGTGCAATCAATTGTCAAGCTGGTTCGAATAGATCAGTGGGTGGGGAGATTCGGGAGAATGGTGTCAACCCTGAGGGAATTGAGGCACGGGGAATACCTTGTAACTTTGTAAGCACCCTTTATGTGGCGACTATTTGCATACCTTGGGTATGCAAACAAGGAATTTCACTGTGACTTGTCACATGTGCCAATAAAGTATCCATTCATTCATTCATTCAGTTTACAGCAGTTGGCTGGTAAATGCACAGACAGGAACAGTTTAAGTACCAATGAAACTGACCTCACAGTCGTTGTGAAGGCTGCTTCTGCATAATTGGGGTCTCAGAATGAGGGTCTCACATGCTTCAATGAATATAATGCTGACGCAGTGCCGGACCCATTTGATAATGCCAAGTAACTCGGCTTGTGTCAAATTACAGTCTCCTTCCTTTATTCACTTTCTGATAATATAAAGCTATTACAAGGAAACAGGAAGTCTTAACGTGGCTGAGTATGTATCTGCCAGGAGATGTTAAACCCATTCGGTAATTATGGCTCTCAACACACATTGAATACATTTGGGGCATAACTGGTTTGTATCAGTTAGTCAGGCCCATCTCCAACTGCTGATGCAATTAATGTGTTATCCTTCCTTCTGTCATTTATTGTGTAATGTGGCAAATGGCTGCTAAGAGTTCGATTTTTGCTGCAATGACCTGATCATTATAAAATTACCACTGAAAATATTATTCTTCCCATTTACCATACAATATAAGCAAGTCTGAATAGCTCTTTTGTTCAAAGGAAATACAGTGATGATTTATAATAATCATTTTTATTCCAACATGAGGACTATTGTTCAGGTAACTGGTGACAATAATCATTGCAAACACCTGGTAATAAAGGGAAATGTTATTACATCTGCTCTTCAACGATTTGGGTAGGGCTGCCCTGGCTGGGGGAGATAAGTATAAAATGACCTTTTACTCTCTAAAATTAATGAAGTGAATTGTTCAAGAGTAAATAGAGATTGATATAATTTAATTGATGTTGGTAATCGGAATGACTCCTTCGGAATAGTTCAGTTTCACGAAGAAAATAATATCAGATACCTCAGTTATCCGATCATCTGAGAAAATAAAAAGAGCAGCATTTTCAGTCCAAGAAAACATCGGATATCCAACAAAATAATATTTATCACAGATAATAGGATTGATGATGCACAAGCAGTGGTTTTGAACAGGCTGGAGGTGTATCATAATTACAGTGAAGTAAATATAATATCCAAAAACAACATCGCTTCATATGGTAAGACATGTTCATTATTTTCTATCAAGGGAAAGAATATGTTATATGGTTTACAAATCAAAGACAAAAGCTGTTTTAGGTTGTATTTTAAACTGAATCCTTTAGACCACTGAATTGAGAGGGAGATTGATATCATAATTGTAAACTAAACCAGAATTATTCTTGAAGCATGAATATGTTGAATAACAGTTACGTTTGCCAAATATATCTGAATTCCAAGTATTAAAAAGAATAATGAATCATTTAAACAAAACAGTCTTAATGAAAAACATGTGCACAAAAAACTGCACACTATGTTATATTTCCTTAAGTTCAATGTTCATAGTATCAGGGATACTTATTCAGTCAGGCAATTTAATACAACTTGCTATAAGAACTCAATCTTATTTTTTATTTCCTACCTACTTTCACCTAAACTTGGGAATCAATAACCAAAGGACATAGGTTTAAGGTGAGTGGGGAAAATTTGTATAGGAACCTGTGAGACAACTTTTTCACTCAGAGGATGATGCGTATGTGAAATGAGCTGCCAGAGGAGGTAGTCGAGGCCGGTTTAATAACAACATTTAAAAGACACTTGGACAGGTACATGGATAGGAAAGTTTTAAAGGGATATGGGCCAAATACAGGCAAATAGTACTTGCTTAGATGGGGCATCTTGTTCAGCATGGACGAGTTGGGATGAAGGGCCTGTTTCTCTGCTGCATGACTCAATGAATCTAGGACTCAACAACGGCTAGACCTCTTCCATTCTGATTATCATGATTTTCATGGTTTTGGTCTTTCAAATATTTGTATCCAATCCCAATAACATGCTGAAATGACACACCATTTAGTTCTTCCCAGTCAAACATAAAAACCCATAATTTGCACTGAGAAATAATAAAAGGATTATTGGAATTTAGTTATTGTTTTGTGTGCTATTTCACAACATACCATACATGAATACAACAAAAGAGAAAATAGTGCAGAATTTGTGTTATAGCGACAGAGGTAGTGCAGAATGTAAAAAAAAGCACAATGTCCACAAAAGGCAGATTGTAGATTGGAGAGTTGGGAATGCATTGTTAAAATATGAGCGACCCATTCAAGAGCCTGATAACAGCGAGGAAGAAGCTATACTTGAATCTGGTGTTAAGTGCTTTCAAGCTATTCTAACTGCGCTATTCCAGCCTTTTGCATTATTTCAGTGAAAATTGTGTGCAAGTTTTATAGCATTCAGGAACACTATTGTATGCTTCTCCTGGTCCTATCATATTTTTTGTCAAAACCTCACCAAGAATGTACAGTAATGCTTCAATTATATATAGTTTTTTTCACCAAAGGAATTGTTGTTTAAGGGTGGGTGGTCTATTACTTCCTTTGGGAGGACTGGAAGACGTATTTGGTTTATTGTTTTAAAGGTGATAGAAGGGAGAGTTTTAGTTTGCACATGATACTACATTTATTCTTATTTCATATGATACTACATAGAAGGCTGTGGAGACAAAGTCAGTGGATATATTTAAGGCAGAGATAGATAGATTCCTGATTAGTACGGATGTCAGTGGTTATGGGGAGACGGCAGGAGTATGGGGATAGGAGGGAGAGGTAGATCAGCCATGATTGAATGGAGTAGATGATGGGCTGAATGGCCTAATTCTACACCTATCACTTACGATCTTATTCTGTGGACCTCTGGCTTTTCTTTTCAGAGTTGAACAACGTGATGTCTTTTTTCAAAATAATTTGCTTTAACTTCGAAATGGAAATTTACAACATTTTTCATGCATTTCAATTTCTTACATATTCAGACACCCTTTGGTTTTAAATGCATTTAGTTAACTTAACACTATTTTCATTTAATGAGACTTACATTTCTGGAAAAAGAGCTTGCATTTGAAATGCCATGTATCTGATGCCGATTGCCCAATTATGCTTCCAATTTGGTCTTCGTCTGTATTTTTTAAATGATTTTCATTTTAATTCATATATTCGTTACTTTAGGCAGTTGTTCTGAAATATCCTTTGCCGCACAGTTATTCTTCCTTCTTATCTTGGTCTGCTTACTGTTTTTTCCTCGATGACACAGTTCAAAAATAGTCTTCTTCTTGGTATGCACAAACATTAGGTTCCTTGGGAAATCTCCAAATTTTGGGAGCCAGCAAGTTTCTGCACACTTTCATGACTGAGTGGCTTAATATCTGCTGGAAGCTGCAGTCTTCTTGAGAGCCAGGAATTACTGCATGTTCTCTTATTTTCAGGAATCACTTAGCTGCTTAGTAAATAAATCAGAGACCTTGGAAGAGGTTCCAATACACTGGGGGTAAAAGTGGTGGTGGAGTTTCAGCTCGTTTGTGCAAGAAATATTGGTGCAAAATCAAGCAAACCAATGCAACATCCAGGTAGATTTAAAGATAAATCGCACACAGATGCAGATTTATTCCATTGATCCTCTGATTATGGGTGCATTTGTATATTTAGATGAGGAGATTTGGTGCGTCGATAAACACTCTCTTGAACTTCTTAGGTATACTAGTAGAGAACATATCAACTGGTTGCATCATGGCCTGGTTCGACAACTCAAATGTGCAGGAATGAAGGAGATTACAAGAAATGGTGGACACCGCCCAGTCCATCATGGGTACTGACCTCCCCACCATTGAAGGGATCTATAGGAAGGCACCCAGAATCATTAAGGACCCACATCACCCTGGCCACACTCTCATTTCACTTCTACCATCGGGAAGAAGGTATTGGAGTCTGAAAACCGTGACCACTTGGTTCAAGAACAGCTTCTTCTCAATAACTATCAAGCTCTTGAAATTTAAAAAAAACACTAGCTTAAAACACTATGACCTGTCTTGGGTGCACTGAGGACTTTGAGTTTTGGGCACTAATATGGGAGTTTTTAATTTATTGATTATTTTTTTGTTTATTATGTTATCTATGAGTACAGCTATTACAGGCTTGATGCAGCTGTAAGTAAGAATTCAATTGTTCCATAGTCAGTACATATGGCATACACTCTTGACTCTTGACAAGGCAAATGCAGGAATGTTTTAAAGGCTTTCTCACATTGAAAAAACAATTATTTTTTGAAGAATCTGGCTGGTGTGCAACAATCATGATGATAAATGTTCAGATTCTAGACATTTTCAGATGTTTTAAATCAGGCTGCTAACAAAAATCTGAATATTCATTAAACATTTTTGATTTCAGAAATAGTTTCAGCTTTATTGATAAAGCCTCACCAGGTTAAATTGATGATAATTTATTAAAAATTATGATCTAAAGCCACATTATATAAATTCCAGACTTTTTAATGGTAATTGGAATTAATTACAAATGAATTGGAATTAAAATAGCCATATTTTAAAATCGGTTTGTATTTTATTTACATCTTATTTTAAGAGTGAAACTTCATGAAGAGTAATATTTTCATAAAATGCAAGGGAAGATCTTTGAATATTCGGGAAAAGCTTAAGAGCATTCCTTGGAGTTTTCTTGCCACACCAAACAAAATTATGACAGCAGTAACATTGGTGCACTTCCTTGGCTAGGATGACATAAAGAGGCAAATGCAGTAACAATTGTTCTAAAAAAAATGGAAAGACTTAAGATGTCTTGAACTTTTTCTTAGTATTTATAAGTTAATACATTTTTAATTTTGACCTACTTATATATGTTCTGTGATCTGTTTCTGAAGTTTTACTGATTCAGAAATGTCACTTTTTCAATGAATTGTTTGATCTCCCAGATTAATCCACCTAATTATTAACTCTACAATAAAAATTCCCACAGTAGCATGTGTCTCCAGGAAGACCTTTGCAATGTACCTAATCAAAAACACATGTTAAACATATGTAGTTATTCAACACCGTGAAATAGAATAATACATACACCAGCATGTTGGCTATAAAATAAAGACCTTGCATTAAGAAAAAATTGTGGTTATTTAATTTTAATATGCATTTTTAATGAAATCCAGTGTACTTTTAGTCTATTCTTGTCTAAATGGAAAGTTGCTTGTGCAGTGATCACTTTCAATTTTTTCAGCCCTCTCCACTTTCTTATTTCTTTATTTTCACCATCGCCCAAATTTTAACTCTATTTCCTTGCCGTATTCTTTCTTCTGATCAAATCGTATTCCCACAATAAACACTCACTTCAATACTGAATTCTGGAGAAGGGTCTCGACCTGAAACATCACCCATTTCTTCTCTCCAGAGATGCTGCCTGTCCCGCTGAGTTACTCCAGCATTTTGTGTCTACCCTCACTTTAATACTCTACAGAGAGGGGCACTGGCGACGTTTTATACGAGGCATTGCAAATAATTCAGCCTTGGTCCTGAGATAGTGCTAAGGCATTCACATTTCATGCTTCTGGGTTCTACGACATGAGGTTATTATCCCATCTGACCTCTAAGTGCTGTACTTCAAGTGGTGTGGGCTCAAAGATGTCAAATTCTTCATTACATCTTAGTTGTACATGCAAGAATGCATCGTGTCACAAGAGAAAAATCCTCCCACTGTGCTGCCTAACACACACTGATCTTGACAACCAACATAATTAATACAGTAGAAACAAGGAACTGTAGATGCTAGTTTACAGGAAAAGCACAAAGTGCTTGAATTGCTAAGCGGGTCAGGCAGCACCTCAGCAGACCATAGTCTGCCCTTTTCACACAAGGGTTCCGACCTCTCAATGCTGGGCTTCAAGTTGTGTGGACTCGGTGATGCCAAATCTTCATTGCACTCCAGCACTTTGTGTCCTTTTCATTAAAACAGTTGATCTGGTAGTGACCTTTGTGCAGTTTGTGTCAACCCTTGCTAAATGCGTGCAAATTTGTTGCCCCCTGGGCTTAAATTACCACACCGACTACAATGCAAAAGAGTGTAGGAAAGAACTGCAGATGCTGGTTTCCACCAAAGATAGACACACAATACTAGAGTAACTCAGCGGGTCAGGCAGCATCTCTGGAGAAAAGAAACATGTTTTAGTGTCGAGACCCTTCTTCAGTCTGCCTGCCTTTACCCGCCGAGTTACTCCAGTATTGTGGGGTCTATCTACAATACAAAGGAACCTAGTTGGCTGTCAAGTTGTGAAAGGCGCGAAATGATATTTTTTCTCTTTTCAGACAGATCTACAGTACACGACTGAAACCTGGTAAAGCGATTCAAGCAAGAAAGTCCTGACCTGCAATGTTGATGGTTTGACCATTGTAAAACAATTGATCTTATAGTCAGTGAAAAAATTCCCGGGTAATTACAAATAATAAACTGCAAAAAGTTCATAGCAAGAGTACCCCACAAGAAACGACTTCGCGATTTCCCCCTTCCTCTTTCACATGTCAGGATCGGATTTAGAGAGTCAGACTATATGGGGCCAATGACTCCGAAGTTCAATTTCAGTGACTCTGAAGTTCAATTTTAGTGCAGTTTCTTGGAATCCCACAAACGTTGCCGCTTCAGTGTACAAATGAAAGTGAGGAGTTTTGTACTCACAGCTTGCTGAAGCCTCTGGGAAAGTCATTTGGAACATGATCGACTTTGCCGTCCTGGCAAATGATCTGATTATCCGTTCCGCAGCTGCAGATCTTGGGGCAGTCAGCACAGAAAACGGGACCTCGGAGCACCCAGAGCAGCAGCAACACAAGGCGAGCCATCGCGTTTGATTTCACATACTTTTGTTTTAGGGGATGCAAGAAATGTATGTCTCTTTAAAATAAAGTTAATTGCAGCACCTCTCAAGTGGTCGACCCCCCCCCCCCTATAAAGTATCAGGCGAATCAATTGTCACTGGTAGCCCGGAGGCGGAGCTGGTCGCTTGGGACAACAGCAACGGGGAACGGTACGTTTCATTCACACCAATCGCATTGTGGGGTATTACCATGGGACGTCTAACTCCTCGCTATTTACTTCAAAAACCCCGGCACCACTTGTCAGTCGCTGGTTTTACACACTTCCAAAAAAAAACCACAAAGAGTATTTTCAAGAATAATGCTGACTCTCCCAATACCTCATCGATATAGCAAAATCCACTGAAGAACTTGCTGTTGATGAAACTCAAACCTGTAACTAATCTAAACTAAAATAGCAAATCTGTGAAGTTTGATGCAGGACGTCGTCATACATTTTTATAATGTAAATGGTTGCATTTTATACATCGTTTCAAATGCCGTTCACCTACATATACCGTGCAACTTTTAAAGTTATTGGTACTTGTCCAAGTCGACTGCATGCAATATTTTTAGCGCCTGCTTAAAAAAAAAATCAGTTCACCAGGATCAACAAAGAAAAATGTCGAAGAGGGTCAAAGAGCTACCTCCTGAGAAACATCATAGCAGCTTCGTGTAATCTTTCTTGCCGCACCACATCAGTTAAAGGACATTGAGAAGGGTCGGTGGAAACATATAAAAACACATTTAAAAAAGGAGCCCCCAGATAAGGAGAGCCACATTAGGAGCTGCTAAATGTTCACGGTGTACTATATTTACCACGATGCCTTTAGCAAGAGATAATGAAGCGTGATCAATTATAGACAATAGGTGCAGGAGTAGGCCATTCGGCCCTTCGAGCCAGCACCGCCATTCAATGTGATCATGGCTGATCATCCCCAATCAGTACCCCGTTCCCGCCTTCTCCCCACATCCCTGACTCTGCTATCTTTAAGAGCCCTATCTAGCTCTCTCTTGAAAGTATCCTAAGAACTGACCTCCACCGCCCTCTGAGGCAAAAAACTCCACAGACTCACAACTCTCTGTGTGAAAAAGTGTTTCCTAATCTCCGTTCTAAATGGCTAACACTTTATTCTTAAACGGTGGCCCCTGGTTCTGGACTCCCCCAACATCTGGAATTATTGCATAGTAAATGAGACAAAAACTCTAAAAAATTAGACCCTTGAAATAGGTGTCATTTACCCTGGAATATTACTGGAAAGCCACATGAAAAGGACTAATAATAATTTTCAGGGACTAATTTACACCCAGGACATGGGTCAGGATTAATACATTACATAGAAACATAGGAGGCCATTTGGCTCTGCGAGCCAGCACTGCCATTCATTGTAATCATGGCTGATCATCCACAATCAGTAACCCGTGCCTGCCTTCTCCCCATATCCCTTGATTCCGCTAGCCCCTAGAGTATCTAATTCTATTTTAAATTAATCAAGTGAATTGGCCTCTACTGCCTTCTGTGGCAGAGAATTCCACACATTCACAACTCTCTGGGTGAAAAAGTTATTTCTCATCTCAGTTTTAAATGCCCCCCCCCCCTTTATTCTTAGACTGTGGCCCCTGGTTCTGGACTCCCCCAACATTGGGAACATTTTTCCTGCATCTAGCATATTGGGTGCAGCTGTGCCAAGAGAACTGACATGTGTAATGAGAAACATGAGTTTTATTTGAAAACAATTAAAAAGTAAGGAATCAGGTATCAGGAATAAACTTTAAAAATATCTGTACAATGATGTTATAGGGGAATCTGTATTGCATGAGATCAGGCAGGAAACCTAATGGATCAGGAGAGCAATGGGGGGACCCAGCGGTGGGCCGCTGAGAACAAAGGGGGACTCGGCATAGGGGAGCCGCTGAGAACAAAAAGGGAACTAGCGGGAGGAGGGTAGGGAGCCCACTGCCACGAGTGGCAGGAGGCAGTAGATAGCACTGTTCAGTACTTTTGTAACTTTGTTAGCGCCAATGTCTCTATTATAATCATGTATTGTCTTTCTGCTGTCTGGTTAGCACGCAATAAAAGCCTTTCACTGTACCTCGGTACACATGACAATAAACTAAACTGAGCGTGTTGACACTTTTATACTGCCTATGTTGTATGCAAAACAAAGCTTTCACCTGGGAGCACGTGACAATAAAGTATCATTCATTCATTCATTCATTCATTCATTCATTCAAGACATATTTAATAATATTCATACGTTCAAGAGCTACAAGACATGCATAACTTTATGAAAATAAAACTAAATGCTTTAGATGTTGGAAATCTATTGCAAACATTGAAAATGCCTGAAAAGCAGCATCTGTTGAAAGAGAAACATTTAAGTTTCAGGTGGCATTTCCTTCATCTGATGCTACCTGATCTGGTGAACTTTTCCAGAAATATCTACTATTGTTTCATATAAACATTTATATTACCTTAATTGTCCAAACGTGTGCTCAGTCATGGTTAATTACTGCAAAAGTCACAGGCTTGGGAATCTCCATCCTGCTTGCTCCGGGTATTGGTTTAAGCTGAGTAATTGCTTTAATCATTCACAACTATTTTCAGCCAGTTGGTCCAAATAAATAATCCATCTCAGTTTCTTTCTGGGATCCCCACCCTCATGGAGGCCAGTCTCCAGCCAGAGCGGTCACAGTGGCGCAGCAGTAGAGTTGCTGCCTTACAGCGAATGCAGCACCGGAGATCCGCGTTCGATCCCGACTACGGGTGCTGTCTGTACAGAGTTTGTATGTTTTCCCCGTGACCTGCGTGGGTTTTCTCCGAGATCTTCGGTTTCCTCCCACACTCCAAAGACGTACAGGTTTGTAGGTTGATTGACTTAGTAAATGTAGAAATTGTCCCTAGTGGGTGTAGGATAGTGTTAATGTGCGAGGATCGCTGGTCGGCGTGGACTAGGTGGGCCGAAGGGCCTGTTTCCGCGCTGTATCTCCAAACTAAACTAAACTAAATTCAGTCCATGTGATGTCAAGAAACAGCTGAGAGTAATGGATACAACAAAGATTGTAAAGACATGTAAACATGCCAACTGCAGTGCTGAGGATCTATGCACATGAACTACTTGCTTTTCTAGTCTAGTTGTGCCTTTAAAACTTACATCACTGGCATCTACTCTTCAAAGTGGAAAATTGGTTCAACAATCATCTATCAATCAACAGCACAGTGATGGAGAGTGACGTTGAACGTCTTATCAAGCACCAAAAACCCACTCACCTCTGTCCATTTTGGGTTTTGCTCGGACTACTAGATTACAGACCTCATTGTGGCCTTGCACCAAATATGGGCCAGAGAGCCTGAAGTTGAAATTCAAAAGTGATTATTTGTCAAATGCCCCAGATATGAATAAAAACAATGAGGATCTTACTTGCTGCAGCTTTACAGGGACATTAGATGCAGCAGCAGCAACAACAATAAATATACCATAAATTATCAGTTATTCTATGTAAACTAGGCTAAGTAGAATAGGTTATCGTTAGGATTGTGCTGGCTGGTTCAAGAACCTGGCAGTTGATAGGGAAGGCTATTCTTGAATCTGAAGATAATGGTTCTCAGGCTCTGTACCTTCTTCCTGATGGTATCAGTGAGAAGAGAATGTGGCCAGAGTGGTCTGGGTCTTTGATGATATTAGCTGCCTTCTTGCAGCAATACTTCATGTAGATGGTGGGAAGGCCAGTCCCTACGGTGGAGCAGGCAATGTCTCCCAGTTTCTGCAGCCTCCTTCATTTTGTGGGGATTCAAATTTCCTATCCAAGTCTTGATGCAGGCAGGTGCAGCTCTCCACTCTATACCTGCAGAAGTTTATTAAACTTCTGCAGGTATATGCTGAATCTCCTCAAACGTCTGAGAGGGAGGAGGATTGATGAGGTTTCTTTGTGATTGCATCATTGTGCTGGGCTCAGCACAGATCATGAGAGATGCATAGACTGAGGAGGTTGCAGCTGTTAACTCTCTTCTCCAATGCCCTGCCGATGAAAGCAGGTGCATATTCCCTTGGGTCTCCCTTCCTAAAGTGATAAGTGGCTGATACATGGCAAGTGACATCTTCAGCAAGAGTCTAATCTCATCCGCAACATGAACCATCATACACATCAACCACCATCCATATTCAATTGATGAAATTCAACTGGATCAGCAAGATAAAAGCCATGGTTATAGAACCATTCAAATGACTAGATATCTTGTGAGAAATTACTCACCTATTGATATTGTAAAGTCTTTCCAGCATCTCCAAGCCACGTCAGAAACATTGATGGAACACTCTCCACTTACATTGAAGTATGCAACACTTAGAAGTCTCAAGAACCTTGACACCATTCAGGAAATGCAGTCTGATTAATTCACATTCATCAACTGCCTCAAAAATTAATTGTTCCCCACTGCCAGTGCCCACAGTGTGTACCATCCACAAAATGCTCAGCATTTACTCATCTTGGTTACTCTGACAGAGGCTCTCTAACTAGCAATCTCCACCATCAAGAAGGACAAGGGCAGGAGGTGCATGGGAGTAAGTTCCCCTCTAAGTCACCCATCACCTTGACTCGGCAATATCCATTGCTTCTTCATCTTTGGTGGTCTAATTCCTGGAACGTCCTTCCCCACAGTACTTTAGGAGTACTGGCATCATAATTCAGTGGCAGCTCCAAAGATGCTTCAACATCACCTTCTCAAAAGTAGTTACCGCATATCCGTGGGATTTGGGAGTAAACCAGAGCACCTGGAAGAAACCCAAGTGGTTACAGGGAGAACGTGCAAACTCCACACAGACACCTGACGTCAGGATCAAATCTGGTTTACTGGCTCTATGGAGTGGCAACTCTACCAGTTGCACCACTTACGTCCACCTTAAAGCTGCAATAAGTAAGGATTTAATTATTCCATATATTGTGCATATGACTAATAAAACACACCTGTAACTCTTGAGATAGGCACTTCTCATCTGCTAACAGAAGTTAAACTACAAGCACTAGTTCGGAAACGGCTATTTATTGTACTGTGTGTTTGTCCAGAGTTCTGTAGAGACACTGACCTTATTGTGTCTTTTGAAATATCATAACCAATGTCAAGCAGGCAGTTTCTACTGGAAAAAAAATCGGAATGAAAATCATTTTGAAATTAAGCTATCTTTCATTCAGTGCCATTTTCACATGGTGTGTCTTTGACAACATTCCTATTATTACGGAGGCATAGACATAACTCCAAAAATCTGAGCACAATATCTAGACTTGGATTCCAGGGAATACAATAGCATTACATATGACATTTTTTATTTGCCCATTAATTCTCTAAGAGGAGCACAAATGATCCAACGGCATTGCTGTGAGAAAGAAAACCTTCCCTAATGTTCTGGCTTTATTTGTCTCGCAACCAACAACACTAATATAGATTATCTGACCAATCTTTGAAAATGGCTTGTAAAATCTAGCTCTATAGTTGATTTATTTCCTACTTTAAAAAAAAATATTTGCAAGACATGGCCACAGATGGCAAGATCAGTTTTTAACATTTATCCTTAACTGTTTTTGAACAGATTGGCTTATTTGGGTTAAGAGTCTGAACTAATAGCTAAGAGTCAACCATAGTTGTTTCGGCAAGGCCAGATATCATTCCTGAAGGATATTGATGAACTCATTGTGATACTATTCAGCTGTTTAATAGTTGCCATTACTGATAGTCACTTTTTAATTTAAGTATTTATTCAATTAATTGATTTTAAACGGCTCACCGATTTCTTCTGGGATTTGAACTGATGTTTTTTCGGTTATCATTACAGAATCAGGAGTAATTTAACCATTATTCCATTGTGACAGTGATAATGGCTGGGCAGTAAAATGTTTCAGGAAGCCTTGAGATGATAAAACAAACATTCATTCTTTCTACCCTATCAAATGTGATTGATAATGTTACAGAGGCAGTAAAACATGTCACCTTGTCACATCTAAACTGGTGGAAAATGTAGAAAGCCAACAGATGTTTTATACAGAAGAGTGATTTTCTCTAGGTGAATTGTCAAGACATTGTACATGTTCATTTGCTAATTTTATTGACGACAATTTTTGTAATAGTACTTCCTGATTTATAAATACTTCAGAAGCACAACAGATATTTATAAATGTATTTAAAACATTAAATTGACTCAAAGATTATTAATTTATAACCAGATAAATGATATTTCTTAAAATTATATTTTGAGCAGGTCAGCATATTGAAAGCAAAGTCTGCAGATTTTTTTTGTGGTTATGAGAACACTACCTACTCAAAAATAAGTAGCTTTAAGGAGACTTTTTAGTTTTAAATATAAAACTTACCTCAATGGGGAGCCTTCAGTTGCCTCAAAACATTTCTATTGTAAACAATAATGAAGGGTGACACGGTGGCGCAGCATAGAGTTGCTGCCTTAAAGCGCTTGCAGCACCGGAGACTCAGGTTCGATACCGACTATGGGTGCTGTATGTATGGAGTTTGTACATTCTCCCCATGACCGTGGGTTTTCTCCGAGATCTTCGGTTTCTCCCACACTCCAAAGATGTACAAGTATGTAGGTAAATTGGCTTGGTAAATGTGTAAATTGTCCCTAGTGTGTGTAGGATAGTGCTAATGTGCGGGGATCGCTGGTCAGCAGGGACTTCGTGGGCCGTAGGGTCGGTTTCCGCACTGTATTTCTAAACTAAACTAAACTAAACAAGGCCACAGCTGAATTGAACGCCTGAGATATGTTTTCAATTACAGATTTGAGGAAACTCACAGGGTTGTAATATATATCTTGTGCTGTCAGGAAAGTTCTGGACACTTTCTTTGCTCTGGACAAGCCAATGCGTGACAAGTGTCACAATCAATATTTTCTGTGTCACCCCAATATTTTCTGAATATGAAATTCTTGCCACTGACTGGAGTGTTCTTTGGGAAGGGATTTCAGGAAAGTCATGTACTTGTGACACAATTCATGCGCTCAGGTCAGCCTAAAGCATTTCTTGCAGCCCATGACATGCTTTAAAAACATAGTATGGGATGAATGTGAAAATGTGAATGTGAAAAATGTGATGCTATGTGAAAAATGCAGCAGTAGTGATCAGGAATACCTTTAACAATCTTCTGTAAACAACAGTATAATAATGACTAGGTAATCTGTTTGGAGTGGTGTTGATTAAGAAATAAATTTCTTATTATCAGTGACAAATCCCTGCTTTTCTTTAGAATCGTGCGCTTCGGCTTCTTGAGCTGCTGCATTTCGTCTGGTTACAATACTCCCGGCGTATGGTTGAAAAGGTGCAGCAGGATTTAGATCAGTGACAATGAGGACTGGTAGTGAATTTCCAAATCAGGATGAAGTGTGTGACATTATGCTAAGGGTGGTGGTACCAGTTGCCCTTATCCATTGTGGTGGTGGAGGCTTGTTTTTAGGAGGTGCTGTCAGAGTAGCCCAGGCAAGTAACTGCAGGGCATTTTGTAGATGATATAATCGCTGGTGGTGGGAGAGTGAATAGAGAGAAATAATGTCTGGGGTAATTTATGGGGGAACAAACAAGAGGACGGCTTTTCCCTTGGTGTATTGAGCTTCTTGAGAGTTGCTGGTACTGCACCTATCCACATAACTAGAAAATGCTCCATCACACCACTGTTGGTAGCCCATCACTTTTCCACCCTGAAGAGGATGGAAAAATTATGGGCTGCCAGAGAGAGTGAGCTGCGGTAAGATACCCAGCCTATGACCAGCTCTTTTAACCATTGTAATTATGTGGCTGAGTTCAACTGAGTTCTGATCAATAGTGACCCTTGGGATGTTATTGGACCAACAGAGAAGGTATGACCAAGGGTAGGCAGTTAGACACCCCCTTGTCATCGCACTCCCCCACTACTCAGCGCTGTACACTAGCTGTTGAACAAGCTGTGGTCAGGAGCAAACCACTCTACCTACCTGGTTCACTCTCCCATACATCGATAACTCATTCCCTCTCTATCAACAATTTTTTAAGTTGTGAGGTGGTCACTTCCCAAAATGGATATCCACGTGGCTCTCTGCTTCACGGATGAACAGCAATGAGTGCGTCATCACTTCCACATGGTAACAGCACACACGCTGCTCCTGCCACCTGCCACACAATTGCTTGTGCAGACCACAGAAAGTGTTGAACACTTTCCTGATAACACAAGATATATATTACAATGGTGTGTTGCCTTCCATGTGTCTTGCATGAACACACAGTGTTTTGCCCAGAGTAAGGGAATCAAGAACCAGAGGACATAGGTTTAAGGTGAGAGGGGAAAGGTTTAATAGTAGTCTGTGGAGGAACCTTTCCATACAGAGAATGGTGGGTATTTGGAATGAGCTGCCAAGAGAATGTAGCTCAGGCAGAAACTAAAACAACATTTAAAAGACATTTGGACAGGTACATGGATAAGAAAGATTCAGAGGGATATGGAGCAAATGCGAGCAGGTGAGACTAGTGTTGATGTGGCACTTTGGTCAGCATGGACAAGCTGAGCCAAAGGGCCTGTGTCTGTGCTATATGACTATGACTCCATGACAGATTATTTCTTAATTTATCTGAGTATAAATATTGTAATGGGATGCATTTTGCTGTTGCATGCCACAGATAGGTTGGCAAATTGTTAATCATATCGGTTCACTCGCTATCTACTGCATTTGTGGCAGCTATTTCCTTCAAGGACCTAGCAGCTCTGTCAGTGGTATTGCCAATTGATTATTGATGATGTTTTGAAGTCCCCCCCACCTAGAGTACATTGTGTGCACTTGTTAGGTGGAGTGTAGTAGTCAGTGAACAGGAGAAGGTCTCCTTGTCCATGGTTGTCCTGTTGCAATGAGATATTCTAGGATCTGGAGTCAATGTTGGGAACTATGTATCACAGTGCCATCATTCCTGGTGAGGCTGTCCAGTTGATGGAATAAATGTACCCAAGGATGGTGATAGAGGACGTATCCCATGATCTGTGAGCATGACTATGTCAGGCTGTTGTTTGAGACAGCTCTTCCAATTTAGAGTCCAGTCCCCAGATGTTTGTGGTAGGACCTTGCAAAGGCAATAGGTTGGAGCAACTTTTCTGTGACTGAATTTGGAGCCCTGGGTCAATGCCAGATGATCCGTAGGTTGCTAGACTATTTAACCACATGAGATAAGTCTTGAGTCACATAGAAGCCAGACCAGTTTTTTGATTGATTGAATTGATTGAAAGATACAGCATAGAAACAGGCCCTTCGGCGCACTGAATCCATACTGACCCTCGATCACCCATTCATACTAGTTCAATGCTCACACTTTCTCATCCACTTCCTACACACAAGGGGAAATTTACAGAAACCAATTAACCTACAAACCCACACATCTTTGGTAGGTGGGAGGAGACTAGAGCACCTGGAGGAACCTCATGCAGTCACTGAGAGAACATGCAAACTCCACAGACAACACCCAAGGACTGGATCAAACCCAGATCTCTGGCACTGTGAGGCAGCAGCTCTACCAGTTGCACCACTGTGTTGCAGGTAAGAAAAGAAGATCTCCTGTCGCTAATGATATTAGTGAACCAAATGGATTGTTACAACAATCTGATTGTTTAATGATCATCATTACCAATGACTAGTTTATGTTTTTCTCTGGTCCAGATTATTAACAAATTTATATTACACATGTGATTTGGTGGAATTTGAAATCAACTTTATAGATTGCTAGTGCAGTAATTTAATCACTGCACCATCAACATTTGTATACATGAAAGAGCAGAAGGGGCCTCAGTTCAACCCAATTTTTTACAGTGAAGCACTCCGTCAGTACCACCCTGCTTTGTCCAGTCAATATTGGTTTACTTAATCCTCAGGAGTGTGATTTGAATGCACAATCTAGTAAATCAGAAGAAAGAGTGCTACTGAAAGACACTTTGTAATAATTTATGAGAAAGACCTGACTGGTGACCAAAAATATCCATCAGTCTTTTATTTTGAAGTCAATAGAATGTTATCTGCAAAGGATTAGGGCTGTTACTGCAGACTCATACTTCAGTCACGCAATGACACTAGTTTCACAGGAGCAGCATTTCTGCAGAGCATATTAGTGCCACAACTCAGTTGCAGAAGGAGGTAATATTTAGCCAATGCAAGGAGGAAAACAATCTATTTGGGATGGAAGATGGATACAAAATGCTGGAGTAACTCTGCGGGCCAGGCAGCATTTCTGGATAGAAGGAATGGGTGACGTTTTGGGTTGAGACCCTTCTTCAGACTTTCTGTCCTAGGCCTCCTCCATTGTCGGAGTGAGGCCCCAGTGGTATGAAGACTATTCAGTAAAGGATGAGTAGCTAAACAGCTCTAATGTATGAATTTCATTCAGTACAAAATTTAGGAATTAGCCATCAGCCCAAGAGACCAAGGTGGGATGATGGGAGAAGTGCATTGAAACATTTCAATTTTTAAGACAAAACATCTTTATTATTGCAGCTGGATTTTTTAAAGTAGGCCGCCTGGTGTTACTCACACCGTTCCTTAATATATTTATTTCACATGCTGTTTTTTTGCACCCAGTTTTGTATTTTGTGCAGGACACTACATCTGCAGCAGAGGTTTTCTTTCAGAAAAAATGACAGAATATATGGTTGGAAAATATTCTAATTTAATAAACATGATTTTGAAAAATACCCATTTTCAAGTTCTCAACTACTGTCGTGAAACACATAGAATTACATAGAAGCAGCAATTTGGAAATTCATTTGGACTGTTCCAAATGAATTCCTACTCATCCTTTTTTGTCTAACCAATTTTCCTAACATCTTTGCTGAACCTTCAAGTAAATACAGCTTTATTATTGCTCTCAAACACTTTTTTAGTTGAAAAGGTTCCTCCTGAATTCCCCTATTGGATTCAGGATCATATGTTACATTTAAGACCTCCGGTTTTAGACGCTCCACAAGTTTACCTTTTTGTATTAAACCCTTAAATAATCCCAAATCTATCAGCCTGCAACCTCCACTTTCTTTTCAAAAGAAAAAAGCCCAGCCACATCTATTTTAATGATTAATCTTTATTCCTGCTTGTGGTGGTTAATCTTCCATGCCAATCACAATATCGAAGCAGCTGGGCTAAATAAGCAAGACCACTTGAACATTTATTTTGTATTAAGTAGATACTGTATAAAATCATAGCAATCGAACCTTTACGGTCAACAATAAAATAATTGATGCAGCTGTACAAGTCATTGGTGAGACCACACAAATTAATGTGTGCAGTTCTGGACACCCAGCTGTAGGAAGGATGTAATTAAGTTGGAAAGGATGCAAAAGAGATTTACCAGCAGGTTACGTGGGCTTGTGGGCTTGAGTTACAGGCAGCGGTTGGATGGGCTGAGATTTTTCTTTGGAGCGTAGGAGGTTGAGGGGTGAACTAATTGATTTGTACAAGATCATGAGGGGCCTGAGTGAATGCTCAGTCTTTTTCCCTGTTTAGGGGATTCTAAATAATATTGGCTTAAAATGAGAGTGAAGACATTTATGAGGGAATTCACTGGCAACTTTTTCACTCAGAGGGTAGTCTGTATCTGGATTGAGCTGCCACAGGAAGGGGTTGAAGGGATACAATACTACTTTTGCAAGACAGTTGTGTGTATTGGAAGGGTTTGAGGGCGATGGGCCAACTGCATGAAAATGGGACGTTCAGTTGGTCAACTTGGTAGGTATGGATAAGATGGGCCAAACGGTATATTTCTATGCTGTACAGCTCTGTGACTCGATGAACAGTAATAAACATCTATATAAGCACTTAATTTAATTTCAGTTTTAGAGATACTGTATGGAAATAGGCCCTTTGGCCCATCGAGTCTGAGCCGACCACTGATCATTCATTTTCTATGTTATCCCACTTTCTCATCGACTCCCTGCACACTTAGGCTAATTAACCTAAAACCCAGATTGTGGGAGGAAACCAGAATACCCAGAAGAAACCCACTCGGTCACAGGGAGAACGTGCAAACTCCACCCAGACAGCATCTAAGGTCACGATTCAAGCCAGATCTCCAGCGTTGTGAGGAAGCAGCTCTACGAGCTTCACCATGCATCACCCAACTGGGAAAATTAGTTTCTACTCAGGCTTCATTCAGCATAGCTTAGGTGTCTCAAGTTTGCATTTGTTTATTAAATTACTGATTTTGTTTGTGTTTTTCCCTAGAGCAATATATATTCCATAAACATCTCGCCAATAGAACACAAAATGGAAAACAAATGGATGTTCAACTGGACCCCAGTATATATCTGCAGCCTGACATTTTTTTATAGCCCAACAGAATATTATCTGCATATATTAGCAGTTATCAAGGTTCCAGATGGAGCCTTTGGGAGGTTACATTTTAATACACTTGGATGGGAACATTAGCCTTGAATAAAACTGTTGAAAATCTTCCAGAAATAAATTACTCAAACTGCAGTGAAGTGTGAATATTTAACCTTATGTCGATATTCTTCTCACTGGATGTTCTTATTGATTACTTTGAACTGGTTTTAAGCAAATACAGTATATACCATTCTGTGAAATGAAGATTATTCACATGTATAACGTGGATATATTTATTTATGAACTTAGATAGCACAGGAATGCAAGTTCATTGGAAAGCCCAGAGACAGTGGTGGAGTAGTAGGAAAGGGCTCTTATGCCTTTTACTCTGGCCTCACATTCAAGTATTTACAAATGTCTGCATTTTTTCATTCAAGTGCTACATGAGAATCATCCCCTTTTGCTTAGCTGAAGTTCACAGAAAATAATTGACCAAAGTCTCTCCTAACCTATTATTTGCCTCCATTGCAAGAAATTCACTTTGAATTGTCCATGGTTGTCTTCCATACTTCACTAGGTAATTCTCAAGAGTAAAGTACCACCATTTCCTCCTTGTTTTGCTGGCCTTCACCGAGGTCTAAAATTCTGCAGCCACTCACATGTGAATTATATTCAAAGGTATGTTTTTAATTTTTGCATTTATCTATTACTATTTTTAATTTCAACTGTTTTTGCTGTGTCTACTATAGAAGGAAATCTTTCAACTGTGGCACACTCACTGATTGAATCTGAACTGCGGAGCATTTACACTTATTTGCCACTTTGCAGCTATCTATCCCTTAAAAAATCACTCCTTATTTTATTAATTAAGGGAATATAACAATAGCCTATGCAAAATCCCCCGATAATTTAACCCTGTTAAACCACATGTTACTCTGATGTACAGTATGTGCAACTTCCCTGTAGAAAGCTAATATTTTATTTGATGTTTGATGCATAACGCAAAATGTAGTGCTTTAGATTCCTGTAGACTATCCATCCCTTTGTATTCCTATCCCAAAGAGGTAAAGCCCATCAGCCTTTATGGTGATATTTCTTATCTGTACACCTGATTAATTTATTTTCTTTATTGGGCCCCTATAATCCCTCTACTTGCCCACATTGCCTTACTTCTTACTATTTGAACTGATAATTTGAACCATCTTTCTCAAATGAGAGATGATGGTGTTTCTAGAAAGATATATAGGACTCCTGAAACTTTCCTGCATTCTACTTCATCTGTTATGGCTTTTCTTGTTCAATAAATTTTCTAATGCCCTTTCCAAATTTCTGATCTCATCTGCTCATCCTATTGTGTGTGTCATTCACCGTACTTTCGTCAAATAAATAGATACCATTCCCTTTCTTCTTCCAGAAAACTGGAGCTAATCCAAATGGTAACTGAGTAGCTACTGTATGTAGTAAGTACACAATTTCCTAACTCCTGATGCTAATATGTTATGACCCTGCCATAAAGTACCCCATCAACCACTCCCCACCCTCTTTATCTTACTGCCTGGATTTTGCAGTTACAATGTAAAGGAAACAATTGGCATTCATGAACTGCAACTTCATGGTTTGTGAAAACTAAAAAATTCATGCAAAATCAAAGTGAATTTATGCCATTTATGATTTAGTTTTGCAATAAATATATTAATGCTAAACCATAATTACTATTCAACAATCCCCCAAGTTTTCAACTGATTACTTTATGTATGTAATTGTATATTTTACATTTTGATAGATTTTAAAATAAAATAATATTTCTAGTCAAGTATTTTTATGATATTTAAACTCCTGCCTTTTACGATGTGTTCAAATATTTATTTAGTGTTTCTGTAAAATATTTAAAATGTTAATTATATATTGTACTTCTTTCCTTTTGACCTGCTAGAATTATTTGAACTAAATGGTTAGGTCCAAAACACCTCTTGAACTGCAGTCTGACTTGGCAAAGGATATGTTTATACCACATACTGTGTCAATAGATCTCCAATAGGCAGCTTTCCATAAAGGCAGCAGTGAATGAAATTGATTTGCCACTGACTGCAAAATCCAGTCCAAGATAGTATAACAGCTTTGTGCTATCCTTGATTTACCTCACAAACTTTTTCTATTTTGTTTTGTAACTCTGAGCACTTCCATTTCACTCCTGTCCTACTTTTATGATTATCATGGTCTGTGCAATCTCTCCTGGTTCTTAATTTTATTAAATGGTCTTTCTTTTAGTTTCATGCTATCTCTCTTAATATCCAAAGGTGTTTATTAATACAAATGGAACCGTGTACATTTAGTCATATGGAGGCATCTGCTCAGTTTATTGTATACAATTTCCACTTTATCCTCCAAAGTCAGTCTCAAATAATGAGACAACCATTGACTGATGTGTGGACGTGCCTTCATAGAAATATTTTCTATGACTCATGGCCCTTTCTTTAACGAATGAGATTCTCAGAATTTCATCCTGAGTTCCCCTTAAATTATTTTTGTGGTTTTGTCTTGCCTGGCCACATCATTTTTCATCAAGCTAAGCATCATCATGGTTTCTTTTAACTTTGTAAAAACTTTTTCACTTCTAGGACAAAGCAGCATTTATCTTCACACTTTAATAATATGATTCTTAAACCCCTATCTCACAGTGCGAGTTGACCCACGAGGTATCCCGAGTTTAAAACAAATTGAACTCGTGGTAATCACGTACAATTAACGTAGCGGGAACGTCGGAACTCGTGGACGCAACTTAGCGACTCGTGGCGCTAACGGCAGGTACCCGTGAAACTTGTTAACTCTTGAAAAAATTCAAACATGTTTAACGTTTTCCACGAGTAAAATGTACTGCTGAAGTTAAAAATTGAAACATTTAAACTCGTTGTAAGAACGTAGTGGCCTGTGAGTTTACCTTAGTGACTCGTGAGTCTACCGTGAGCACTCTTTAACTCAGCGGGCAGCAGCATCTCTGGAGAGAAGGAATGGGTGACGGGATGACGTTTCCAAATTTCTGCTGCGTCTTTGTGCTCTATGTCAGATGGTAAAGCTGCAACTTTAAACTGACATATGACAATCTTAACACTTCACATTTTACAGGGTTGGATGCGAAACCAGTGATATTCTCAAGCGAAACATCCAACAGCTTCGTCAGGTTGCATGCGCCAGTTTGACCGCCTTTACTGTCTGTTTCAGGGCAGCCTCTGAAGCGACTCACTCTTACAGTTTGCTCTCCTACGCAACGAGCTTTTCCGAAAATGAACTGCTGATTTGGGAAGAATCTAAAACACAACTCTGGCTGTATTTAGGAAATTTTGTAACAGAGATTTACATCCCAGACATGAATTCTTTACTGAGACACATCTGTGTGACCTGGGAGTCTCAAGGGGGTGAGATAACAGTCTGGGTCAATGGGAGACGCAGTGTACGGAAGGTTGGTGGAAAGGGTCAGGTTGTTAAAGGGTCTGGTCAGTTTATTCTAGGTCAGGAACAAGACTCAGTCGGTGGAGGTTTTGACACCAGTCAGTCGTTTGTCGGAGAGATAACTGATGTTCACCTGTGGGATCATGTTCTCCAACCCAATGACATAGAGATGATCAGTCAGGGTTGTTTCAGTAAAGGAGGGAACATCATTGACTGGAGATTAACAATGTTTACATCACGAGGGTACGTAAGAATTAAAGATAATAATGATTGATGTTTTGACTTTTCTGGCTACAAAAACCAATAAAATGTGGAGAGGAAAACCCAATGTCCTCAAACTACACTTGTTGAATATGACCTTGCTTTGCGATCTTTCCTCTCTAAACCAGATCAGCAGAAGTAGTGGTGTCGATTCCAGAATAAAGGACTGTTTACGTCGGGGTAAGGGACAACTCACTGTCCTTCCAGTTTCTCTTCACCCTCACTGACAGGGTAATGGCTTCAAACTCAGTACACTAGAGTCTCGGCCATTCTCCGTCACACATTGAGAGAGGGACGGGGAGCGGGGAACCATGGTGGATGTCTACAGGGATCAGCAGGATGTAAACTCCAGGGCACTGCCCCACACACTGACCCTTGACTGAAGCCCAGGGACTGCTCAGAACAGACAAGTCCCCCCTCTTTAACCTGACTCCCCTCCTCGTCCATTCTGCTGGAGCCCTTCCTCAAATCCCACCGGGAACAGTTGGGCATCCCAGTTAAAAGGTGCAGCAGTACATCACCATCTCTCTGACACACACATGTAGACAAGAAAGCGTCAGGGGCACAGGGATGGTGGTGATGGGCAGACACGGACTGTGCGAAAGTCCCTGTGTGGAGGCTGATCCTGTCTTGATTTAGATCGTGGGTTTTCTCCGAGATCTTCGGCTTCCTCCCACACTCCAAAGATGTTCAGGTTTGCAGGTTAATTGGCTTGTAAAAATTGTCCCTAGTGTGGGTAGGATGTGTTAATGTGCAGGGATTGTTGGTCGGCACAGACCCGGTGGGCTAAAGGGCCTGTTTCCACGCTGTATTCTCTAAAGTATTTAAATAGGCAAGGCAGGGAAAGGATAAGGACCAAATTTGAGCAAATGCGATTAGTGCGGATGGGTAATAAGGATGTGAAGGGGTGGTTCTGTGCTGTATGACTCTGTAATTCTATTATCAGGCAATGACCATCTCCAACAAAAGAGTTTGGTAACACTTTTCGAACAACATTCACTGACAGTCCCGGGTCCAATGATATGGGCTCCACCACGGTTGGGAGTCTCTCCCTGCTGCAGCCTTCTTCCACCTTCTCAGCCGCCAGCCAAACACCATCCTCGGCCTGTTCCACTGAGGTCATCTTCTTGGGCCGCGCTTTGTCAGGGACCGCCCTCTCGACCTTCCTGCCATGAGGCTAGCTTACAGGATCTAAGGCACACGTATATGTCTCCACTACAAGGTGGTGGCCCTCAGAGAAGTCCCAGCCTCACAATCAACTCAACACAGTAAATAATGTAAAGCAGCCTGGGGCAAGATGGTTTGACCATGATTTAAATTTTAAACGTCATCCCATCACCCATTCCTTCTCTGCAGAGATGCTGCCTGCCCACTGAGTGACCATACTGAGGGAATTCCCACGTATATGAAGCAGAGAGAAACGTGAGTTCTACACGGCTCTGCCCGACTTTTGAGAATGGATTCGGTGGTTTGTACCCACTCCCCCTCCCTGCTCACCCACCCACCCACCCACCAAGCCAGCCAGCCGGACCCCTCCTTGTTACAGCGGCAGAAGCGACATTTCCAAGAGAATGGGGCAGAGAGCTGGGGCAGGGCTGGGATGGGAGCAGGGCAGATGAGGCGCATCAAAGGAACAAACAAGTTGATGGCTGCAAGGGGCAGGCGGCAGAGGTCTTGTGCCCCAGCGAGGTAGACCGCTCTTCCCCCTGCTAATGCACACACAGAAAGAGAGAGATGAGAGCAGAGAATGATCCCAGCCTAGCTCTGGCACTGGACGGTGCGCATTTTTCCTTTGTAGGTCATATCAATAGACGCGGCCGCGCTGAATTCTATCTTTAACTCAAAGCCGCAGTATGGAGCTGTCTTCTTTAACACTGTTGCTTCGCCGCCACCGCCTCCTTGCTGCACAATGGCAGCGAGTGCGGGGCCAAGATCCTGCCTAGTTTTTTTAAGTTCTGAAATTGAATAACTTTCAATACATAATCAGAATATACTTACTGTATGAGATGCTGTCCAGCTCCTCTATTTGATACTTAAAACAGGCCTTCATTCACGGTTGGCTCAAGAGTAACTCGGGAGAGGAACTTGGTAACTTGGGAGAGGAACTTGGAACATCGCAGAAATGAGAAGTAAACGGCAAATTTAGTCATACCCGTGGGAACTCGGTTAAACTCTTGATCATAAACTTGGAGTCTCATACACAACCATGAGTCTGTCACCCGTGGGTCAACTCGCACCGTGAGACAGGGCCATTATGTTCTACTTATCATGCAAAATTGACGTTCACATTTTTATACTTTATTTGGTAAATCATTGCCCTCCCACTTAACCTATCCATATCTCTATGAAGCCTTTTTATGTTCTTATCACCAATTATTTTCATACCTATCCTTGTGTCAATAAATGTTCCTTAATCTTACCAGCCTTACCCTTGACTTTAACAAAAACATGTTGGTCCTGAACTATTCCTATCTCACTTTTAAAAGCCTCTCACTTTGTTTCTTCCATTCACTTTCTTGCCATTAAGGCAGGGGCCTTAATGGCAGGGGCCAGCGGTGCTGGCTCGAAGGGCCGAATGGCCCCCTCCTGCACCTACTTTCTATGGGCCCCATGTGTTAACTGCTGGATTAGCACAATGATCACAATCAATTGTTGGCAATGTAAAGTCAACCATTGTGAGTCCCGCTTTCTTCCTATTGGATGTTCCTCAAGGTCTAGTACATCCTGAACTCATAAATAAATTATGCCCATGTTTCAAAGAACATTTTTTATCATAAGAATAGAATTAAAGTACATCTGAGCATTCTTCAATAATCTTGTGATTTTTGACCATAAAGAAGACTCAACAATAAATTAAAATGTACATTGGTATTCACTTGTAATGTGAAAGGTTCCAGTTTGAAATGGCCAGGAAAGCCACTGTTATTATTTTTGTAGGATGGGCTCTTGCAAATATGGAGCTGGTGTATAGGAAGAGCTATCATAAGTACAATTGGTTTTATTATCTGGGCTTTTAATAATCCAGTAGTGTTGGTTTCAGCCTGATTCCATATCAATTTTAAAATCCATATTATCCTTAATTTGCTATTCCAATTTATTTGTGTCTGCATTTCTACATCAAGAAAGTAAATCCGAGTCTCAACATCAAGTGCATAAATGTTCAAGAATATCTTTGGCTTTAGACACAGCAATCCTAGCCATATTCCAAATAAAGATTTCAAAACATTTATAAAATGTAAACAGAGTTGATCACCGTGCAATCATGTTATGGCAGGACAGTAACAAACGTCTATATGAAGTTAACTGACTTTATAATGGCTAGCACTGAAAATAATCAGGAAAATGCATTGTATTTATTATGAGGTGGTTTTGTTTTCAACTTGTGGCTTATCATCATGTCAGATCAGTGTAATTCAACCTGACACATTGAGGTTTACCAACTGGATTGTTTGCCCCCCTGGTATTAAAGGCAATCGACTTGTGTAATTTTTCTCTAATAGATTTAATCAGTGTTTTGAGAGCCTTAAAGGTTCTGTCACAACATAGCCCACACCTCATTCATCATGACACGATTTTTGTGCCAATATATTATATAATTAACTTGTCTGCTAATCAGTCACAAAATTACTTACCAATTTATGCTTCAACAACAATTTATATTGTGCCCATAGCTTTTCCCACTCTTCAATAGTGATTGCACTTCACATGTACATCAAGTTCAAAATATGTTTGGATATTCTAAAAGATGTTACATAAATTCATGTTTTATACTTTATTTTTGGTACTTCAATACTTTAAAATTCAGTTAGCTGTTCAGATTTTGTAGATGATCATTGAGCCAGTAGATCCCAATGAACCAGTGGGAATCCCACTGAAGCAGGTTGATGTCTTTAAGGCTTGCTGGGTCTCCAGAGGAACCTGATTGTGCGTACACATGTTATATGCAGTTGGGAACTTTGTTGCTTGGGACATCAGGATTGCAACTCCAGATTGGTCCCCATCTCCTTCCTCCTACCTCATCATTCTGCTTCAACATTGAGACATTGGATCCCAAGTCTTGAAGGACCAAGGGAGTCATATTAGCAGTTTGCCATTTCCAATTTTGGGTTTTGTTACTTCCATATTAGGTGAAAGCTTGGACTATGTTTTGGGTCTCTTTCTTTTGGCCACCTTTTAGTAGTAGGCCAATGGAGAAGAGAATCTAATGAGGAACATGGTTCTTGGGAATCCACATGCAGCGGCCAATCTATTGGAACTTATTCCTCAAGAGAAGAGCTTCATTGTGAATGGGTGCAGCATCATGGATGACACTTGTATTGATCCAGTCGTCCTCATATTTGACTCTCTGGGATTGAGGTATGCATCAACAGTAGAAACTCTCTAAGTTCAGCAGATTTGTCAGTGGACCATCCAGGTCTCATCACAGTACAGGCGGATAGTATGTAATGTAGGGCAGTCCCATAAATAGGTCCTTCATTGACAAATGAAAATCTGCTTTCAAATACACATCTTCACAGCTTTAAGAAAGTGGCATCTGCCCAGTTGATCTGATGGTGTACTTCTTTACTGAAGCACTGGGAGGGTTGAGAGATATTGAAAGTGCTTCACATATTCCAGAGCCACTCAACATAGATGGCATGAGGGATACTCAAATGGTCTGTGGGAAGTTAAAAAGATGTTTTGTCCTAGCAATGTGCAAGAAATGCTTGGCACATGAATAACCGTACAATAAATGATCAATTAATTAAAAGATTACATTTAATAACATGGTTATAAACTCACAACTCAATCCTAAGCAGTTGCATTTGTTAAATGGTTATACGAAGGTGGAAGAAACTCTGTTGCCTTGAAATTTGATTGCATGGCATTCATTTAAATTATTTTCTTGGTGCAAAATGATTTTCCATGATGTAAATTGTATTTGAAACCATTTCCTGATCTAACTGCACCATTCATGAAATGTGGCCAGATACTGTATTTCTGGTTGTGAATCATCTTTGTTGCCCTGACTTAATTTAGCATCAGGCACACATGTAATTATGTACATTCTTTCAAAACAATATACATTCCTCGAGGCACATGGCCCACATTGACCTCTCATGATGTTCCACATAGCAACTCTGATAGTCATGGTATATTCCCACATTTGGACCATAGGCACCATTAGGTAAGTGGCAAACATATTTAAATGCATGAGCTCTCAATCCCGCAATAAATTGTCAGCCCTATTTCTCATCTGCCTCCTCAATCACGCAACCTTCCTCTCTCCAATGGCACTCCCTCAATGAGTAACTACTTCTAAAAACCTTCTCATCCCATGCCCAACAACATAACAATGTCCCTGAGCTAACTTCTGGACCACTGATATCTCTGGCCCCTTTACATAGCCAGTGATATTCACTGACCCACATCCCCTACCTTTGATATTCCTTGTCCAATCTATGATAGTTCAATATTCCTGACCTAACTTCCCAATCACTGAAATCCATGACAAACTCCCTGAAACCAGATATCAGTTCATCTGATGCCTTGACCTCTGACATTCCTGGACCAACTCACCTAATCACCAATTGTTTTGACCAAAGTCCATGAAATCATTTATCTCTTGCCGGTTACTTGTTCTCCTGATAATGGTGGTGAATTTGGTAAGAAAACCAAAGGATATTACATTTTGCTTAGAAAATATCTCTGAAAGTGGTTAGAGGAGCAAAATAATCTGCGACAAATGATTTGCAAAGTCTGTGCAGCCCATTGAGGACATAAAGAAATAAAAGAAATAAAAGAAATATATGGTTTCATTTGGAGTAATAACGTCACAGCCATACAGCACAGAAACAGGCCCTTTGGCCTAACTCATCAATGACGACCACGATGTCCCATCTAAACTAGTCCCATTTGCCTGTGTTTAACCCAATAACCCTGTAACCTTTCCTATCCATGTATTTGTTTAAATGACTTTTAAATATTGTTGTTATACCTGCCCCAACAACTTCTTCTGGCAGCACGTTCCATTTATCCAGCACACACTGTGTGGAAAGTTGCCCCTTAAATTTCTATAGAATCTTTCTCCTCTAACCGTAAACCTTTGCCCTCTAGCTCTTGATTTCCCCTACCCTGGGAAAAAGAGCCTATGCATTCACCCTATCTATTCCCCTAATGATTTTATACTTTAATGAGATCACTCCTCAGCCTCCTGGGCCCCAAGGTAAAAATTCCTAGCCTGCCCAATCTCTCCCTATAGCTCAGGTTCTCGAGTCCTGGCAACATCGTTGTGAATCTTCTCTGAACTCTTTCCAGCTTAAAGACATCTTTCCCGTAGCAGGACAACCAAAACTGAACACAATGTTTCAGGTGTAGCCTAACCAACATCTTGTAGAGCTGTAACACAACATCCTAAAGCCCCGTCCCACAATGTGAGTTCACCCAAGAGCTCTCCCGAGTTTAAAAAAAAATTAAACCCGTGGTAAGTACGTAGAATGTACATAGTGGGTACATAGAACCTCGTGGATGTCCCATAGCGGCTCGTAATGGGAACAGGAGGTACTCGGGAAACGCGGTAACTCGTGAAGGTTTTTCAACACTCTGAAAAATGTCCAAGAGTTTCCTGAGTACCTGCCGTTAGTTACGGCGTTTCCCAAGTACCTGCCGTTCGCATTACGAGCCACTATGGGACATCCACGAGGTCCTACCTACCCGCTACGTACATTCTACGTACTTACCACGAGTTTGGGTTTTTTTTAAACTTGGGAGAGCTCTTGGGCGAACTCGCATCGTGGGACAGGGGCTTTACTTCTATACTCAGCTCTCTGCAGAAGGCCTGCATGCCAAAAGTCTTCTTTACCACCCTATCAATCTGTGACACCACTTTCAGGGAACTATGTAATTGTACGGAGGTACACAAAAATGCTGGAGAAACTCAGCGGGTGCAGCAGCACCATTCTTGCATTGGAATTAAATGTATTGAAACACATTGGATCATGCCATCTACTGTGTCGAGTTCATGCTGCTAGATTATTAAAATAATATGAAAATAAAGTTGTAATACAAAATCACCAAAAATGAAACTAGAATTATGAACTTATACCCATCAGGGGAGAAGGAACAAACTGGTTCATTCATTCCTGAAAAATAGAGGTCATTAAAATTATGAATTCTGATAGGGCAGATTCTTTCAAGCTGTGTTGAAGAGCAAAAGTAAAGACTAATAATTAAAAATATCCACCAGGAGAAGTCAAATGGGAATTTTAGTAGCAATTTCCTTACCAAAATAGCCCTGAGAATGTAGAATTATTATCTCAGGGATTTATTGATATATTCAAGAGGATAGTAAATAAGCATGTGAGAGAGAAAGGAAAGGTGGGATCCAGTTTGCTGAAAGAGGTAAATTAAAAACTGGAATTACCTGCGATTATGATTGAATGGAGAACGGGCCAACCAACTGTAGCAGTGCTGTGTCCGATTAATGGTGGTATAGCAACTTTCTATCTACTGTGAACCTAACACATGGGAGCACTGTAAAAATTGCTGACAGGCTGAAAACTGAAATGCAAACAGTGAATAGCTGGATGGCTAAATATAGGATACACTAATTCATAAAACATTACAAATTGTATTCAGCAACTATCCACAATCCACATTTTTACCCTAAATCCTTTTGTAGAATTTCTCCTTTTCCAGATGGATACAGCTCGGTATGGCAAGTGGAACAAAGTTTGAACTGAATTTCCTCCCCCCTGTTTCTTAGAATAAACACACACCTCCATATACCGCAGTGATCCTGACAGATCTAACAAATATTTACATGACAACACAATATCTGTAGTGAAGTGACAATGAAATAATTTAACTTATTTTTAATGGGGAATATAACCATCAGTTTTTTGTTATTTTGAGCACCACCATTAATCGAACATACAGCACTGCTACAGTCAGTTGGCCCGTTCTCCATTCCATCATAATTATAGATAATTTGTTTTCAATTTACCTCTTCCAGCAAACTGCATCCTACTTTTCTCTTCTCTCTCTCGTGCTTATTTACTGTCCTCTTGATCATAAAGTTCGAACTGAATTTCCTACCCCGCTGTTCTTTGAATAAGCACTCTTCGGCCCACAGTATCTGCGCTGAACATGATGTTAAGTAAACTAATCTCCTTTGTCTGCAGGTGATCCCTGTCTTAATATCCTTAAAATTCCAAAATAGTTGTTCTAAATTGGAATTCATCTTCACATATTTACAATCAACCTTCCAGAAGCAGAGAGGATGGTCAGCTGCTACAAACTCAGTTGCATTTAAATCAATAAAGATTTAGCTTTTCAGTGTTACATGGTGTGGATAACATACGTTTTCCCTAGACCCAAAACGTCACCCATTTCTTCTTTCCAGAGATGCTGCGTTACTCTAACGCTGAGTTACTCCAACATTTTGTGTCTATCCTCGGTGTAAACCAGCATCTCCAGTTTCTTCCTACACATAAGTTAACTGATTCAGCATCAATTGCTTTGATGGCCACTGCCACAGCACACAATGTTGAGGACTGCTGAATTAGTGGCAGCTATGTCTTCATTTTCACCTTCAGATGCACATGGGAGCACTGCAGAAATTGCTGACAGGCTTCAACCTCTGTAACAGGGAGTGCTAATGACCTCACTGTTCTTCCCAGCTCACATGTTGGTTCAAAAGTAAAACATTTCCAAATAAAATATTTGAGATTACGAAAAAAATTGGTTGGAAAGGCAGAAATATTCATGTTCAAAATAATGTAAGAATTGTATCAATCTGCATGCAACAGTGATAAAGCCTGATATATCTTTCAGAAGGCACTGTAAAAGCAGGGGGTGGAGGGTGGGGTAAAGCAGCATGAAGACTTGGGCCATAAAAGCAAAGATATTCTGGAAAGGGTGAAGGGCAAATAGGTTATTGAAGTTGATCAGAATAAAAGGAAGCATATGGCAGGCACAGGCAAATACAATCAAGCATATGGCAGGCACAGACAAATACAATCAAACAGGAATAAAGGAAAAAAAGAGACCTTGAAATATCCTTTCTTCTTCTTTCTACTTTATATATCTTTATATATAACTTCTTTATAAATAACTTTCTTTTTCCCGCCCCCCACCCTACATCAGTCTGAAGAAGGGTTTTGGCCCAAAATGTTACCTATTTCCTTCGCTCCATAGATGCTGCCGCACCCGCTGAGTTTCTCCAGCACTTTTGTCTACCTTCGATTGTCCAGCATCTGCAGTTCCTTCTTAAACCTTGAAATATCCTTGTCAGGTAAGACTAAGGAGAATCCTAAATCATTCTATAAGTACATTAGGAGCAAGAGGGTATCTCGGGAAAGAGTGGGAATCCTTAGACACCATAGAAGTAATCTATGTGCGGAACCAAGGCATGTGAGTGAGGTCCTCAATGAATACTTCTCATCTGTATTCACCATAGAGTCAGATATATGCTGATAGTTTAGAGCATGTCAGTATTAGGAAAGTGGAGATATCGACGTATCAGAATCCCTAAGGGTAGATAAATCCCGGAGGCTTGAAGAGATTTATCCCCAGAAGAAATGGGTAACAATTGAAGAGATTGCTGGGTCCTGATGGAGATTTTTGCATCTTTATTGGTCACAGATGGAATATCAGAAGACGGGAGTTAGCCAAGTTTGTTCCTTTATTTAAGAAGGGATAAACTAAATAACTACAGATTAATGAGCCCAACATCAGTAATGGCAGTAAAAGGGAAATTATTGGAGAAGACCAGTTAGCCTGACTTCGGTGGCGGAAAGATGCTGGAGTCAATTATTAAAGAGGTAATAATGAGGCATTTGGATAGCAGTAAAAGGATTAGTCCAAGTCAACATGGATTTATGAAAGGGAAATCATGCTTGACTAATCTTCTGGAATTTTTTGAAGATGTTTCAAGTCCTTGTATATCAGTCACTGAAAGTTGGCATGCAGGTACAGCAGGCAGTGAAGAAAGCTAATGGAATGTTGGTCTTCATAACAAGAGGATCTCAGTATAGGAGTAAAGAGGTTCTTCTGCAGTTGTATAGGGCTCTGGTAAGACCACGTCTGGAGTATTGTGTACAGTTTTGGTCTCCTAATTTGAGGAAGGACATCCTTGTGATCGAGGCAGTGCAGCGTAGGTTCACGAGATTGATCCCTGGGATGGCGGGACTGTCATATGAGGATAGATTGAAAAGACTAGGCTTGTATTCACTGGAGTTTAGAAGGATGCGAGGGGATCTTATAGAACCATATAAAATTATAAAAGGACTGGACAAGCTAGATGCAGGAAAAATGTTCCCAATGTTGGGCGAGTCCAGAACCAGGGGCCACAGTCTTAGAATAAAGGGGAGGTCATTTAAGACTGAGGTGAGAAAAACCTTTTTCACCCAGAGAGTTGTGAATTTGTGGAATTCCCTGCCACAGAGGGCAGTGGAGGCCAAATCACTGGATTGATTTAAGAGTTAGATAGAGCTCTAGGGGCTAGTGAAATCAAGGGATATGGGGAGAAGGCATGCGCGGGTTATTGATTTAGGACGATCAGCCATGATCACAATGAATAGCGGTGCTGGCTCGAAGAGCAGAATGCCCTCCTCCTGCACCTATTTTCTATGTTTCTATGTTTCTAAGATTCTAAGGGACAGAATCTATGTACATTTGTGAAGGCAGGGCCTGATTAGGGATAGTCAGCATGGTTTTGTGGGGGGAATACTGTCGCACTAATTTGATTATGTTTTTGGAGGAGATAACAATGGAGATTGAATACAGGGTTGTCGATGTTGTCTAGATGGTCGACATTTACTAAGGCATTTGAAAAGGTTCTGCATGGTAGGCTGATATAGGAGGTTAAGGCAAATGGGATCCATTTCAGTAGAAAATTGGCTTGGTGTTAAGAGGCAGAGGGTAATGGTGGAAGAATGTTTTCCAGATTTGATTTCTGTGATTGGTCATGTACCACAGGGATCATTGCTGGGACTTTTGCTATTCCTGATATATATTAATAACTTAGGCATAAATGTAGGAAGTACAATTAGTAAGTTTCCAGATGACAACAAATATGTTGTGGTGTTGTGGAATGGAATGGAATGCCATTTTATTGTCACCATACACATGTACACCGAAACCTGGCTTCACCCGGGAATACCTGATGCTAGCATGCAGCTAGCAGGACGCTTTCTGCTCCGCGGGGACAGTACTATGGACTCCGGTAAGAGTAGGGGAGGGGGCCTCTGTATCTACGTGCATGAGAACTGGTGCAACAACGGGACAATCATAGACAAACATTGTTCCCCTGACCTTGAGTTCATGTCTGTAAGATGCCGGCCTTTTTTTCTACCGAGAGAACTAACAGTAGTGATTCTCACAGCTGTGTATATTCCACCCGACGCCAATGTAAACACGGCGCTCTCTCTCCTGCTGAACACCATTACCGAACAGTAGCGGGTCCACCCCGAAGGTGTTCACATAATTGCAGGGGACTTTAATAAGGCCAACTTGTGGAGAGCAAGGAAGGTTATCTTAGGACAGTAGGATATAGATTGGATGTAAATTTGAGCAGAGAGTTAGCAGATGGAGTTTAATCCTGACAAGTGTAAGGTGATGCTTTTTTGGAAGTGAAAATAACGATAGGACATATACAGTAAATGACAGGGCGTTAAGAAATGTTGAGGGAGCCGAGCTCATAATTCTCTAACAATGACAATGTAAATCATAGACTGGTGAAGAAGACATACTTATACTTACCTTCATAGGTTGGGGCATCAATTATAACATTTAAACTAGGTTGCAAATTTTAAAACACTTTTTTAGGCATCATTTTGAGCATCATTTTTAGTTCTGGCCACCTCACGATAGAAAGGATGTGAATGCATGGAGAGCTGGAGAGAGTGCAGATGAGATTTACCTGGATGTGGCCTGGATTAGAGGACTTTAGTCATGAGCAGAAATTGGATAATCTGGGTTTATTTCATCTGGAGTGACCTGATAGAGGTATATAAACGTATGATAGGCATAAATAGAGCAGACAGCCAAAATCTTTTTTTCCCATCACAAACAAGAGCCCATTTTGTTTAAGAAGAGAGGAAAGAGTTTTAAAGTGAATCTGAAGGTTTTTTTTTACACAATAAGTGGTTGATATTTGGAATTTGCTGCCAAAGGAAGTATAATCACTACATATACGAGAGATAGATGCTTAAATAAACAAGACTTGAAAAGATACAGGCAAAGTGAATAAGGTTAGCATGGATGTAGTGGGCTGAATAATATTTTTTACTGGATCTACAAATCAATACTCATTTGAGCATGGTGTGATTAATTCACCGGTAGAATTCCAGGCTAGAATATTTTCTCACCTTATGTAATAAGATTTGCTAGTGCCTGCCTTTTGCCAATTGATTGGAATATTCTGTCAGAGTGACCAGAGACCCTGTTATAATCAATATCATCCATCATTGAGAGAACTATCAAGTGACCAAGGCTTGGATCTGATTGAATTTTTTGTCTGATGGGAGGTTAGAACTTTTCTAATTGGTGGGTAATTTAATATAGGGAAGGCAAAGAACATCCGTGAGACATTTTCATAGCTCACTATAATACAGGTCACTATAATATAGGTCACTATAATACAGCTCACTATAATACAGCTCACTATAATACAGGTCACTATAATACAGCTCACTATAATACAGCTCACTATAATACAGGTCACTATAATACAGGTCACTATAATACAGCTCACTATAATACAGCTCACTATAATACAGGTCACTATAATACAGCTCACTATAATACAGCTCACTATAATACAGCTCACTATAATACAGCTCACTATAATACAGGTCACTATAATACAGCTCACTATAATACAGCTCACTATAATACAGCTCACTATAATTGCCACAAATTGCCTGTACTGAGACTTTTGGATTACAAATGGAATTAGATACAAAGGTGAAATTAAAAAGTGTCCAGCAGAACAATTTGTGAATTTTTTATACTTTGTTATTATAACATTACAGTCGTCAAATCGATATTTGTGGAGAAGAAAATAGTTTTCACTTTGTTATCTTCCTGACTTTACAAATACATTGATTATTACTCAACGGAGTTTCCCAGTATTGAACCCTGATCGTGAGTTGACCACTAATGAAGGATAACCACCATTGTAATGTAGGAATTGTAGCAGTCTATACATGCACACAGCAAGCTTCCACACATGACAATGTAATACGATAATACATTGGGTTTACTCATGTTAATCATTGGATTATATAAACCAGTGCATCGGGAATATCCTTCTTCCTACAGAATAGTGTCATTGGATATTTTACATCTACTTGAGAGAGTGGAGGGTCTCAGTTTAACATCTCATCTGTGAAATGGTACCTTGGTTAGTGTTCCCTTAAGGGCCTGTCCCACGAGCATGCGACTGCAGCCGTCTCGACGCCGTACATCACGCGCGAACTTCCCGCGGACTTCGCTTGAACTTCACGTCACTCACTCGACCTCTGCGCGGCCCCCGCTTCCGGTTTGGTCGTGCTCGCCGCATGCAGTTGCATGCTGGTCGGACAGGCCCTGTACGGGGATCACTCGACCTCCGCGCGGCCCCCGCTTCCGGTTTGGTCGCGCTTGCCGCATGCAGTCGCATGCTCGTGGGACAGGCCCTTAAGAACCGCACTAAAGCCGAGATTTATATGTTTTATTGTTTTGATTTTGGGTTGCTAGGCTGCTCCATGGCCTTAGCAGAGTGAGGGTAAAACTGGGCTTGCATTGGCGAGGCTATAGGTTGCTTGGTGATGGGCACTGACCACTCTGGACTGCAAAAGCCCATTTGTAGATTTTACCATCTTGGCACGGATGGCAGGACATGGTCCAGTCTGCTGTCAGAAACAGCAGGGGCAGTGGTGGGGTGGCAGTGGGTGGGAACCTGCTCCCTTCCCAAGTGAACAGTGGATTCATGTCCCCTGGAGCCATTAACAAATCGGCAGGGAGAGGATAGCTTAGAGGTAACTTAGATTGCTAGCTTGGAGACTTGATCTGGAAGCCCCCTTGCACCAACATGCCATGGTGGTGGAGCCTTGACCAACATGGCAGCAAACTGACCTCACATGATAGCTGACCAGAATGAGCAATCGGTCAGTTCTGGTGTGTATGCTTAATTATCCAGACCGGCTGCTGAGCACAATATTCTTATTGACTCTTCGTAGATGCCAGGTATGCTCAGAACTATACAGAATCTTTGAAAACAAAATACACACAATGTTCTTAAAATTAAATATTCATCCAATGTCCCTTCGCATGTAGAGCCACAGGTTGAAATGACCTGACAGGAGACTGAGAGGCAGTCAGTGCCCATTAAAAGGACCATTTGAAAGATCTCCTCAACTATCACTGTGTCCTTGTTGTGAGTGTGTGAGTGCTCTTCACTCCATCTCACAGACATGTATGTAATCCATCCTTGCAACCACACTTGAATAAAAATAATTGAAAAGGCTGGCTATCCTAAACAAAATAAAAACAAGGCCTTGGGCACAGACACTTTTCCTGCTGAAATTCTAAAACTCATCTGTGAAGAGCGTCAGTCACCAATTCATAATTTCAACGTTAATATCTCTGGAGACCGCAGTCATGGCATAATTACAACCATATTCAAGAAGAGTGATGTCCGATGGTGGTAGCAACAGTGCAGATCCCCCCATCGCAATGAAAGTCATTATCAGGGTCTTTCTCAATAGCCCCCAAAATAACAATAAAGACACAAAGGCATATGAGATAAACAACAGCATAACAACAGTTTAAAGCACATCCCTCCTGCACAGATTTCTTTCCAAGATTTCTCTCATTACTCAGGAAATTAATTTTGTTAATTGCCACAAAGAGATTTAAGATGTGTGTGTAATGTAATAATATTTGGTTTATTCTATTGCACCCAGTTGAAATCCCTAATTATTATTTCAGGGTCCATATTAGCTCCTTTGTAGCTCAGACCTTGTTCCAACCATATTTGCTTAATTATCTCCTCCCCTCTCCCTATAACAGAACTACATGTACATTCGTCCCCCAAGCCCTGTCTATTTCCATAAGCTGATTGATCAATGGATGTTTTCCACAGCTCTTCACCCACTTATTATAGTTGGCACTCTCTGTGTGAAACCATCCCAAGGCAAACACATAGCATGCTCTCATTTCTAATTAGACGTATTTAATCTCCCATTTTTCCTATTTTGTCTCTTGTGTGTGCATTTTAAATTCTAATGTCGTGCAAGGTTCTAGTTTTTGATTTAGTTTCCCTTGGAAGCTCCCAATTAATTTTTGCCTTTCTCAGAAATTCTTTTTTAAGGTTTCAAGGTTTCAAGGTCAGTTTATTGTCACATAGACCAATTAAGGTACAGTGAAAGTTGAGTTACCATACAGCCATACTAAGTGAAAAGCAACAAGATGCACAACCACATCAAATTTAGCTATTGTTTCCTCATGGCTTCATTTTATTTTGACTGCCTGTAGGTGCTCCTTTCTAATTTTAGTTTCTTGTAGTCAGTCCATTTTATATTTGTTTCTCACAGGTTCTTGTTGATGTGGCTTTTTTCCATCTCTTTTTCAACTCTACTGGCTACTTTTGGGTGTTTACTCATTGCATTTTGGTTTTGAATTTATAAACGCATTTAAAGCTTCTTAATTTTTATGAGCTTCACTAAATCTAAGCTTCACTAAATTTTGTGGAGGCCATGTAAGTTTCAGAATACTTGTTATTCTGGTTGCAATGTAGCAAAAATGCTAATGGTAGGACATTTTATAAATTCATCATGACATGTTTATTGTTAATGGAGCATTCATTCTTTAGTACTGCTTGTTTCAGTTTAGTTTAGTTTTTTAGATTAGAGATACAGCACAGAAACAGGCCCTTCGGCCCACTGAGTCCACACCGACCAGCAAATCCTGCACACTAATGCTATCCCACACACATTAGGGACAATTTACACATACACCAAGCCAATTAACCTTCAAACCTGTACGTCTTTGGAGTGTTGGAGGAAACCGAAGATCTCAAAGAAAACCCACACGGTCACAGGGAGAACATACAAACTCCGTATAGACAGCATCCGTAGTCGAGATCGAACCCGGGTCTCTGGCGCTGCAAGCACTGTAAGGCAGCAACTCTACCGCTGCGCCACCGTGGCAGAAGCAGAAAATCAAAGGATTGCACTCAGTTCAGTGAAATGAGAGCCAAGTACTCTCCAAAATATTCTAAGATCAGCAGAGTGAAGTTGAAATGAGATATGTGAAATGTTGCATCACAAACAATTGGAGACAATTTGTTGCAAAGGATATTGAGTAAATGTTATGACATGATGTTGACTGTTACTTAGGATCTTCAGGACCTTTGTACAGTTATGTTTAGTATCTATTTAGTAGTTGAATGCACTTTCCCCTTTATTGATGTTAAATTAATTAACTAACCTATCATTTTCTTGTTTTAGCAAATTATCATATGATTCATTAATCTCCATGTCAGAAGCACATGAGTTTAAGTTTCACCCTCGGGAATTAAATATATCTAGGCTGAGAGGCATTTAAATATACCTTGGGATTTAAATATATCTAGACTGATAAGCATTTAAATATATCTCAGAATTTAAATTATCTCTTGGCTGATGGTATTGTAGTTGTTAAATTACTAGACTAGTAATCTGGAAGAATTTGGAGGTTTTTGTTCAGTTTTCACCACAACAGCTGGGGAATTTGGATATGCTCAATAAAATTAAATGATTGTAGCACATGAAGAGCTCTTATTACCAAAATGATGAACCAATAACTGGGAAGTTAGTTTAACCTAAAGTCCATTTATGGTCAGCATATGCATCAATCACTCTAGTTTAATGATATGTTAAACTGAGTCCCTGTTGATATCCTCAAAATGATTTAAAGAATTCCCTGGTAAAGTTTAAATACAACAGGGATCTTCTCCTCTTTAATGTAATGATAAGGATGTGCAGTTACTGGTTTACACCAAAGCTAGGCACAAAATGCGGGAATTACTCAGCGGGTCAGGCAGCATCAGAAAGGTCCTGACCCGAAATGTCCCTTACCCAATTTCTCCAGAGATGCTGCCTGACCCCCCTCAGCTACTCCAGCATTTTGTATCTCCAGAGATGAAACTGACTTGCTGAGCTATCAACATTTTGTGTCTATATCCCCCTCTTTTCCCGGTTTACTGTAAGGAGTGCTAGTGCAGTCTTTAATTACTGGACTAGCCAGTAGAGTTCTGGACCATAGCTTCAGAAAGGTGAGTTTGAATCCCACTATGGCAGATAGGGAATTTAAATATAAATAACTGAATAAATGTGGAATTTAAAGAGAAAAGTTAGAGTCAATAATAGTATCAGTCAAATCCATCTGGTTCATTTGTCCATCAGGGAAGAAAATCACCATCCTTACTTGGCTGACTTGTTGCAATTCCAGCATCACTTCATTCTTAGTTCAGGCTCTCTTAGGGATGGGCAATAAATTCCAGCAATATCAGCAATATCTACATCTTGCAAACGAATAAAATTAACAAGTAAAATATCCAGCCATTTGTTTCAGTGATAATTGGGGAATTCCACGGCGCACAAATTGAATGCTGTGCTCTCAAACTTTAAAAATGGCCAGGACTTAAACTGTAAACTTTAGTAGAAGTTGGGCTACATTTTTGGTGTGGAAAATATGGTTTGTGTGCATTAACTGTTATGTGTAACCCTTACTTTAAGGTTGCAGGTATCACTATTAACTAAAGAAGTTGTCTCACATGGTTAGCTTTGCAACATTGCCTGCCCCATGCTTTAGTTTGTTTAAAGTTGACTGGTCCAAAATTGACGTGTTCCCTTATTGATTCGTCCAACTATGTTAATGTTATTCTTCAGAGTACAATTACAAGAACAATCTAATTCTTGCTGAGGGTAAGTTGGGCGGCAGGAGGCAAGCAAGTTTAGGACAGATAAGTATGGAGGAGGGAAGAGGATCCGCCAACTCAATATGGACTGAATGGCCCTGCAAGTAGGATCAGGACCATGGAAAGGTGATTCGGAAAGTGGCTGGATGAATACAATGGAGAACCTAAGGGGGAAAGAAAGATTTTTTTTTATTTTATTTTTTTATTTTTTTATTAGAAGTATTTTACATTACAGTAATCTGCAATAACGTAAGTTTATACAGTTCTTGTACCACTTCTTATTTTAAACTTTAATAGGAAAAAAGGATAGAAAAAGTTAGTAAAGATAGTCAGTGAGTGAATGAAAGAGTGGTCCAGGAACACCCGTATGAACCTAAACCGCAAGAAATAGTTAAAAAAGAAAAGAAAAAAACCAAAAGGAGGAAAAAGAAAAAAGAAAAAAGAAAGTAAGATTGGACATTATGAGAGGGATGTACCTACTTCTTATCTTTACTCACCCCTCGCCAGGTCCTAAAACCATTTATTATCAACATTTTGTTGCACCCTATGTTTGTAATAAGTCGATATATGGAGACCAATTCTTTTGGAATTGGTCTTGTTTACCTGCTAGGAGGAATCTCATATCTTCTAGGTGTAACAATTCCGACATATAACAAGTCCACATTTTTGTCGTTGGCGTAGGAGCATTTTTCCAAAATTTCAGTATCAGTTTTTTTGTCGTTATTAAGCCATAATTAAGAAAACTCCTTTGAAACGAAGTCAGCTCCAAACTTGCTTCTATTGTTCCAAAAATAATCAATTCTGCATTCGGTTTCAGTTTTATTTTAAATAATTTAGTGAAAATTTCAAAAGTTTCATCCCAAATTTTTTGAATTTTTATACAAAAAATAAAAGAATGTGCTATAGTTGATTCTTGGATTAGGCATTTATCACAGATAGCAGAGGTACTTGGGTAAAATTTACTTAATTTAGCTTTTGAATAGTATAATCTATGTAAAATATTAAATTGAATCAGAGTATGTCTTGCGTTAATCGAGCATTTATGCACATATAATAGGTGTTTATCCCAACTCTCTTTCGAGATTTTTATAGCTAGTTCCTGTTCCCATTCTCTTCTAATCCCATCCGATGATGGAATTTCTGTTTAAAATGGAATTGTATAGGTATGATATTAAATTAGCTGATTCCGCTTTTATATTCATTATCTCATCTAATAGGTCAGGAGACATATTTTGATATTCTCGTGTATACTTTTTCAAATAGTCACGTATTTGAAAATATTTGAAATATTGATTACTATTCAAGTTGTATTTAAGTTGTAGTTGGTGAAATGTTAAAAACCTTCCATTATCATACATATCTCCAAACGTTTTAATTCCAACTCTTTCCCAATTTATAAAAGCTCTATCTATCATAGGTTTAAACGAAGGGTTGTTCATTATAGGTGAGAGAAGTGATAGATTTCTTAATTTTAACGTTAATTTTATTTGTTTCCAAATTCTAATTGTACTATGAATAATTGGATTTTTACTATATATTGTATTCTTCATTTTTGTTGGTGAGAGAAGGATCGCTCCTATATTAAAAGGGGAACAGTCCTCTCTCTCCATTACTATCTAATCCACCTGCTGGGCCGAATTGTCCAACAGGTGAATCATATTTTTGACATTTGTGGCCCAATAATAATATAAAAAATTGGGGCGTGATAATCCACCAAATTCTTTAGGTTTACACAAATGTTTTCTTTGGATTCTGTGGAATTTATAGTCCCATATAAAGTTTGTAATATCAGCATCCAATTTAAAAAAAAAAAATTTTGGTAAGTATATCGGTATTGACTGGAATAGATATAAAATTTGTGGTAAAAAGATCATTTTTATAGCATTTATTCGGCCTATAAGAGACATCGGGAGGGTTTTCCAGAATTTAATCAGTGTGTTTAGTATATTGAGTAAGGGCATATAGTTTGCATTAAATAGAGATTTATATTTTCTAGTAATTTCAATTCCCAAATATTTAAATTTTTCTGAAGCGATTTTAAAAGGGAATTTTAACAGGTGTGTCGGTTCTTGAGGTTTAATCGTCATAATTTCACTTTTATTCCAGTTTATTCTATATCCTGAAAAGGATCCAAATTCCTCTATTAAATTTAATATATTTGGTATACTAATTTGTGATTTTGTGATATATAGTAGTACATCATCTGCATATAAAGATATCTTATTATTTGAGTATTTTGTATTGTACCCATGAATGTTCGGATGTATTCTAATACTTTCCGCTAACGGTTCTATTACAAGAGCAAATAGCAGAGGTGATAATGAACAACCCTGTCTATTTCCCCTTGATAACTGAAATTTCGAGGACAAAATATTATTAGTTAATATTCTGGCAGTAGGCCTATCATATAATAATTTTACCCAAGCGATAAAATTCTCTCCCACTTGAATTTTTTGCAATACTTTAACCATATAATCCCATTCCACTTGATCAAATGCTTTTTCTGCGTCCAGTGAAATAATTGATAAGTCTTGTTCTTCGGTTTTATGTGAGTGCATTATATTAAACAGACGTCTCAGGTTATTGCTTGAGTATCTCTTGGGTATAAACCCTGTTTGATCCGGATTTATTAATTTACTAACATAGTTACTTAATCTTCTAGCTAATGTTTTTGCTAATATTTTTTGATCTGTATTTAACAGCGCAATAGCTCTATAAGAACCCGGATCTTCTAAATCTTTACCTTTTTTAGGTATAAGTGTAATCGTTGATTCCGCTAATGTTTCTGGAAGTGTATGTTCTTTAAAAGCATATGTATACATTTTGTGTAGTCGTGGTGTAATTATCTCGTAAAATCTTTTATAAAATTCATTACTAAAACCATCTGGTCCTGGTGTTTTTCCATTCTTTAATGTATTTATTGTTTCTTCTATTTCCTTAGTTGAGACTTGTGCACCTAATTCCTCTTGTTCACTCAAATTGAGTTTTGGGAGATTACAATTATCCAGAAACTCTCTAACTTTGGTACTATCTGCTACCGTTTTAGATGTATATAAGTTTTGATAAAATTGAGCGAATCTTTTATTAATATCCTTAGGTAGTGTTAACAATTCCCCTTTATCTGATTTAATCATTAAAATCGTATGATCCTTTTCCCGTTTTTTCAGTTGTCGAGCCAGAAGTTTGTGTGGTTTATCCCCAAATTCAAAATTTTCCTGTTTTGTAATTTGAAATAATCTAATAACATTTGCTGATAATATTTTGTTTAATTTAAATTTCATTATTGTTATTTTATTATGTTTGTCTATAGTAGGCTCTTTAGCATTATCTAATTCCAATTCTCTAATTCGTTGTTCTAACTGCCTTTGTTCTTTCTTATTCCTTTTATTTAAAAAAGCTTGGTATGAGATTATAGATCCTCTAATAACTGCTTTGAATGATTCCCATAGTAGAACTGGTGAGGTCTATGGGGTATCATTATTCTTTAAAAAAAGTTCCATCTGTTGTTTTAAATATATTTCCCCTTGTGGGTCATTTAAGATTTGATGATTAAACCTCCAAAACGATTTATTAGTAGGCATTCCTTCTAATTTAAAAAAAAAAGTTAACGGGGAGTGATCAGAAATTATACTATTGTGATACTTTGGATTCAGTGTATAGGGAATTAGTTTTGTATCCACTAAGAAATAGTCGATAAGTGAATAAGTTTTGTGTACCATTGAATAAAACGAGTATTCCCTTCCGACAGGGTTAGCGATCCTCCAGACATCTGTTATATTTGTGTTTTTATGTAAGTATTTAAGATTTCCATGGTTTTAGATTTTGTGTTGCCCCTTCTCTGTTGTGAAGATTTATCCAAGTATGGATCTAAATCACAGTTAAAATCTCCCCCAATTATCACATTTTGATAATTGAACTCTGTAATTATATTCAGGATTTTATTAAAAAATTGGGGATTATCAAAATTAGGCGCATAAATATTTACCAAGGTAATTGGGGTAGCATGAATCTCTCCGGTAACTATAAGGTATCTCCCTTCCTTATCTGTTATGATATTCTTCGATTTAAATGGTATACCTTTTCGAATAATAAATGCTGTGCCTCTGGCTTTGGAAATATATGAAGATTGGTATGTTTGGCCTATCCAGTTTGCCTTTAATCTGGCTTGAGCTTGCAGTTTCAAGTGAGTTTCTTGTAGAAATGTACTGTTCGTATTGAGTGACTTCAATTGTGCAAAAATCTTACCCCTTTTAATTGGTTCATTAGCACCCCTAATATTCCAACTGCAGAATGTGATTCCTCCAAATTTCTTTTGTTTATCGTCTTGCATTTTAAATTATTTAATACCTTTTAAACATGTGGTGCAACCAACACCTTAGGTCTCTGGCTGTTGGGCGAGCATTTGCAATATTAAATTCAATTATTACATCCCTCTCAAAATTGTCCTTAAGCAAAGAAACAAAAAAGTGTACATTATTGTGACATTAAAATCAAATCAAAAAAGTGAGGTTACAGTGTCTAAAAATGATGACACTGTAACCAATTATCCACCTAATGGTGATAGTTACACAATTAGTGACTTCCGTAGTTGTTAATCTACATTTAGCTCCGTCCCCTTGAATGATCTTACTAAAAGGGGTTGGGACCCATTCAAGCCAGATTTTATGTGTCAGCATTACCGTATCTACCATATCTATATATCTAAATAAATCTTCTCTAATCTCTAATCTTATCTACCATTTACTTATGTTAACAATTATTACATTTTGCTTCCCCTTCCATACTAATCTGCCTTTGGTTGGAAGGGGTTAACCCGATTCAGGCACCTGGCTATTTGCCAAGATTCTGAATCTCCTCACCTCCTTCCACACAAAATTTGAACTGCAGCCTATCATAATTTCTAAATTAGTATAAATATTTTTCCTTATATTTTGCCCCCCTCCTCCCCTACCCGGGGGTGTCAATCCTTATACTGGATTATTACATTTTATCAATTAAGCAGTTCGATTTTAAATCAATTACTATTACTGTTAGTGTGTTAATTTCAATAACTTTAATTACTATTACTATATTAATTCGGTATTAGTTCTTTTTTTTTTCTTTTTTTCTTCTTTTTTTATTTATTTTTTATTTAATTTTTTATTTATTAGAAGTACATTACATTACAACCACATACATTAGTACTCGTCACTTATGTCTTCTTACAATTAATGTACTCCGTTTGTTTTTTACACTAGAAAAGGGAAAGGATGAGATTGAGAGAAAGAAGAAAGTGAAGGAAAAAGTGAAAGTTTAGAAAATGTGACAACAAGAAAGAACGAAGATCCTATAAGAACAAAATTAAAAACAAAGAAAAAGAGTTAAGAAATAGACCCTAGAAAAGGAGAAAGAGAAAGAGGGAAAAGAGAAAAACAAATAGTTTTTATGAGCATTACGCAAATAGGACATACCAACTCTCCAACTTTCATCCCCCCTTACCTGACCTCAGTTTTTTTTAAAGTACCTTTGCACCCTATTTTTGTAATAATTCTATAAATACAGACCACGTCAGGTGGAAGTGATCTGGTTTACCTGCCAGGAGGTTCGGTATTAGTTCAGTAGTTTTTCTGTTAGTATGGAATTAATGTAGGGATAACATTTTAACAGTGTTTCATTCAGGAATTTTAATTTTCCAATCCGTCTTCGTTAGGTTCCTCATTCAGCCACGCCCTTGTTATTCCATCTTTCGCTCCTGTTGGAGCCGAATATGTCCTTGAAGAGATAAGAGTGTCTAGACAGCTGCACATGGAGAAGCTGCGCCATGTTAATCCCTTTTAAAAGTTCAAAAAGTTATTTCTATCGACGTTCCCTCAGCCGTTGTCTGTAGAATAAAAACCTTGTCTTGAGGATGTGATGTTTTACTTAAACATCTATTTCTTTTAAGATGTCTTGAGCGTATTTGTAAGCAGCTTCTGGATCGTTAAACTTACGTTCGGTACCTTTATAAGTAATGATCATCTTAGCTGGATAAATTATTCCATATCTGATGTTCCTGTGCCCTTTCAAGATCTGTTGTGTATTTTTAAACGCTTCTCGTTTTTTTTAACAATTTCATAGGGATAGTCTCTAAAAAGTTTGATAGTGTCCGTCCCAAATGTCATAATCTTTCCATATTGAATTTTTCCCATGGCCTCTTCCAAAGCTGAAATGTCCAGAAAGAAAGATAAGGGGTCACTATTAATATAGGTGGTTTGGAACAAGATCAGATGGACAGGTTCTGGGGCATTGGTCAGGCCAAGATCGAGGGTTGATTCAAAATCAGGGATAAGAACAGTGCCATAGTAGTAAGGGGAATCAGAAGAATTTAAGATAAGGATGGACTTCGTGTATAGAATGCTCTTGCCAATATTTCATTGCCTTGGGTAGGCCTAATGAAGTCCAAGGACAACTTGGTCTAACTTTTCCCACAAAACATCAAAAAGAGTGTTGTGTGGAAAATGCAACTCATAGAAATCACATCAGATGTGCAAGGGAAACTCATGCTCAGTGTTGCCTGTGAAATTTCTGGAGTGGCATGAAACTACCCAAAAATATTTATTCATGCATTTACTATATGAATATTTGATTTTCAAATATGTAGCACTGAAAAAAATGTATTATGCAAACAAATTCCAAGGCATAATCCTTTCTATCTATTGTTCTCTATTATAACTGTATTGAAAGAACTCCTCAAAATATTAGTCTAGGGTTTGACCTATTTCTCTACTTGTTTCCCTGGTGAGTGCAACTTCTGTTGTCCCAATGTCGCTAGCTAAAGATTATTCCTGACTGCATCATGCTGATGTCTGTACATTTGTCAAAAATCAATAATATTAAGTGTAAATCTATGCCATGCCACAAAGGGACATAATTGGATTGAACTGGATTGTGTAAAATGTTTGCCCCAAGCATTATTTCTGCACATTTTGATTCAGCCCTTGACAATGTAATAACAATGGTTTTACTTTTTCTTTGATATGTTTAAAAATTGAATCACAACTTCATTAATAAGGGCATCATTCTTATCCATTTATGCATTTAGTGAGTTGAGGGTTCAAATGTTGATCGTATTATCTTTTACAAGGATGCGTAAGCAGAACATGGAAGTCTATTTTCCGGAGTTTTTATTAAGCCACCAAATGATTGAAGATGAGACAAATTCATCAGAATAAATGTTCAAGAAAAGAAACAGTATCCTAATGTTATACGCAGATCATAAATTCATGGTTGATTTGCCTGAAGTTTAATTTCTAGTCTACCACACAATATGTAAACACTTATTTCTTTTGTATTAAAAAAGGACAGTACGTTGCAATTGCTGAGAGCAACAGGCAATTCTGGGAAATCGATGATCAATTAAACCAGGGGTCGGCAACATACGGCCCTCGGGCCGAATGCGGCCCATTATCCGAAATCATCCGGCCTAGCAGGCGGATTTTTTTTTCGCATTCATCCGGCCCGCGGTTGTATATATATATATTTTTCACATTCATCCAGCCCACGGTCGTAATTTTTTTTTTTCCGCATCTAAAATTGTAGTTGCAGCGGCTGCGGTGCCTGCTGCTCAGCGCGCCCCAGAACCATTCCGGCCAGCAGGCGTTTTTTTTCCCCTGCGCCTGCTTGGATTGGTGGGCGCTGTTCCAGGATGTAACGTTGAAGTTGCATTTGCAGCAACTGCGGCACCTGCTGCTCAGCGAGCCCCGGAACCATTCCCTCCACAGATGCCGCCTAGCCCGCTGAGTTCCTCCAGCACTCTGTGTTTTTGCGACTCTGAACTTGAAGATATGCGTTGCCCGTGCATAAAATTTGATCACACCTGCGTACGTCCGCATGTGTGTGAGTAAGTGTGAATCGGCATGAGTTAGTGTCAGCGTGCACGCCCGAGAGACGGGAAGTGTCTGCGCTGCGCTGCCTCGGGTCTTTATTCCCAGTAAGCAGAATTCTTCCAACTTCCGTGGACCCCCAGCTGAACCCAGCTCAAAAATAAATTCCAAATGTGAAACCTGGAACGATGCAACTTGATACAAATCCACATTAAAAAATTGAGGGATTCCGCAAACAACGAACAACTCATTTATCTTCAACGAAAGACACTTTAGAAAATAATGAATATACGCCCCACTCTTTCTGACCTGTTGATGTATAAATCTCCACATTATTTTGTAAACTGGACGTTAGTTGTTGGAACATTATCAGGGGTATTACGAAATTGACTCAAAACGCGATGAAACACTTGCCATTAACTGACGGAAGCCTGCTTTAATAATTAATCCTATGAAATATACTGCCGATATGCATCCAATATTCATATACATGAAATAAACGGGTCTCCTGAAGAAACGGTCCCGGAGTACCCGATTGTGTATTCGGACAGTAATTTATCACAAGACTCCAATTGTAAAGTACCCAGACATTCAGCTACAAGTCATAAGTACTCTTGTGTAGAAAGGAACTGCAGATGCTGGTTTACACCAAAGGTAGACACAAAATGCTGGAGTAACTCAGCAGGAGAGGCAACATCTCTGGATAGAAGGAATGGGTGACGTTTCGGGTAGAGACCCTTCTTCAGACAATCACAAGTGCTCTCACCGACGAGAGTTCAGTTCAGTCTGAAGAAGGGTCTCGACCCAAAATGTCACCTTCTCTCCAGAGTCGCTGCCTGTCCCGCTAAGTTACTCCAGCAATTTGTGTCTATTCACAGGTACTCTTTGTATCTCTGTGGTATATAGACCCTGTGGAGGCGTTGTATGGAATTATATAACTGGTTTGGACTGATGGTGGGATGGGAGAGCTGGAGTGTCTGCTGTCCTTATGCCTTCTGTAAGAGCAGTTGATTTACTGCCATTGTTTATGTATGTAAAACCGAAGAAGGGTCTCGATCCGAAACATCACCCATTCTTTCTCTCCAGAGATGCTGCCTGTCCCGCTGAATTACTCCAGCAATTTGCGTCTACCTTCGATGTAAACCAGCATCTGCAGTTCCTTCCTACATTGTTCTAGTAAATCTTGTCTGTGCTCTCTGCCGTGCTTTCGCGCTGTACAGTGCAGTGCCCAATATCCCAGCCTTAATGAAACCAATGTTTTAACGAAGTTCAACACAACCTCCTTGCCTTTGTACCCAGCACCTTCAGTTACAAACCCGTGCAAATGGTTGGCATTGATGATACTGCATATTTTGCATAGTGCATCTACTGCATAGTGCAGTATCTTGCTCCGCTCTATGATCTTTGGCCAGTGCTCTGGGTGGTGTACTCGAAGGGGCGGGATCTATGTGACACGTGATTTGTTGCCTGCCATCCGGGGCAGGATGGGGGGCAGGATCCACGTGTACATGTGATAGATGTGGCCCGCCATCCGCTCACAGACATGCGTCCGGCCCCTATGCAGAACAAGGTTGCTGACCCCTGTCTTACACCAACAGCAACCCACCAAATGAATTGAAAATTAAACAGAGGAAGAAGTAAGCAGTGTAATGTGGTGTGAGGGGTTTGAGAAATAGGAGATGAGTAAAACAAATTCCTTCCTCCACTCTGCTTAGATCTTCATTGTCTCTTGAACATTGTTCCATCACCCCTATGATCCTCTCCCCATCTATACCCAGCCCCCTAAACTGTTCCCCTCCGTCTTCACAGTCCCTTTCTGATCACTTTCGTATCCCCTGATCAGCTCAACACCTCTCTCACATATCAATTCCAAAGAGAGAGTTAGATTCAGCTCCTAGGGCTAAAGGAATCAAGGGATATGGGGGAAAGCAGGAACGCTGCCCAGATTTTAGATGATCAGCCATGAACATATTGAATGGCGGTGCTGGTTCTAAGGGTCGAATGGCCGACTCCTGCACCTATTTTCTATGTTTCTATGTATTAACCGTCCCCCACCCCTTGCGAGTTTCTTAATCATCTTCCCAATAACTTACAACTCTGCATTCAAAGAAACATAGAAACATAGAAAATAGGTGCAGGAGGAGGACATTTGGACTTTTGAGCCAGCACCGCCTTCATTGTGATCATGGCTGATCATACCTTGATTCCGCTAGCCCCTAGAGCTCTGTCCAACTCTCTTTTAAATTCATCCAGGGAATGAGATAATTTCACCACGTTTACATAAAATGTATATATATGCTTTCAAAGAACAAACATTACCAGAAAACATTAGCGGAATCAACGATTACACTTATACCTAAAAAAGATAAAGATTTAGAAGACCCTGTTTCATACAGAACCATTGCGTTGTTAAATACAGATAAAAACATACTAGCGAAAACATTAGCTAGAAGATTAAGTAAATATGTTAGTAAATTAATAAATGCTGATCAAGCGGGGTTTATACCCAAGAGATACTCATGCAATAATCTGAGACGTCTGTTTAATATAATGCATTCATATAAAACTGAAGAACAAGACTTATCAATTATTTAATTGGACGCAGAAAAAGCATTCGATCAAGTGGAATGGGACTACCTCGTTAAAGTATTGCAAAAAGTTCAAATGGGAGAGAATTTTATCTCATGGGTAAAACTATTATATGACAGGCCCACCGCTAGAATATTAACTAATAACATGTTGTCCCCAAAATTTCAATTATCCAGGGGCAAAAGACAGGGATGCTCACTATCACCTCTGCTATTTGCTCTTGTAATAGAACCTCTAGCTGAAAGCATTAGAACACATCCGAATATCCATGGTTATAATACAAAATACTCAAACAATAAAATATCATTATACGCAGATGATGTACTACTGTACATCACAAAATCACAAATCAGTATACCAAATATATTAATTCTAATAGAGGATTTTGGATCCTTTTCAGGATATAGAATAAATTGGAATAAAAGTGAAATTATGACAATAAAACCTCAAGATTCAACACACCTGTTAAAATTCCCTTTTAAAATTGCTACAGAAATATTTAAATATTTGGGAATTGAAATTACCAGAAAATATAAATCTTTATCTAATGCAAACTATATGCCCCTACTTAATAAATTAAACGCCCTGATTAAATTTTGGAAAACTCTTCTGATGTCTTTAATAGGCCGAATAAATGCTATAAAAATGATCTTTCTGCCACAAATTTTATATCTATTCCAATCAATACCAATATACTTACCTAAAAAGTTTTTTAAAAAACTGGATTCTGATATCACAAATTTTATATGGGACTATAAATCCCATAGAATTCAAAGAAGACATTTGTGCAAACCTAAAGAATTTGGTGGATTAACACTCCCTAATTTTTTGTATTATTATTGGGCAGCAAATGTCAAAAATGTGATTCACCTGTTGGGCAACTCTGCCCAACGGGTGGATTGGATAGTAATGGAGAGAGAGGATTGCTCCCCTTTTAATATAGGAGCAATCCTTCTCTCACCAATAAAACTGAATAATACAATATACAGTAAAAATCCAATTATGCATAGTACAATTAGAATTTGGAAACAAATAAAATTAACCTTGAAATTAAGAAACCTATCGCTTCTTTCTTCCATAGTTAATAATCCGTCGTTTAAACCATCCACTATTGATAAATCATTTACACATTGGGAAAGAATAGGAATTAAAACGTTTGGAGACATGTATGAAAATGGAAATTTTTTATCATTCCAACAACTACAACTTAAATACAATCTGAGAAGTAATCAATATTTTAAATATTTTCAAATTGTGATTATTTGAAAAAATATACACAAGAATATCAAAATTTGTCTCCAGACCTATTAGACGAAGCAATGAATATAAAGGCGGACTGAACTAATTTAATACCATCATCCGATAGAATTAGAAGAGATTGGGAACAAGAACTAGCTCTAAAAATCTCGAAAGAGAGTTGGGATAAACACTTGCTATATGTACACAAATGCTCGATCAATGTAAGACATATTCTAATCCAATTCAAAACCTTACATAGACTATATTACTCAAAAACTAAAATAAGTAAAAAATTTCCAAATGTCTCCCCCATCTGTGATAAATGTCTATCCCAAGAAGCAACTATAGCACATTCCTTTGTTTTTTGTATAAAAATCCAAAAATTTTGGAATGAAATCTTTGAAATTTTTACAAAATTATTAAAAATAAAACTGAAACCGAACGCAGAATTGATTATTTTTGGAACAATGGAAGCCAGCTTTGAGCTGACTTTGTTTCAAAAGAGCTTCCTTAATTACGGCTTAATAATGGCAAAAAAACTTATACTTAAATTCTGGAAAAACGCTCCCACACCAACGATAAAAATGTGGATTTCAAATATGTCTGAAATGTTACACCTCGAAGACATGAGATTTCTCCTAGCAGGCAGATCAGACCATTTTCAAAAGATTTGGTCTCCATTTATCGACTTATTACAAGCATAGGGTGCAACATAACTTTGAAAATAAATGGTTTCAGGATCTGGTGAGCGCTGTGTAAAGATACGAAGTAGGTACATCCCTTTTATCTTATTTTACTTTCTTATATCTTCTGTTTTCTATTTTTCTCTTTCTTTTCCTTTGGTTTTCTTTTTTACTCTTTCTCGTGTTTTACGTTTCTACGGGTTTCTCCTGATCACTCTTTCACGCACTTACTATCTTATCTAACTCTCTCTATTCTTCTCCTTTTTAAAGTTTAAAATAAGAAGTGGTACAGGAAATGTATTATGTTATTTTTGGCTTATATCACTGTAATGTACATTACTTCTAATAAATAAAATATTTAAAAAATAAAAAAAAATCATCCAGGGAATTGGCCTCTACTGCCTTCTGTGGCAGAGAATTCCGCAAATTCACAATTCTCTGGGTGAATTTTTTTTTTCTCATCTCAGTTTTAAATGGCCTCCCCTTTATTCTTAGACTGTGTCCCCAGTTCTGGACTCCCCCAACATTGGGAACATTTTTTTTTCATCTAGCTTGTCCAGTCCTTTCATAATGTTATATGTTTCCATAAGATAGCCTCTCATCCTTCTAAATTCCAGTGATTACAAGCCCAGTCTTTCCAATCTTTCCTCATATGACAGTCCCGCCATCCCGGGGATTAACCTCGTGAACCTACGCTGCACTGCCTCAATAGCAAGGATGTCCTTCCTCAAAGTAGGAGACCAAAACTGCACACAATATACTAGATGTGGTCTCACCAGGGCCCTGTACATTCCTATCTCCTTGAGAGCATTGGTTCACTTGATCATCTTTCCCATCAATCACCAGCAACCTCAGCAATTCCCTCATCGCCCATGTCTTATCGTAGCAGAAGGAACAATGGGACATGGCCACACTCCAGCAGCATGCGTGGCTCGCCGCGGATCTGGGACACCCACCCCTAGAGGGAAGCCATTGGGCCTGGCCCCTGCTTGTCCCCAAGGACCGGAGAACCGGAGAGGAGGGTGGAGGGGGTTGGCAATGGCGGACACAAGAACAAAAGTCCAGTAAGAGAAACGGGCCTTACCTTCCGCACCATCAAGGTCGGCTGCGGGAGGCACCCCTAGAAAACAAAGGCTGAATGGTGGCTGGGCGAGGAGAGGAACTTCGGTTCACTGGAGATCCAGTTGGAGGTGTCGTCTGCAATGGGTCTTTATGGGCAGCTGCAGCTTGGACTTTGAATATGGCACCAAAACCTGGTGACCCTTGTATTTGGTCTCAGTGGGCTATTTCTATACATATACTGAATCCGGGGTTGTCCTTATGTACAGTATTAATTTACTGAACTACTGTATATGCAAAAAAATAACTTCACTGTACCACGGTCGAAGGCATAATAAACCACTGAACTATTGAACTATTGATCCCACTATTGATCTGCAATATTCCACAGCATGCCAATTGTCTCATCCTCAACCCAATTTCCCCCATCCACAATCGTCTTCCACTGCCCTCAATCTTCACCGGAATTCTTCTTCCTCCTATTCTCTCAATCTATCCTTTACACACTCCTCTTAATCAGTGGCTCAACCCTCTCTTTGTGATTGTGTGCATGCATTATATTGAGAAATGGCCGAGGAATGGTCAATGTGTTTGATGGCATACACAAGGTCTTATCCACCACATGAGCTTTTGGCCATTACAGATAGTAGAATTTTAGCATTCACAGCAAACTGCTCTTGAATTCCTGCCACCTATTCATGATGTGAATACATGCCCTTGGGCATTTTCAGCCCTTTATTTTTAATTCTTGTTTAGGCCAGCAAGGAATTAATAACAATGATTATATTGTTAAAATGATACGTTATTAATTATTAAATCAATTGGCAATTTTAAAAATTTTATACCAAGCTAAATAGCCTGCAAACCTGTAGGTCTTTGGAGTGTGGGAGAAAACTGAAGATCTCAGAGAAAACCCACGCAGTCACAGGGAGAACGTACAAGATCCGTACAGACAGCACCCATAGTCGAGATCGAACCCAGGTCTCTGGCGCTGTAAGCGCTGTAAGCAACCCTGCTGCTGCACCACCGTGCCGCCCTTTTGTAATATACTGAGTCTCGATTCTAATTAGATAAATGTAACATGGCTGCAAATTGGAAATGTGAAAATCACAAAATTTGGATGCCAAGAATTAAAATAAAATAATAATTAATAAGTTATAAATCACTCGAATTAAAAACAAACAAAAATACTTTATTGTTATGGGTAACAACTGGGCCAAGAATCACATCATACAGAAGATGATTTATGTCATGGCAAATGCTGTATCCAAAACTATCCGCAGTGGCTTTAATCCAAGAGGGATCAAAGATAAATTTTCAGATGCATTTTCCTCTCGTGGCTTTTGACCTTTTTGTCCTTTCTTGCCTCTTGCAAAAGATCACATGGTATCTTAAAGGCCAAGGATTTACTAGACATGATACTAAAGGCTTTATAGCTGGATGGCTAAGGCATGAGGGGGAATTATGAATTGGTTGTTGTCAAGATGTGGCTCTAGGCAGTCCTGGGTGTAATACTAGCTTGATTGTATTCCTGCTGACTGGTTAGCATGCAACAAAAGTTTTACACTGTATTTTATTTTATTTCTTGGCATCCAAATTCAGTGATTTTCGCATTTCCAATTTGCAGCCATGTTACATTTATCTAATTAGAATCGAGACTCAGTATATTACAAAAGGGCGGCACGGTGGTGCAGTGGCAGGGTTGCTTACAGCGCTTACAGCGCCAGAGACCTGGGTTCGATCTCGACTATGGGTGCTGTCTGTACGGATCTTGTATGTTCTCCCCGTGACTGCGTGGGTTTTCTCTGAGATCTTCAGTTTTATCCCACACTCCAAAGACCTACAGGTTTGCAGGCTATTTAGCTTGGTATAACATTTTAAAAATTGTCCCTCGTGTGTGTAGGATAGTGTTAATGTGTGGGGATCGCGGGTCGGTGTGGAGAGCCTGTTTCTATGCTGTATCTCTAAACTGAAATAAACTAAACAAAACTAAACTAATGAAACGGCCTGGATAACCTCCTTTGGTTTACATACTGCATTGTTCTTACTGCCGGTTTGTCCCCTGAAGGTTGTGACTCGTGTGCATGGTGAATATTAATAAATGTCATGAATTTGGATTTGCTACAGATTCTGCAGGCTCAGTGATGGCAGACTGACTGTCTGTCTGCAACACAGAAACTGTTGCCCATGGCCCTCTATGTACTGGTGCAGGGGCAGGGCGGCAGAGAAAGCAATCACAACTTTGTGATCAGCACCAAACATCTGTCTTGAATAGGCAAAGCTGCTTTTAATCTCTGCATTAACATGAAATAAAGCAAGAATTCAGTCAGTTCATTCAATGTTTTATTCCAAAGACAAAGCAGACAAAGATGACATAATTTATATCATTGCATTTAACCAAACCAACATTTTTATTATTTAATTCTTTGTATAAAAGTCTTCATTACATTAAATCATGAACAGTTTTATCATCTTCTTAATTATGAATACTGCAATATGATATCAACCATTCAGGATTAGGCATCAGGGTGACTTTCAATTGTATAATTCGCACATTTGATGGCATCCTAAACATTTTCAATTTCACAAAGATTTCTCTGGTCACGGTATGAGGTTCGTAATTGATTCACAAGTGAAATCCATTTTGGCAATTTACCTACTTAGAAGTGGTGGCCTTTTCTTGAAATATGGTTTAATATTATTTGCAGTTGCCTTCAAATGACCTATTTGGCCTAAAATACAGATTCAATTTACACAGAAATGTTAGAAATGCTGCTAGGTGTTGTTTGTTTTCCAGCAGACTGTTTGTTAATTAGATTTGCACACTCAGATCTGTGGCTCAACAATATGTTTATTCTCCCAGCTTCAGGCCGTGATTTTGGCTGATGAAACAATCTGTATTCATTACATAAATTGTAATGCTTCAGTGAGCAATTCAGGACCATGCTTACAAAATAGTGAAACACATCTAACAATCCTGCAATAACAAAACATTCACAAGGATAAAATATGTATTTTTCTTTTTTTATTCAGGCTTTTTATTTGAATATTATTTGCAGGATTTACTTGAATTCTTTTCCTGATATTACTGATGTTGTGAAATAAACAAAGTCCACTTTGTTGACTTGTCTCCAGCCACTCCTCTCAGAATGAGTTGGTTCATTGTTTTTGTAATGCACTGTTAGTTATCACTGTTTCTGTGGTTGTTACACTCACTACCGCTTATGCTGTTCATGTTTCTGGTGCTCCTGTTAATGTTTCCTATTCTAATTATTCTCGTGCAGGTCAAAGTTGGATTCAGCTCATCTCATGCATTGGTCAACCCAGGTCTCCAACATGTACAATAAATTTATCGCTTTCATTGTTTCCAGGTTTCCATTACTGAATCAAATTCAAGCTGGAAAGGGTATAGAGAAGATTTACGAGGATGTTGCCAAACTAGAAGGTTTGAGATATAGGGAGAGGTTGAGTAGACTGGGACTCTATTCTTTGGCGCGCAGGAGGATGAGGGGTGATCTTATAGAGGTGTATAAAATCATGAGAGAAATAGATTGGGTAGATGCACAAAGTCTCTTGCCTAGAGTAGGCAAATCGAGGACAAGAGGACATGGGTTTAAGGTGAAGGGGAAAAGATTTAATAGGAATCTGAGGGGTACCTTTTTCATGCAAAAGATGGTGGGTGTATGGAACACGCTGCCAGAGGAGGTAGTTGAGACATGGTCTATTCCAACATTTAAGAAACATTTAGACAGGTACATGGATAGGACAGGTTTGGAGGGATATGGACCAAACGTGGGCAGGTGGGACTAGTGTAGCTGGGACATGTTGGCCCATGTGGGCAAATTGGGCCGAATGGCCTGTTTTCACGCTGTACGACTGACTCTATAACTCCATCATGTATATGTTTTGTTTATCCTCTTCACTACTCAGCTAATGCCCTAGTGTGGTTGATACATCAATCAGTAATTGACATTTCTTTGTCCTGTAGTCTACTTGGTATAATTGTCTTGAAATTTCTGCCATTTAACAACTTAGTCGGTTATTTCATACATGGGTAGAGATGTGTGCTCCAGGTGACAACAAGGGAAAATTAAGGTCTTCTTTTTTTCTCTCTGCATTAAATCAGACACCTCTTCATCGTTTCACTTGTCTCCCAGCAAACTGTGTCCTCTTGGACAGTATCAGGATGAGGGCACAATGTGATTCTGTGAACTCTCCAAACCATTTATAAATGAACTGATTTCCATTGTTAGCTTTCAATTTCTCAGGAATCTCTGGTTCTACAAAAACTATTTCAACTGCAGTAGTTATCGTAGTAGCCCCTACTTTTTTTCATCATCCTGATGGTTTGCTCTGATGTCCACCATCATGAAGTGCTTTGTGAGGTTGCTCATGGTGGAGACTCCAGCCTCCCAGACAGTGATCTGTTGCAGTTTACTTACCATTGCAACAGGTCCACGACAGATGCTTTCTCACTGGCCCTACACCCGTCACTGTGACATCCAGCCCACAAGGACACCTATGTTAGACTCCTATTTATTTACTATAGCTCCATCTTCAACTCCATAAGACCAACTAAACTTATCACCAAACTCTTGGACATTGGGGTCAACCCTCCTCAGCTACAGGAGCCTCGACTTTCTGACCCATAGACCACAATCAGTGAGGATAGGTGACAAAATATCGTCTGCAATAATTCTCTACACTGGTGTCCCACTAGGATGTGTTCTCAGTCCCTTAGTAACTCCCTAGACACTCGGGACTGTGGAAAAATTCTACTTTAACTCTATCTACAAGTTTGCAGTTGATACCAATGCAGTGGACCAAATCTCAATCATAAAATAAACAGAGTACAGAAAAGAGCTTAGCAACATAGTGTCAAGCCAATAACCTATCCTCAATGTTAGCAAGATCAAGAAGCATGCTGGAGCACATGCTCCAATTGGCATCAAAACACTTCAAGTTACTAGTTGTAAATATCCACAATTTGGTCTGTATCAACCACATTGAAGCTACAGTAAAAAAAAGTACAGCATTGCTCCTACTTCCTCAGGAGCTGAAGGGAGGGTGGCATGTCTCCAAAAACTCTTACCAACCTCTACAGATGCAGCATAGAAATCATACTATTGTGTTGCATCACAGCTTGGTTCGGCAATGGCTCTGGCCAAGACTGCAAGTAATTGCAAAGAGCTGTAATCCAGTGCATCACACAGACCACCCTCCCACCATCAACTCCATCTGTACTTCATGCTGCCTCGAGAAAGCAGCCAACATAATCATCCTGGTCATACCCTCTGCTGCCCTCTCCCATCAGGCACAAGATACAAAAACTCACAAGCACCAGATTTAGGAACAGCTTCTTCCCTACCATTATCCAACTACCAAATGATCCTCCCATAAGCTAGGGTGTAGTTCTGATCTTTCAACCTACAGTACATTGCAGACAGTGGACTTTCTTTATTATAATGCTGCAAAACTATATTCTGCACTCTTGTATATTTGTTTTTACCTCACCTGTAGCACGTGTATAGCATGATTGCACAGTATGTATAGTAGGATTTGATTTGGTTTGGTTGGATAGCACACAAACAAAAGTTTTTCACTGTATCTTGGTACACATGATAATAATAAACGAATACCAATACCTATGCCGAGTGTTTTTTTAGTAGACAAAAGGCGACGGTACACACATTTAATAAACATGGGTGTCATACAGTTGTAAAATGAGATAATGATATGTACTGGCATAAGAATTGTTCTGCCAATTCTCTCCTTGCATCTTTTGAGCATCCAGCTGGATCCAGCTTGTTAAAAATGGACTAGGAGGAAGCCACCTGTCCCTCCAATTCTGATGGAGTCCCTGATCAAAAACATTTTTTTCTTTCCAAAGTTACTGCCTGGCCTGATGAATGCTTCCAATATTTTATATTTTTATTTGAGATTTCCAGCATTTGTAGTTTAAAAAAAATATTTGGCCTTTAGACAATAGACAATAGAGAATAGGTGCTGGAGTAGGCCAATTGGCCCTTTGAGCCAGCACCTTCATTCACTGTGATCATGGCTGATCATCCACAATCAGGACCCCGTTCTTGCCTTCTCCCCATATCCCTTGACTCCGCTATCTTTAAGAGCTCTATCCAACTCACTCTTGAAGGCATCCAGAGAATTGGCCTCCACTGCCTTCTGAGGCAGAGAATTCCACGGATTCACAACCCTCTGTGTGAAAAAGTTTTTCCTCATCTCCATTCTAAATGGCTCACCACTTATTCTTAAAATGTGGCCCCTGGTTCTGGACTCCCCCAACATCGGGGACGTTTCCTGCCTCTAGCGTGCCCAAACCCTTAATAATCTTACATGTTTCAATAAGATCCCCTCTCATCCTAAATTCCAGAGTATACAAGCCCAGCCGCTCCATTCTATCAACATATGACAGTCCTGCCATCCAGGGAATTAACCTCGTGAACCTACGCTGCACTCCCTCAATAGCAAGAATGTCCTTTCTCAAATTTGGAGACCAAAATTGTACACAATACTCCAGGTGTGGTCTCACTATACAACTGCAGAAGGACCTCTTTGCTCCTATACTCAACTCCTCTTGTTATGAAGGCCAACATACTTCTTCACTGCCTGCTGTACCTGCATGCTTACTTATAATATTGAATATTTCATTTAATATAATGGATGATCTTTTACCTCAAATCCATATTCCTGTACTTTCCAGATAACTTTGATGACCCTTTGTCTAGAAATATGTTTAACTCCTTCTTAAATCTATTCATTCCCCGAAACCCAAAGCCTCCTGGCATAATAAATTCCATAGATTTACTACCCCACTGTGTGAAGACATTCCTCCTCCTCCAATCAGTCCTAAACATTATACTCCGTAATCTGAGAAAGTAAAACTACTGTAATTCTACACAACCTAGCCAGGAAACAGCCTCCTGGCATTGAGTCCCTCAACTGTGTCACACATTTTCTGAAGTTTTACTGAGTTTCCTCTCATTTTTCTAAAGTCCTTTTTTTATGGCAACTATATTCCTCTTAAATAAGGTGACTAAAACTTCACACTATACTCCATGAATAGACGCCCCACGCCCTGTATAATTGTAGTGAAATATCTTTGCTTCTGTTCTCAAAACCTCTTGCAATTACAGCCTTCTTAACTATTTGCTCTCTCTGCAGTTTGCTTTTAGGGACTGAGGTACAAGGGCACTCAAATTATTTTGTATATCAATATTTCCCAATTTATCACCATTTGAACTGTAATAATTCATGTTTGTGTTTCCTACCAAAGTGAATAACGTTACATTTGTTATATTATGTAGCATCTGCCATCTATTTTGCCATTCATTCCAAATAATCTATAATTGAATTGAAACCTCTTTGCCTCCTCCTAACAACCCAAAAATCCCACCCAGTTTCATGCCGTTGGCAAATTTATAAAAAATATACTTGGTTCCTTCATCCAAATCAGTGATATGATTACTGTGAGTTGCTGTCAGCCAAGCATTGATCCCTGTGATACTCTGAGTCACAGCCTACCAACCCAAAAAAACACTGATTTGTTCTTATTCTTTTAAATGACATCTGATTGCTGGTACTTTACATAGATTTTCATTGTTAATTTGAACTGGGCGCCAGTAATTAATTTATATTCTAAACTTTGTGATGTAGAGTTGAATTTGGAATTTCCTTCATCCTATACAACTGATGCAAGTTAATTTCATTTATTACTGTATCTTGCTAGTCTGGACCTGCTCTTAAGCCTTTTGGTCTGGAGCTGCTCTGAAGCCTTTTGCACTATTATTGTTTGTTGTTTGTTTTTGTGTGTATGTATGTGTGTGTGTGTGGATATATGTATATATATGTGTATTTGTTAGTATGTGTATATATACACACTGAACTATTTTTTTCTCTCTCATTTATTACATTGTTTACTGTGCACTTTGTTTACATATTCTGTTGAGCTGCTGCAGGTACGAATTTCATTGTTCTATCTGGGACACATGGCAATACAACACTCTTGTCTCTTGACTCTAATGGAAGTGTCCACCTGTAAAATGAATGTCCTTGAGTTTGAAGCTTGCTTCGTGAATTTGTGATTATTGATATTCAGCATCTTCTTTTCAGAGTTCTTTCATTTTTACTGCAAATTTAGACGTGGAATTTAAATAAAAGGGATTTCCAGTTCCTTTTTGCATTTTTGGACCTTCCATTTTAGCTCTAATGACTTTTTAGTGGCTTGGCTTACCTCCAGCTGGTGTACATATATCATTATGAGAAAGTGGTATTCTTTATCTTGTCAACATTCATCTGGTGCCCAATGTTTCCAGATCTTGCCATCATGCCATGGAGATTGTCATTGATTGTTCCTTTGTCTACTCTTTAGGTCTCATCTACTTTCTGCTAAAGCATGCCTTTTAAGGAATGGAGATTGATATTATGTTGTCCAAACAGCATGTCACATGTCATCAATAGTGATGTTTTTTATCAGGCTCAATTTCCAGTATCCACTTACGATGTTACGCTTCCTATCAAAGATGGCGGATGTGCAGGAGTGGGCGCCGTTTGTACGGCCGCCTGCCTGCGGTCCGTCCTCTGACTTTTTTATTGTCTAAAACATTTTTTTTGGAGTCTGTTCTTTCTATGTGGGGGGGGGGGGAGCTGTTTTAACCCCAGTCCTACCTGGTCGGAGATGCGGTTTTCCTCCAAGTCGCATCTCCGATCTCCCCATGCGGCCTTCCATCGGTCTGGAGCGGCATTTCCTGCCGGGGGACCACAGCTTCAGCGGCACAGCGCTGGGACACCAACAAGGAGCGGGCGATGCCTTGCCGGGTCGCCGCTCCGGAGTGCTGTGACCGCCGACCACCAACATCGAGCAGCCGCGGTCTGCGGTTTGTGGTCTGCGGTCTGCGGTTTGAGGGCATCCCGCTGCGGGCGGGCGGTGCTGGATCGGAAGCACCGCGGAGTCGAAGCTCCTACCGGCACGGCCTGAAGTCCACGGGCGTCGCAGTCTCCGGGGAAGGAGCGGCCGCTCCAGACATTTCCAAGCTGCTGAGGACTTTTCCACCCGATGCGGGTGGGCCTATAATCATCGGGCTGCCGTTGCGGCGACTGGCTGCGGTGGCCTCAAACTGGCCCCGAGCTCGGGTGGACTAGGAGGAGGAGGACTGGACATTTTGGTGCCTTCCCTCACAGTGGAGAGTGTAGATTCTACTGTGGGGGGATGTTCGTGTTGAATTTCTTATAGTGTGTTGTGTCATTTTTTTCTACCTCTTTTTATTATTTGTGTGGTGGTCTTCCCTGTAAAGCACTTTGGCTTTTGATTGAAATCGACTGAAAAGTGCTATATAAATAAACTTACTTTACTTTACTAACAAAAAAAACATATAGTCTCTGCCAATGTGGAGATGATTTCTTCCAAAGAGGGACTTGATTGTGATTTATTTTGTGCTCTCTTGATTCAGGCCTCTTGGACAAAAGTATATTCTTAGCTGCCCTTTAGATTTCTCTGTTATCGATCTGCAGATTTAGTGGCTTTGGCTTTTCATTCCTTTCTACACTATCTCTGGAGTTCATTTTAGAGCTTTCTTCCTCAACTCAGTTATTACTTGGCACAGCAGATGCATTGCCAGAATTGCATACACATAAGGCAGACACAAGATGTTTGTAACATCACACATAAGACAGGCACAAGATGTTCGAAACGTCACCCATTCTTTCTCTCCAGATGTGCTGCTTGTCCCGCTGAGTTATTCCAGCATTTTGGGTCTATCTTCGATGTAATTCAGCATCTGCAGTTTCATCCAACATTTTACATATACATACATCTTTCAAAGCATTTGACTGTTTCCTTAAAACATTATGGTTATATTTGAATAGATTAATTTTCTTTCTTACAGAAAGGCATTTTTCAATGAGCATGTTTCTCCATTGTTTTTTCTTTCCCTTGGTTTAGTAAAATCAGCTGTAGTTGTTCACAGATCCAAAATGTCAAGTCTTTTAATTTCTGTGACATGAAACTTCCAAATAACATTCTTCACTTTGTGTGTCACATATGTGTGAATTTTATCTCTAATATTTGCCAAGAATCTGACAATCTTTTGGTTTTTACTGATTTTCTTCTGGTTATCCAATTTTTTTGGGGGGGTTTTCAGGAAAAATCTTTTGAGGGAAGCAGAACAGTATGACGTTATTTTGTGCTCCTGTATCCAGTTTCAATGTTAGGTTTTTGCTGGTGGAGCTGCTTGCCAGATTACATTTTTGTTTAAATATTTTGAATACTTTGCCAATGTCACGGCCTTCCGATCCACTGTACATTGGAATTGTGTATTTACTCCAGATGAACTGCAACCTTGTGATGTTTACCCACCTCCAATACATTCAGAAAAGTCATTTTGATCTTTAAACTTGGTGAACAAAACAACAGAGAGGACGACAGAATAAAGATACAGCATATTTACAAGTTATCTGAGGCAAAAAGGCAAAAAACTGCTCTACTTTTCAAATATCTAGAGCAATATTGCAGTTCAAAAATGTCAGGAATCTTTGCATCCTAAAGCCATAGTCGATGTTAAAACTGCAAAATGTTTTCTGAAATTTGGCAGGAGGTCCATAGTTGGATTTTTTTTATTTGTACACCTCACATAAAACCTTTCCTGTGCGTAACACAAGAGCATCCCATGTATCTTACATGCATTTCCTTTCATTTTCACACACCATTATGGAAGCGTACTTCAATGCATTCTTCGTGAATTGTACTGCAGTACAGAGTATATAACATTTTGATTTACATTGACAGAAGTACCACAGTCTGAGGCATGATTAAAGAGGCAGAGCATACATTTATGGAAGATAGATTCCAGTGAAAGAAGTAAACAGCAGATGTGCAAACATGGACATCTGGGCTACATAGCCTGTGGCCTCCAGAAATTATAGGTATAGACATTGTTGGCTATGCTATCTCAGTAAGATAACAGTATGTAGAGGCCATTTGGCTTATTTTGTGTGTCATTAATTATGGCATGTGTCTTTAAATGTTTGACTGCCCGTTATTATTTCGGTGCGATTTATGACGTATTCTAGGTCATGTTTGGAGCTAGGTTTCTTGTGCAGAAGCTTAGTTTTTAGTTTAGGTTTGGGCTTGCATGAGGAAGGCAAACCCTTTGACCATGCAAAGTGTAACGGAGACACGAGGAGTTTTCTAAACTTTAAAGCGATATGCTGGAGTTTGATGAAGATTAAAGTGTACAAGTCGGAGTATAAGGTTGGATGTACCTTATTGTTTTTCTTCAACAATAAAGAAACTATTAATCAAAAGAGTTTGTTATGAAGATGTGTCTGTGAAGAAGCTCTGAAGGTCTCACGGAGAGCTCACATGCGTATTACGACATTCTCCTTAATCATGTAGTCTACTTAGTGGCTAGAGGGAGTAATCTCTTGAACGATATTAAGTCCTTTCGCTACACAGTCCTTTCATACGGTGATTTTCTTCCCCCGGTTTCTGAAGCAAGCATGTTCTGAATAAATCAAGAGTTGTACATTGCTTTTAAGGGAAGTAGTAATTTCTGAAGCTGATTTCTTAGTCTTTCTACTGTCAAAATGTGGTTTCTAATGGTGCTGTAGCAGGATAAAGGTCACACGTTTTTGAATGCACCATTGACTCACAGCAGGCGTTCTGCCATTCCACTTTCCAGCTGGACTATAATTGGTAAATCCAATGTACTGCCAGGAAAATTTAGAAACAAATTTAGCAGAGGACAAGACAGTGGAGTGACAGTCAGAGGAAGGAAAAACGCTAAGGGGAGTCAAAGGTTTTCTCCAGAAGAAACTAGAAAAATGTTAAATCAATGCTGTACTACAGTGGTTCCTGTGGACCTCAGTGTAGCTTCCAGCAACTTTGACCTTAAACAGGAAGCCACGATTGTTTCCCTGCTCACGCCTCAGGTAAAGATAGTCACAAAATATTGATTGCTTTCTTTACTACATGCAACTCAGATTTCTGGATTTCTACTCCTGTGATTTATGCTGATTATTCTTTGGATATATATTTTTTAAACTTGGACTGCAATGGGTTACACAAATGGGCTGAAGATAATGGGCAGTAGGTAGCCCTCAATATCATACAAACTCAACTGTATCACAGAAATTGAGAGTAGGAGATGACGTCTTTGCAAGCACAGTGTGGGAGGACGTGCAGTCCAGATAACTGTGGGAGTCAGTAGGTTTATTGTAGACATCAGTCAATATTCTGTTCCCTGTGGTGGAGGCAGAGAGATCAAGTAAGGAGGAAGAGGTGTCAGAAATAATCCAAGTTAATGAAATCAACGAGTTCTGCACGGGTGCAGGAGACAACCCCAATGTAGTCGTTGATGTTGCAGAGAACGAATTGGGAGATGGGAACAAGGATTGCTCAATGTAAACAACAAAATGGCAGGCATAGATGGGGCCTATGCCAGTGCCCTCGGCTACATCTTTAAGTGTAAGCAAATGAGAGGAGTTAAAAAATAAGTTGTAGAGGGTGAGGACATTTCACCTGGTGCAGAGTGTTTGTCGAGAGGAACTGATTAGATCTCTGTTCAAGAAAGAGCTGGAGGACACTGAGACCCAGGTGGAGAGTGGAGGTGTAAAAAGAATGGATGTCCATGGTAAAGATGAGGCAAAGTGTACTTGGAATTGAACATTATTGATGTGTTGAAAAGCATGTGCGGTGTTTCAGATATAGGTATTAAAGAACTAGACAAGAGTGGACAGGTGGAATCGGGGTATGTGGAGATGAATTCTGTGGGGCAAGAGCAGACAGAAACAATGGGCCCACAAGGTCAGTCCTATTTGTGGATTTTGGGAAGGAGATAGAATCGGCAGCACAGGTTGGAGAACTGTAAGGTTGGAGGGTGTGGAGGGGGGTTCGCCAGAGGTGAGATCGATAACAGTCTGGGAGATGGTCATGGTCAAGAGGTAGGTATGAAGAGTTGGTCCGAGAGCTGGAGCCTGGTCTCAGCATGGTAGAGGTCAGACCTTTGTCAGCGGGGTTTGATAATTATATTTGGATTGTTATTGAGTGATTGAAGGCCTGTGCGTTCAGAGTTGGTGATAATGGAGTGGGTAAAGGTCGTGGAGTAGTCAAGACGGTTGATGTCACGCAGTCTTAGAAATAAAAAGGTTAAGAGAGGGTCCAAAGGTCATGTTATAAGAGCAGAATTTGGCCATTTGGCCCATTGTCTACTCTGCCATTCAATCATGGCTGATCTATCTTTCCCTCTCAACCCCATTCTCCTGCCTTTTCCCCATTATCCATGACATGCCTAGAAGGCCAGCAAGGGGAGTCCATGAGGTGGAGAAATGCTGGAGACAGGAGAAGAGGTAATCACTGGGAGGCAAAGACTCTGTGCCAGAGAGAAAGGCCCAGAGGTGGATATGATGGAAGCGTACTTCAACATCATGATGTGTTTGGAACTTGTTGAGATGTGAGTGTAGGGATACAAAGGTAAGGCTTCTGCTGAGGACTGGTTATTCTAGATCGGAAAGGGGGAGGTCAAGGAGGGGATAGTGAAAAACTGACAGGGGTTAAGGCTGGGGTTAGACCCAGACCCAGGGGAGTAGGAAAAGTGGCATGGTTGGCATAGGTAGAAGGGCTGTTGGACCCAGGAGAGTCGCCCAAGGAGAAGGAGTGGAGTTAGCAGGGTGGATGCACCCAGCCCAGAAGTGGGCCTGGAACCCGGTTGGGTTGTCCTTCGTCAGTCAGGCCTACAGAAAACTCTTGACAAAATGCAATATAGTTGAATGTTAATGGCCTTCCCTAATGGCATTGTTGCCCAGTTCAATGGAGTTAGGGAGCAACCACATTCCAAATATGAATTTAATAAAACACAGAGTAAGCCGTGAATGGGCAGCAGAGTGGTGCAGCAGGTAGTGCTGCTGCCTCACAGGTCCAGGACCTGGTTCCACGTGAGGAGTTTGCACCTTTTCATTTTGATTCTGTGGGCAACTCCCTGGTTTTCTATTCTCTCCCATGTCCTTATTCCTATAACTTACTCCTGGAGTAGTTCAGTGATGGGATCAGGAGACAAATAAATGACCATTTGAGAGAGAATGAATTACAGGGAAAAAGTGGAGGAATGAGAATGCTCTAAGAGCTGACATGGAATCAATGGGCCATTGGCCTCCTTCCGTATCACAAGGAAATATGGGAAATGAGAGAGGGGGACCTCAGGTGGGATGTATGACTTGTAGAAGGCAATCTTTTGTACACCAAACAAATCAACTTCCTCAGAAAGCAGTGCCTATTTAGCGAGCAGAGAAAGTGGAAACTACACCAACTTCTTTCAATAAGAGAATGGTGATTACTTCTTAAAAATGCAGTGAGTGAGGACGTTATTAGGATCCCAGTGGCAGTCAAGCACACATTACTGTAATCACAGCAGGAATACGAGCTTCTCTGTGGGTAGTGCAGCCGACCTACTGGAAACAATAATGGACCTCAAAGCTGGTGGGGCAACAAGTATGCACTGTCCTTTTACAATTGCTTCAAAGAGGTGTGAAACTTAAATCCATGCTAGATATCAGGTACATGGATAGGGCAGGTTTAGAGGGATATGGGCCACATGCAGGCATGTAGATGGGACATGTTGGCCGGTGTGAACAAGTTGAGCTGAAGGGCCTGTTTCCACGCTATAAGACTTAATCACTTTTATTAATAGTTACCCATATAGATTACATGCATAAAATCACTCTCAGTCATGATTTCATGCATGCAATTGATATGATCTATATGTACTACATTTACTGCATTTTTCAGGTGCAATCCTGGGCTTGATTGGCAATCATTTTGCTTGACTCTAGCCTTGTCGTTAAAAGAGATTTTTAGTGTTCTGTCGTCGGTGCATATTACAATTAAATACCCTTAGTCTTGACTCTTGAAACATGAAAATATAAGTGGCAGCGAATGAACAGCAATGCATAAGACAGTGGGCTTTTCTCTGTTGCTCACTCATATTGCAGGATCAACTATATTGCAGGATCAGGGGACTTGAATCAGGTCCCGCTGCCTGGTTCCTGTGTATTCAGCTCTCCATTGACCTTTCAACTCCTCTATCTCACTCAACTGGCCTTACTGTATGAATCAAGCCAGACATTAATAATATATCTATACTGGGACATCAGGGTAAGGATCTTCAGAGCCAAGAATATGTTAGAATGGAGATCAATCATTGTCATATGTCCCAGATAGAACAATGACATTCTTACTTGCTGCAGCACAACAGAATATGTAAACAAAGTACACTGTAAACAATATAATAAATGAGGGAGAAAAAAAATTCAGTTTGTGTATATATACACACACTCACAAATACTCACAAACATTATATATATATACACAGACACTCGCACACATACGTAAACACAAAAAACAAACAATAGTAGTGCAATAATAATAATAATAATAATAATAATAATAATAATAATAATAATAATAGTCTATGTAGTTCAGAGCTTATTTGAGGGTGTAGTGTTTAATAGCCTGATGGCTGTAGGGAAGAAGCTGTTCCTGAAGCAGGCTCCGGTACCTTTTTCCCAATGGCAGTGGTGAAATGAGTGTGTGGCCAGGATGGTGTGGGTCTCTGATGATGCCAGCTGCCTTTTTAAGGCAGCGACTACAATAAATCCCTTTGATGCCTTTGAGGTCAGAGCCGGTGATGGACTGGGCAGAGTTCCCAACTTTTTGCAATCTTTTCCTGTTCGCCATTGATTTTTAGCAAAAGTCACTTCAAGCACAGAAGTACAAAATGATTTGTATTAAATGCCAACATTTTCATTAACATTATTGATGGGAGGAATTTCACCTGAGGTAAATCACATGTCTAATGTCACTTAGCTCACCACAAGGATACTACAATCTCTCTCTGTCTCATCATAAGGGGAGTAATCAGCCAGAGTTCCTGCTCCTGATTATTTTCTGGCTGAGAATACATTGATAATGTATCAACGCAGAATTGAATATGAGTAGAAAATTTTATATTCCTGCACTCAAAAATCTTAGCAACTCTCGTTGCTCAGAGTCAATGGTGACTGACTGCTTGAATAAAATATTTTTTAAAACAGTGCCCAGGAAGGCACATTACAGGACAGAAGCAAGAAAGAAAGAGGGAATGGGATGATAAACATCCCAAAAATGCCCAAGGGCGGCACAGCAGTAGAGTTGTTGCTTTCAGCGCCAGAGACCCGGGTTTGCTCCCGACTACGGGTGCTGTCTGTACGGAGTTTGTATGTTCTCCCCCTGACCATGTGGGTTTTCTCCAAGATCTTCGGTTTTCTCCCACACTCCAAAGACGTACAGGTATATAGGTTAATGAGCTTGATGTATGTGTAAATTGTCCCTGGTATGTGTTAGATAGTGTTAATTTGCGGGGATCGCTGGTCGGCGCAGACTCGGTGAGCCTGTTTCTGTGCTGTATCTCTAAACTAAACTAAACATAGCAAAATGGACAACCTTTGATGCATCAGCATTTTCTGCCAATGTGCAAATGGCTATTATGATTCCTCATTTTGATTTTCAATGTAAACACAAAAAGTTGATGTAAATACCAAATAAGATCGGAAAATAGATGTAAATTCAGAATGCCAAATGTATTTTGCAACAAAACATGTTACGCAGCCCATGTTCAAAGTTCCTCTAAATTATATGAAATAAATTAATAATGGAAATCGTCCTTTATAATGGAGCTAAAACCACTTCAGTTTAAAAGTAACCACAGGAGGGCAGACGTGATCTAAAGAGGAGAATGTAACACGTTAGATATTTATATAACTCACTAATTAACATTGTACTTTCCGAACCTCATTCCATTTTCCAATAAAGGCTCTTAGACCTGTTCCTTCTAAGTCAAAAGGAACCCATTTTAACATAAACAAATAATGAAGTATGGTGTAAAATACATTTTTAGCTTATATATTTTAACATTAGAAAGTTTTTGTGGCTAGAGTTTCATTATTGGCCACAAGTGATACATGGGTGATACAGTATTGGCTGCCTGTCACATTCCCCACCTACAGTTTAATCCTGTCGAACTATACAATGGGCAGTTAATAACTTATCAACTGTTATCAACTCAGAAGTTAAAGTTTAAAAACACCAGACAAAGTCAAATTAAGTCGAGTTTATTGTTATATGCACATGTTTGGTGAGGTGCAGGTACAATGAAAATCTTGCTTGCTTGGTTGCAGCATCATCACAAGCATCATGAGAGGAATAGATCGGGTAGACGCTCAGAGTCTCTTGCCCAGAGTTGGGATATCGAGAATCAGAGGACATAGGTTTAAGGCGAGGGGGGAAAGATTTAATGGGAATCTGAGGGTGACTTTTTCACACAAAGGGTGGTATGTGTATGGAACTGCCAGAGGAGGTAGTTAAGGCAGGGACCATTGCAATGTTTAAGAAACATTTAGACAGGTACATGGATAGGACAGGTTAAGAGGGATATGGGCCAAATGCAGGCAGGTGGGACTAGTGTAGATGGGACATGTTGGCCGGTGTGGGCAAGTTGGGCCAAAGGGCCTGTTTCTGCGCTGTAAAACTGACTCTATGACTCTATGACTCTAAGCCCATTGATAACACAGAAAAAGAAACTATACAGAAATTATGCGTGAATTGTACAAGACAGGAAAAGAAAAGTTCAAAAACAAGACAATAGTGCGAAACACAATGTGGAAATAAGGCCATGGTAGTGCAGGAGATAGTCTGCGGTATTTTGTTTCTGAAGTAGGATTAGGGTTGTGCAGGTCAGTTCAAGATCCTGATTGTTGCAGGAAAGTAGCTGATCCTGAACCTGCTGGCATGCAATATCAAGTTTATGCAGCTCCTTCCTGATGGCAGCAGAGACAAGAGGGCCTGGCCAGGGTGGTGGGAATCCTTGATGATATAGATGTTGCCTTCTGAGGCAGTGCCTCATGTAAATGCTTTCGATGGTTGGCAGGGCATGGATCTGGTTGAATCCACCACTCTCTGCAGTCTCACTCATTATTGTGCGTTGGAATTGCCGTGCCAAATTTCTGCCTCTAACACTTAAGCTGATCAGAAAAAGTCTGATCCCGTGTGATTTCTCCGTGTTACAGCATTTCTCTATAAATCTGGCATATTTTTAAAGACTGTCATGCAATGATCCTTGATGTTTTTCCAATGCGCCAATCAAATTCACCGGTCAGCACCGGCAATAACCTACGTCACCTGGCGACAACCTACGTCATCCTGGTGACCTACTCCCACCGCACCTACATCATGAGAATTCAAGCTGCGATCCATGGGGTCAAAACAAATGGGGGGTGTGGGGGAGGGGGGGTGTGGGGGATCCATGGGGCTAAAAGGGGGCGTGTGGGAGGGGGTGTGGGGGAGGGGGAATGCAGGGAAGGAGTGTGCGTTGGGGAGGAGGGGTGTGAGAGGGGGGGTGGTGGATGGGGGTGGTGGGGAAAGGGGGTGTGTGGGGAAAGGGGTGTGTGGGGAAAGGGGGGGTGTGGGGAAATGGAGGTGGGGGAAGGGGGGAGGGGGAAGTGGCGGTATGGGGAGTGGGGGGGAGGGGGAAGGGGGTTGTGGGGCTCGCACTCTGCTTATCCCGCACCTCCAGCTTTTGGCCTCACGCAGCAGATCCCGGTCCAACTCTGGCTTCACTCAGAGGCTTTCGGTTCAACTCAGCAACTTCCAGCTGGTCGTGCTGGTCACCGCTGAAGCAGCCCGCAGGCTGCTCACTCTCCGCAGGCTGCACATTCTCCACGAGCTGCTGACTCTCCACGAGCTGCTGACTCTCCGCGAACTGCTCAACACACTGCGCCCCTTCAGCTTTTTATTCTCCTCGCCGCGTTATTGACAGCGGGTTCCGGAAGGGGCGTTTTTTACGATTTTTAAACCTTCATAACTTTTGTACTATTTCACCGATTGGAACAAAACTTATTTGCAGCAGAGGAGAATGGTGAGTAAGGTGGCGAAAAATCGTAGCGCTAAGGGGGATAGTTTTTGAGCAAATTTAAATACAACGCAGACCAGAAGTTAGTTAGTTAGATAGATAGATAGATAGATAGATAGAGAGATAGAGAGATAGAGAGATAGAGAGACAGAGAGACAGAGAGACAGAGAGACAGAGAGACAGAGAGACAGAGAGACAGAGAGACAGAGAGACAGAGAGACAGAGAGAAAGAGAGAAAGAGAGACAGAGAGACAGAGAGACAGAGAGACAGAGAGACAGAGAGACAGAGAGACAGAGAGACAGAGAGACAGACAGACAGACAGACAGACAGACAGACAGACAGACAGACAGACAGACAGACTGATTGATTGATAGATTGATAGATTGTCCCGCTGAGTTGCTCCAGCATTTTGTGTCTATCTTCGGTGTAAACCGGCATCTGCAGTTCCTTAGCGGGACAGGCAGGATCTCTGGACATGTCAGTTTGTAGAAGGAACTCACCCAAAAACGTCACCCATTCCTTCTCTCCAGAGATGCTGCCTGTCCCATTGAGTTACTCCAGCATTTTGTGTCTGCCTTTGGTCTAAACCGGCAGTTGCAGCTCCTACCTACACATCTGCAGTTCCTTCCTACACTTCCTATATCCTATATAGGAGAAATTATAAACAATTCTAAAGAATTATGACAGTGAAAATACTCTGTTACATTGCAAATATCATTTTCATATTTTGCTAGCAGTTAATTTTACCAACCTACATCAAGGATACATTTTGTTTGGTCAGGTAAGAGCAACTTCAGAATAGCAGGTTAATTTCTTCAGAATAACAATGGAAGCATTTACTCCATGATAATTTATGACTAACCTATGTTAATTCTCCTAATGTGTAGCATCATTGAAATTGTTCACAGTCAACAATGGAATGGTTAGAGAGGACATGGCAGAGCGAGATATGCATTGATAAAGACCGAGCAAATTAGACACAGAATAAATGATAAAGAAAGCAGATGAAAGTGAAAGCTAGAATATAAGCAGAGAATTATGAGAAATATGGAGCTCAGAAAAGGAGACACAAAGGCATTTAATTGATTGGGCATAACAAAATTAATCATTAATACATAGAAGGATTTGATGACAGAATGCAAAGTACATTCGTGTATAGAATCCCAAATCCAATTGACCTGACATTAGCATGATTACACAAACAAATTCAATTCCCTTTTTCTCCCTCTTTGCTGCTACCACAAATTATTTGGCTTATATCGGTAACTAAGTTGAATCAATGTGCATTGACAAGAAATCATTGTGCACACTTAAATGTTTGATATAATCAAAACATTAATCACTGTTGCTCATGCACTCAGACATGCTGCTGTACAGGGTGAACCTCAAGAGTGTCAGTGATTGTGTATAACAATGCAATGCTTTCTCACTCATTCGGATCTGGGGCTGTGGATCTGCTGTGTAAATGTAAGTAGGCTGTTAAATGCCTAATTAAATAAAAGACAAAAAGAATTTGCCATATAACAGTCAATTATATGCATTTTTTAAATTGGGTTTCCATCTCATTTATCCACTCAGTTGTTATTAAGTTTAACTTAATGTCATTGATTGAGAATCCATTCTGCAGGACATGAAGACAAATATAGGGGGATCTGGTCCCGGTGGCCAAACAACATTGTTATTGGGAATGGTTCAGGGTTGATCACAGTTGTAATTGGGATGATATGACTATATAGATCTCAGCTGTGTGATGTTGGCCGGAGCACCTCTTACTTCTCATTTTACTTCGGAGTCACGTGAGTGACTACGTGAAGAACCCCGCCAGTGCGCCTGCGCGTCATTATGTCAGACGCCTTGACGCAAACGGACGTGAGGAGCAGAGCTCCTACAGTGGTTTGTAGTTTTTCAACTACAAGGTAAGTGGAAACTTTTTTCATGTTTTCCAGGTCCGTTTACTGTGGGTCTATGGGGATTTTTTCCACAGACGCCATGGAAAAAACGGACAGGGGGAAGAGGTGAGCGACACAGCCGACAGAAGTCGGGAAAGTCAGGAGTCTGTGGTTAGAGACCAACCGCCTCTAAACCCCGGTAAAGTTGCCAGCGGTGAGCATAGCGACTGTGGACCTGGGGCTGGTGAAAACACAGTCAGCGCCTGTCGGGCAAAAGACAAAGTTTAAATCCCAACGGCCCACGGAGGGAGTCCCAGGCAATGGAAGTAGCTCCAGGGCTAGATACTGCTTTCGAGCGTATTGCCCAAATAGAAAGCCTTTTACATAGGCTGTTGGAGCAAAGTTCACTCAGGGAGGAGTGTACTGAAAGCCGAGCTGTTGGAAGCAGCTCAAACAGCTCCTGGTACAGGGCTAGATACTGCTTTCGAGCGTATTGCCCAAATAGAAAGCCTTTTCCATAGGCTGTTGGAGCAAAGTTCACTCAGGAAGGAGTGTACTGTAATCCAAGCTGCAGGAAGCAGCTTAAACAGCACCTGGCTCAGGGCTGATGGAATGCACCCTCAGGAATGAGGAGCGTGCTACGGGTCATGAGATTTCAGACCCCGACTCTGACGGTGAGGCTGTACAAGGCGATGAACGGCAGCTGCCAGATGTTCCACCCCTGGCAGTAGGAATCGCTGCCCCGTCAGGGTCAGGAGAGCCATTAGGAGAAGAACTGGCCTCCTTAATAAATTACTTGGTTTACCATCAGCTGGAACAGATGAGACTGCAAGAAAGCAGGAAAAGAAATCAAGGTTAAAAAGACTCCAAGTAACTGTGGGTTGCTGAAAGCAGCAGCAGTGAACCAAATTATCTGGAATCAGTTGCAGAGAATATTAAAGCTGCTCGGTTCTGGAATAACTGCTTTTACCACAATAGCAGGTAACAGCCAAGAGATGACGAAGTTGCATCAGGAAGCACTGGGGTTGCTATGCAGCACCCACTGCGAGATCAATTATCTGAGGAAAGTGCTATACGGCCTACTATGAATCCGAAATTCGCAGCACTCTGCAAACCAAGTAATAAACAATTACCCAACTTACTCTTTGGAGAGGATCTCGGGAGACGTATTAAAGAGTTGGAAGATGAAGCGAAAACAGGATTGATAAAAACATCAATGGTTGCAAAGTCTGTAAAGAGGAAGTATCCTTTCAGACGTCATACGGATCCTAGACCAGGACCAAGTCGCTCATCAACGCAGGGACGTAGCTGGCGGCCTGCAGCGGGAGTAAGGACCAGTGGTGGTGCTTCCGGGAGAATCCAAGGATCTCAGAATACTCAAATGACCCACGAGGTAGGTGGACCTGGTTCTCAGGGGAACATACTAACTGGATTAAGTCCAAAAGTTGGAGGCAGATTACGTCTCTTCTATAAACATTGGAAGAAGATTACTTCAGATGTGGTAATTCTGAATAATATACAAGGATTTCGAATTGAATTCAATGCAGATTATGATTTGCCTGTCCAACATGTTCCTAGCAGAACTCTCCACTTTGCGAAGTAATGGAGGTTCAAGTTGCGCTTCAAAACCCTATATATAAAAGGTGTTATTGAAGAATCAGTCTACCAAATTCACGAATTTGGGTCAAATATATTCCCTCGATCAAAAAAGGATGGAGGATGTAGGATTATTATAGACTTGACAAGTCTGAATCCTTTTGTTCAGTGTCTGTTCACTTGCAAGATATGAAGTATCTTAAATTTACATGGATGAACCAATTAGGGCAGTTCAAAGCTCTGCCTAATGGGTTAACGTTCCCTCCCAGAATATTCATAAAATTGTTAAAATCAATTCTGGGGTTGCTGAGAGCCAGGGGCATGTACTAATGGCATACCTGGATGATGTCCTGATTATACGAAGGACAAAACAGTCAACAGAAGCATCGGTTGCAGTTATGAAATCAAACTTTTGAAAGTTTGGGGGTTTCTAAATTCATCCAAAGAAATCAAGGTTAAAAACATGTACCTCGATTGATTATTTGGGGTTCACAATTGATTTAGCCCAAATGCAAATTACTTTGCCCAGTGAAAAAAGGGTGGAGTTGCTTAAAGATTGCAGTAATCTGTTAAACGAGCAAAAACCTCTAATCAGACAGTTGGCTCGAGTGCTGGGAAAATTAGTAGATTCCCAGCAGTCCAGTATGGACCATTACATTATCAACAGCTGCAGAGAATCAAAGAACAGGCACTGAGAGTAAATGCTGGTCATTTTGATAGAACCATGCAAGTAACAACAAATGCTGTTTCTAAGCTGCAGTGGTGGATTCTACATGTCTCAAGCAGTTCAGGCAAAGTGCTGATTGAACAACATTCCTTGATATTACAAACTGATGCCAGTGCACTAGGATGGGGTGCAACTGACTTAACATGGAGCTGCGGAGGCAGATGGAATCAGGAAAAGTTAGTGTTACTGCAGACATGGGGAATTACCTATTTGGAGCTTTTAGGAGGTTTCTATGGACTCCAAGCTTATGGTTCTAACACAACTAAAAGGAAGGTTCAAGTTCAAATTAATAAACACAACAGTAGTTGCCTATATTAATGATATGGGTGGAATTAAGTCGGTGTCATGTGACAAAATGGTTAAATCAACTTTGGTCTTGGTGTATTGAAAAGAACATTTGGATTTCAGCTATCTATCTACCAGGTAGAATGAACACGATAGCAGACACCAGGTCACGAAAAGTTCCATGATAATAAAGAATGAATCAAGAGGTATTCAATGATATAGTAATCAGATTTGGAATGACCGACATCGACTTGAATCATCAGCTATCGAGATATGTCTCATGGGAACCAGATCCAGGAGCAGTGGCGATTGATGCTTTCTTGCTACATTGGGGTGGTATGTTTTCATATATATTTCCACCTTTCTGCCTCATAAGCCAATGTTTGGCAATCAGGCAAGATGCTGCTTCAAGGGTATTGGTAGTGCCAGATTGGCCTACACAGCCATGGTATCCGTTGATATTAGAATTAACAACACAAATGTTGATGAAAGTCCCAAAAAAGAGTAATTTATTGCTGCACCCTGTACAGGGGAACAACATCCATTATATGATCGTTTGGATTTGTTGATTTGCAGGTTTTAAGAATGCCTTTTCTGGGACGAGGACTGTCTGAGCATACTGTGGACATGCTTACGGCAGCCTGGAGGAAGAGCACTCAAAAACAGTACCTTTCTTATATTAAGAAATGGGAAGAGTTCTGTGTACAAAAGAATGTGCAATAAAGTACTGCAGATATTTCAAATGTTTAGAATTTATGTCAAAACTTTATTATGATGAAGGTCTGAGTTGTAGTGCAATTAATTCAGCCAGAAGTGCATTGTCCTCATATTTGGTTCTGGATTAAGAAAGAAACTCAATTGGGTCACACCCAATTGTTTCCAGACTAATGAAAGGAATCTTTAATTCCAAACCACCGAAACCTAGGTACGTGACAATCTGGGATGTAAGTGTGGTAATGAAACTACTTCGTGAATGGTCATCAAGTGTGTCTTTACCTTTGGTCAAGCTCAGTATGAAAGTATTCATGCTTATGGCATGAGTGACAGCACAACGAGTGCAAACACTTGGAAAATTACAAATAGACAGTATGGAAGTAACTGAAGACAAGGTTACATTCTATATCTATGACCTACTAAAGTAAATTAGGCCAGGTGTGACAGGATTTAAAATTATGCTAGCAGCATATCCAAATGATCTATGTCTCTGTATTAAGACATATTTATTACAATACATTGAGGTCACAAAGAATTTGTGAATACGGAAACTGGGTTGTTGATCACACACAAGAAACCACACAAGAGAGTTTCAATACAGACTATTTCCAGAAGGATAAAAGAAGTCTTAACAGCTGCTGGTATTAATACTTATGTTTTTACGTCTCACTCGCCTAGGGCAGCAGAAACGTCGGCGGCCAGGGCAAAAGACGTCCCCGTCGACCATATCCTCGCAGCCGCCGGGTGGTCCAATGAGTTGATGTTTCAACATTTTTACCATCGGCCTATTGTTAATGCGGGGTTGTTTGCAGAAACTATTTTAAGTTCTGTGTAAATTCCTCTGGTTTAAAGGGGATCTGATTCATTTCATTATTGAAATGAATTACTGCATTTGTGGTACAAATGTTATTATGAATGCATGATTGATTATTCTCGTTCCGAGTCAATCTTTGCAGTGAGAAGCCGGGATTGATCCACAGCATGAAATCACAAAGCTTTAAAATCTTCACGTAGTCACTCACGTGACTCCGAAGTAAAATAGTAAGATTAAACGATAACTTACCTAAGTTTGAAATTTGATCTTTATTTTATGAGGAGTTACGTAGGTGATTACGTGCCCACCACGACCCTACCCTCTATCATAAAGGTCAGATGGAAGTTCTTGTATTACTCGTTTTATTATGAGACTATATTACTTCGGTTGTTGTTTTTTGTGATTTCACACCGCTGCTTTGAAGATTGACGCGCAGGCGCACGGGCGGGGTTCTTCGCGTAATCACCTACGTAACTCCTCATAAAATAAAGATCAAACTTCAAACTTAGGTAAGTTCTCGTTTAATCTTACTATTATGCCTCGGTCACTGAGCACTACCACCTCTGCCTGTTTTTGACAAGTTTTCCAATGGTTCTCCAATATTCCTCGTCTTGTTTGCGTGTGGCTTTTTTTACAGTTGCCTTTAAATGTCCATCTTACTGTTTCTCTCGTGATGGAATTAGCTCCCAACCAAGGTACACAGCCAATCTAACTCCATTGCCTCCCAGTCAAGATAGTGATCATAGCAGTTTGGTTGCATGGTACGGTCATGGTCTGATATTCTTCTTGAAAAATATTGAGCTCTCTGCGATCAAGACACCATGTTAAGTTGAAATAGAAGCTATTGTTGATGAATATACGGAGAAATATTCACCCATTCCCTCTCTCCAGAGATGCTGCCTGACCCGTTGAGTTACTCCAGCTTTTTGTGTCTATCTTCGGTTTAAACCAGTATCTTCAGTTCCTTCTTACACATTAAGTAGATCCTTGTGCGATCTTTCTTTGAAGTGCTCAGTATAGTGTGTTTCCTATGCTTTTATTGTTGTCAGTGGGTGCCCTTGTTGTTTCTGATGAGATTATTTGGTCATGTCTCGCATTTACCACTGATAAGTCATGTCATTTTATAAACCTTTCCTTTTCGCCACAAGCAGATGCAGTCCCTCATGCAGCCAGGTTATAAATATAGTGTTTGGTTGTACAAACAGGATCTTTAGCCTCCTGATGTATCTTACTGTACTGCTTATGGTGTTTGTCCTTTAACCTTTGAGAATTATATCTTGAATGTTTTACTCCTGGGACAATCTATTTTTTATTAAATTCCATGGGTATAATCCACTTCTTTATTTTTTTGTGTTTGGTCATGAAACGGGTTCCAATGCTCTAAGAATTATTGCCATTTTGTCTTCTTGATTTCCTCATCTGTGTTCCCCTTCCCTTTGTCAAGGTGTCCATTTAGGTGAAAGTATGAAGAATGAAGGCATTTTGTTATCACTGGGGATTTTTTATTTAACATTACAACAGCCATGTCCCTTGTTTGATAGGTGCACAGTTCTCAGTTTTAGATTCATGGAAGCATGATATTAAAGCTGATTCATCCTCAATATCATTTGATAGCATCACAATTCTTGAACCATGGATTAAGTTAAATAATTCCTTTATGGTTTTGTTTTTCAATCAGGGTGGTACCTTTTGTTTCTTGGTGAAATTGTGCATTAGACCCGCCTATCTATTGGTATTGTTGGTACAAGGCGCAGAGTATTACAAAGACAATAATTTGAATATAGAGCCCTAACCATACATTACAATTGGAATATCCGTTCATCATCAGAAAGAAAATATGTCACCACTTGATTTTTTTTTTAAAGAGACAATCTAAATTTGTCAATATATTTGTATTCAGTTAGGATCATCTTGCAAATGTTTTTTTCTTCTTCTAAATTATTAAACTTTTAATAAAACTGCATATCTTTTAATAATATTGTGTTCTTCTTCAAGTTGTGTAGTCAGGCCTCAAATGGTTCTTGACTACAATGAATCATCCACTTGCAATACAATCATGGTTCTATTTATGGATGTTGACGCACCCAGGTGGCATATATTCCATCTTGCAACTTAAGCTTTAAAACACTACAGTGTGAATATTCCTTTAATCTCTGCAAAATATTTTTGCGACATTTGGAGAAAATTTTGGAAGCTGCTTCTCTCACTCACAAGGATTTACAAATGGATATTCACAGTTAAAATCCTCAACAATCCCTGAAGGATTTAAATATAATGCATTATATGAGGTATTGTAGCAGGTTGAGTCTTATTGATCATCACAGAAGGAGAAATAGCAAGCTGGGAAAGCATAACCTTTATTGACATTATAGATTAATTAAATATTCATTCATATCAATTAAAATATGTTTATTACTGGCCACTGATCACTTGTAGCCATTGATATGTGACTAAAACAAAATTAATAAAGTGCCAGTCCCTTTACAATTAACACACATTTGAGGAAGATTTTCCTCAGGCCAAGTTATTCAGAATTTTGCAATGTTATATAAAGTGATGTGTCTGAAAGGAAGTAATGGCTGACAATTCTGGTTCCTGGTTGCAATTACTAGTACGGTTTGAATATGCTGTATGAATCACAAGCATTTTTAGTATAATGTGTGAAAATGTTAGTGCAAAGTGTGTAATATGGTTGCCTGTGAGTTGGCACACACATTGTAAGCATGCATGGTAAGATAATGGTGATAGCAGTCCTCAACTACCACAGACTTCATCCTGACTCTCTAGGATGGGACTGTGATAATGCCAGGTATTTGATGCACATGTGAATGTTGATAGTTAGCCTCTTGTAAAAAGCCTCAAACTTTAGTAGCATAACACAGTGATGGAGATTTGTTTGTTAATGAATTGCAGAGATCTGCTTTGGAGGTATGGGGTGCCTTTTGCTATCTGCATGCAGAGTGCTGTAACCAAAGCTGATGCACAATCTGTAAGCATTACTGCCCTTGGGTCAGGTGGCTGCAATGGTGGCCCTTTGGAATGATACTGGGGAGACTTGGTGCAGAAGAGCAGGTCAAGCTGCCAGGAAATGAAGATGCAGAATGGGGAGAAGGGTCTGTTCTGAGACCATATTTAGCAAGAACATGTGGGTATTACAAGCACCATGGGCTTTTATTCTGAGGAACATTACATTTGAAGCATTGCCAAAGGATGTTGATGGAAATCTGATGAATGCTGTCAGCAAAACTGCAACTGCAATGTTATTCCTGGATCATTCTGCCTGTGGATGTGAAGGTCAGCGTGGTCCTAAATTGTTGGGTGATGCAGCTAAGTACTGGTAATGTTACCAATATCTCTCATTAATTTGTGTTTAGAAAAGGTGTGGCGATGCGTAGGGTGTAGTAAGGTGTGGACATGTGTTAACGAACATTGTGGCTTCCTAATGGTTCAGGTACACATAGTGGAACTCTTCTGAAAATTTAAGGGACTTCACTTCCTAAATGTAGCCGCTGCCCTGAGTCTACATTCAAATGAATCTTACAGTAAATGCCAGAACACCATTGCAGCAGTCATGTGTGCTTGCTCTGTCAGACCAACGGGAGAACGTTTATCACTAACGCAGGTTTCCAGACTCCAGTCAGGCCTTCATAACAGAGTCATGCAGTTTTATAATTGTTATTCAGTACCCAGCCCTAATATAGTGGACCTCGGAGTAATAATGTGTGAGAGTGTGTGGTAGGGTGCATAAGTGTTGAAGCTTTGATCGATGAGGATTTTTGTCATGTGTGATAGGAAAGAACCATAATTGAGAGATGGAATTTTACAACGTGCTCCCACCCTATAATTATGTGTTAGCTTTGTTGCTACGCTCTATCCATGTCCTTGGAATTTTATGCCTCGACTTTGGACTTTGAAAATATCGCTATCTTTGCATACTTACAGTGGTATCCACAGTATTAGTTGTATCAAATGAGAGTGCCTGACTATTGTTTGTGGATCCAGTACATTATGAATCTGGAGAGTTTTGTGGGATCCTGCCAGCAGGCAACTGTCTTACTATACTGTCAGAAGTGTTATTCTTCTCTTGCCATTGCCAATAAAGATGTCCAGAGCAACTTAAAAAAAAAAACAGGCTGAATTTATTACACATTTTCTGGCTTGTTTTCCCCAATCAATCCACATATTCCAACAAGATCCAATTGATTCAACCTCCTCCTGTCTGTTTAAATGTTAAATGTCATTTAAATGTTAAATGTCATAAACCGGAGGTGCACCTTGAAATTGGATGCAATAGAGATAACAATTTCTAAAATCCATCTTAAAGAGCTTCAGTTATGGTGGTGTGTCATGCCAGGCAACCCTCTAATTGAGGATTACACAAAGAGAAAGAATATGTAATTAGGATTTTTATGAGATTTTACATTTTTTAATTCTTTGGAGACTGCAGCAACATTCTACAATATATCAAATAATAATGCAAGGCATAATGCAAATGGAATCTCATCTATTGATTCTACTGATATTTCTTTATTTACATTAGTGACTTATCTTAGATTATTCCAATTGTATTTTCATTCAGGAACCCTAAAGAGAGCAAAAAAGATATTGAATATTTTCAGAATGTAAGATATCCTTCAAAGTCTGACACATCTTTAACCTGTAGAGGTTACATGAAGGGTTTGAATCCCATTTGGAAGCACGTGTATAGGTGAAGGATGATAATTCTGTGCAGGACTGAAGGATTGCTAAACCATCAGAAATGTTATAGGTCAAAGGAGAAATTAAGTTGAGCTACCATCCCAGTACTTAATATCCAGCACTATCCAGTAGCACTACCATTTTCTCACAGTGCTACTTACGTTAGAACTGCAGCATTTAAATGTCAGACAATGAAGCAGAGATTGATGTTGAAATTGGATGCAATAGAGTGACAACTCACAAAGGTTTTCTAAAGTCCATCAGGTGCCAGACAGTTTCTATTTTTCCCACAAGTCCATTAGCATTACAGCGAACCTTAATAGGGATATGTCTTCACAAAACTTTATTCCACAATCTCCATCAGCTAAGACCAACTATTTGTCCAATTACTGTCAGTTGTACTTTTTTTCTGTGTAAATTGGCCTACCAGTGTTTAAATTTATGAAGTATTTATTTGGCTGTAAAGCATTTTGGAACATGGAGACACAAGAGACTGCAGATACTGGAATCTGGAACATAAAGCAAACTGCTGGAGGAACCCAATGGGTCAAGCAGCATCAATGGAGGCAAAGTTCTAGTTCACATTTCAGGTCAAGTCCCTGCATCAAGACTGGAATATCGTTTGGAATATTTAAACTTGTGTTTGGTGATACATAAAAGCAAATAATTCTTGTGTAGGAAGGAGCTGCAGATGCTGGTTTAAACCAAAGATAGACACAAAAAGCTGGAGTAACTCAGCGGGACAGGCAGGATCTCTAGGGCCACAGTCTAAGAATAAAGGGGAGGCCATTTAAAACTGAGATGAGAAAAAAACGTTTTCACCCAGAGAGTTGTGAATTAGTGGAATTCTCTGCCACATAAGGCAGTAGAGGCCAATTCACTGGATGAATTTAAAAGAGAGTTAGATAGAGCCCCAGGGGTGAGTGGAATTAAGGGATATGGGGAGAAGGCAGGCACGGGTTACTAATTGTGGATGATCAGCCATGATCACAATGAATGGCGGTGCAGGCTCGAAGAGCCAAATGGCCTCCTCCTGCACCTATTTTCTATGTTTCTCTAAGAAGGAATAGTAAGATTAAACGAGAACTTACCTAAGTTTGAAGTTTGATCTTTATTTTATGAGGAGTTACGTGAAGAACCCCGCCAGTGCGCCTGTGCGTCAATCTTCAAAGCAGCGGTGTGAAATCACAAAAAACAACAACCGAAGTAATTTAGTCTCATAATAAAACGAGTAATACAAGAACTTCCATCTGACCTTTATGATAGAGGGTAGGGTCGTGGTGGGCACGTAATCACCTAGGTAACTCCTCATAAAATAAAGATCAAACTTCAAACTTAGGTAAGTTCTCGTTTAATCTTACTATTTTACTTCGGAGTCACGTGAGTGACTACGTGAAGATTTTAAAGCTTTGTGATTTCATGCCGTGGATCAATCCCGGCTTCTCACTGCATAGATTGACTCGGAACGAGAATAATCAATCATGCATTCATAATAACATTTGTACCACAAATGCAGTAATTCATTTCAATAATGAAATTAATCAGATCCCCTTTAAACCAGAGGAATTTACACAGAACTTAAAATAGTTTCTGCAAACAACCCCGCATTAACAATAGGCCGATGGTAAAAATGTTGAAACATCAACTCATTGGAACACCCGGCGGCTGCGAGGATATGGTCAACGTGGCCGTCTTTTGCCCTGGCCGCCGACGTTTCTGCTGCCCTAGTCGAGTGAGATGTAAAAACATAAGTGTTAATACCAGCAGCTGTTAAGACTTCTTTTATCCATCTGGAAATAGTCTGTATTGAAACTCTCTTGTGTGGTTTCTTGTGTGTGATCAACAACCCAGTTTCCATATTCTCAAATTCTTTGTGACCTCAATGTATTGTAATAAATATGTCTTAATACAGAGACATGGATCATTTGGATATGCTGCTAGCATAATTTTAAATCCTGTCACACCTGGCCTAATTTACTTTAGTAGGTCATAGATATAGAATGTAACCTTGTCTTCAGTTACTTCCATACTGTCTATTTGTAATTTTCCAAGTGTTTGCACTCGTTGTGCTGTCACTCATGCCATAAGCATGAATACTTTCATACTGAGCTTGACCAAAGGTAAAGACACACTTGATGACCATTCACGAAGTAGTTTCAGTACCACACTTACATCCCAGATTGTCACGTACCTAGGTTTCGGTGGTTTGGAATTAAAGATTCCTTTCATTAGTCTGGAAACAATTGGGTGTGACCCAATTGAGTTTCTTTCTGAATCCAGAACCAAATATGAGGACAATGCACTTCTGGCTGAATTAATTGCTCTACAACTCAGACCTTCATCATAATAAAGTTTTGACAGAAATTCTAAACATTTGAAATATCTGCAGTACTTTATTGCACATTCTTTTGTACACAGAACTCTTCCCATTTCTTAATATAAGAAAGGTACTGTTTTTGAGTGCTCTTCCTCCCGGCTGCCGTAAGCATGTCCACAGTATGCTCAGACAGTCCTCGTCCCAGAAAAGGCATTCTTAACACCTGCAAATCAACAAATCCAAACGATGATATAATGGATGTTGTTACCCTGTTACAGGGTGCAGCAATAAATTACTCTTTTTTGGGACTTTCATCAACATTTGTGTTGTTAATTCTAATATCAACAGATACCATGGCTGTATAGGCCAATCTGGTACTACCAATACCCTTGAAGCAGCATCTTGCCTGATTTTAAGCAAACATTGGCTTATGAGGCAGAAAGGTGGAAATATATATGAAAACATACCACCCCAATGTAGCGAGAAAGCATCAATCGCCACTGCTCCTGGATCTGGTTTCCATGAGACATATCTCGATAGCTGATGATTCAAGTCGATGTCGGTCATTCCAAATCTGATTACTATATCATTGAATACCTCTTGATTCAACATACATTCTTTATTATCATGGAACTTTTCGTGACCTGGTGTCTGCTATCGTGTTCATTCTGAAATCTGATAGCTGAAATCCAAATGTTCTTTTCAATACACCAAGACCCAAGTTGATTTAATCATTTTGTCACATGACACCGACTTAATTCCACCCATATCATTAATATAGGCAACTACTGTTGTGTTTATTAATTTGAACTTGAACCTTCCTTTTAGTTGTGTTAGAACCATAAGCTTGGAGTCCATAGAAACCTCCTAAAAGCTCCAAATAGGTAATTCCCCATGTCTGCAGTAACACTAACTTTTCCTGATTCCATCTGCCTCCGCAGGTTCATGTTAAGTCAGTTGCACCCCATCCTAGTGCACTGGCATCAGTTTGTAATATCATGGAAGGTTGTTCAATCAGCACTTTGCCTGAACTGCTTGAGACATGTAGAATCCACCACTGCAGCTTAGAAACAGCATTTGTTGTTACTTGCATGGTTCTATCAAAATGACCAGCATTTACTCTCAGTGCCTGTTCTTTAATTCTCTGCAGCTGTTGATAATGTAATGGTCCATACTGGACTGCTGGGAATCTACCCTGTACTCGAGCCACCTGTCTGATTAGAGGTTGTTGCTCGTTTAACAGATTACTGCAATCTTTAATCAACTCCACCCTTTTTTCACTGGGCAAAGTAATTTGCATTTGGGCTAAATCAATTGTGAACCCCAAATAATTAATCGAGGTACATGTTTTTAACCTTAATTTCTTTGGATGAATTTAGAAAACCCCCAAACTTTCAAAAGTTTGATATTATTACTGCAACCGATGCTTCTGTTGACTGTTTTGTCCTTCCTATAAACAGGACATCATCCAGGTATGCCATTAGTACATGCCCCTGGCTCTCAGCAACCCCAGAATTGATTTTAACAATTTTATGAATATTCTGGGAGGGAACGTTAACCCTTTAGGCAGAGCTATGAACTGCCCTAATTGGTTCATCCATGTAAATTTAAAATACTTCATATCTTGCAAGTGAACAGACACTGAACAAAAGGATTCAGACTTGTCAAGTCTATAATAATCCTACATCCTCCATCCTTTTTTGATCGAGGGAATATATTTGACCCAAATTGGTGAATTTGCTAGACTGATTCTTTAATAACACCTTTTATATATAGGGTTTTGAAGCGCAACTTGAACCTCCATTACTTCGCAAAGTGGAGAGTTCTGCTAGGAACATGCTGGACAGGCAAATCATAATTTGGATTGAATTCAATTCGAAATCCTTGTATATTATTCAGTGTTACCACATCTGAAGTAATCTTCTTCCAATGTTTATAGAAGAGACGTAATCTGCCTCCAACTTTTGGACTTAATCCAGTTAGTATGTTCCCCTGAGAACCAGGTCCACCTACCTCTTGAGTCATTTGAGTATTCTGAGATCCCTGGATTCTCCCGGAAGCAGCACCACTGGTCCTTACTCCCGCTGCAGGCCGCCAGCTACGTCCCTGCGTTGATGAGCGACTTGGTCCTGGTCTAGGATCCGTATGACGTCTGAAAGGATACTTCCTCTTTACAGACTTTGCAACCATTGATGTTTTTATCAATCCTGTTTTCGCTTCATCTTCCAACTCTTTAATACGTCTCCCAAGATCTCTCCAAAGGGTAAGTTGGGTAATTGTATATTACTTGGTTTGAAGAGTGCTGCGAATTTTGGATTCATAATAGGCCGTATAGCACTTTCCTCAGATAATTGATCTCGAAGTGGGTGCTGCATAGCAACCCCAGTGCTTGCTGATGCAACTTCGTCATCTTTTGGCTGTTACCTGCTATTCTGGTAAAAGCAGTTATTCCAGAACCCAGCAGCTTTAATATTCTCTGCAACTGATTCCAGATAATTTGGTTCACTGCTGCTGCTTTCAGCAGCCCACAGTTATTCTTGCAGTCTCATCCATCTCCTGCTGTTCCAGCTAATGGTAAACCAAGTAATTTATTAAGGAGGCCAGTTCTTCTCCTAATGGCTCTCCTGACCCTGATGGGGCAGCGAATCCTACTGCCAGGGGTGGAACATCTGGCAGCTGCCGTTCATCGCCTTGTACAGCCTCACCGTCAGAGTCGGGGTCTGAAATCTCATGACCCGTAGCACGCTCCTCATTCCTGAGGGTGCATTCCATCAGCCCTGAGCCAGGTGCTGTTAAGCTGCTCCTGCAGCTTGGATTACAGTACACTCCTTCCTGAGTGAACTTTGCTCCAACAGCCTATGAAAAAGGCTTTCTATTTGGGCAATAGGCTCGAAAGCAGTATCTAGCCCTGTACCAGGAGCTGTTTGAGCTGTTTCCAGCAGCTTGGCTTTCAGTACACTCCTCCCTGAGTGACTTTGCTCCAACAGCCTATGTAAAAGGCTTTCTATTTGGGCAATACGCTCAAAAGCAGTATCTAGCCCTGGAGCTACTTCCATTGCCTGGGACTCCCTCCGTGGGCCGTTGGGATTTAAACTTTGTCTTTTGCCCGACAGGCGCTGACTGTGTTTTCACCAGCCCCAGGTCCACAATCGCTATGCTCACCGCTGGCGACTGTACCGGGGTTTAGAGGCGGTTGGTCTCTACCACAGACTCCCGACTTTCCCGACTTCTGTCGGCTGTGTCGCTCGCCTCTTTCCCCTGTCCGTTTTTTCCATGGCGTCTCTGGAAAAAATCCCCATAGACCCACAGTAAACGGACCTGGAATACATGAAATAAGTTTCTACTTACCTTGTAGTTGAAAAACTACAAACCACTGTAGGAGCTCTGCTCCTCACGTCCGTTTGCGTCAAGGCGTCTGACGTAATGACGCACAGGCGCACTGGCGAGGTTCTTCACGTAGTCACTCACGTGACTCCGAAGTAAAATGGGTGATGTTTTGGGTCGAGACCCTTCTTCAGTCTTTTTTTATCTATCTTCAGCAAGTATTTCTTCCTTTACTAGTATCTTCTAAGGTCCATTATGAAAATTGCATGGTCCTTTCATTTATTAGTTGGGGTAGGAATAAGAGGAAGATCCATTATTGGCTCAGACATAATACTCTAAACAGACAACCCTATCTTCACAGCTACTCAGGCAATGGAAATTTACCCTTACAAAATTCACAAATAACTACCCAAAAATTTGTGATATGGAATAAAATTCACTCGCAATGAATTGATGTGAAAAAAGTAAGTAAATAAATACAGATTTTATTTTTCAACATGCACTTCTTGATGCGTGCATACATAGCTAATGCGGCTTGGCGCTACAAAAAATTGTAATACAGTCTGTTTTCTATCAACACAACCCCTCCCACACAGGAATCGCCTGTATCTATTTCTTTCTTTCTTTGTCATCTATATCATTGATTAAAATTAGATTTATCCCATGAAGATAAAGGCCTGTCTCACGAGTCTGCGGTCATTGGCGACGAAACGGGAAGAATCTACCGCTCCTGGGCCGCCATAGACCGCGCAAAATTCCGGGGCCGTGCGGCGTTGTTCCCAACACCGCACGGTGCTAAAATAAAACCAACACTGTTCAAAAATATGTCCCTACCGCACAGCCTCCGCCAGTGAGGCACGAGTGCGGCACGGCCGCCGCCACAGCCGGCGCCAGTGTGGCTCGAGCGCTGTGCATCGAACTTGCACCGCCACAGCCTCTGCCAGTGAGGCACGTGTGCGGCACGGCCGCCGCCGCAGCCCCGCAGATCCAGAATGATGTAATCGCAGTCGGCCCGCCCTTTTTTTTACCTACCACAAGCACGTGGGACCAGCCGTATTTAAATCACTCGGCCCCCGCGCAGCATCCGTGCGGCGCTCCCGTGGCATAGGCTCGGCGCTCTCGCCGTTGCCGTGCAGTCCACTCTACAGGCGAAGCCGCGCTTCACCGCCGATGACCGCAACACCGTAAGACAGAGCCTATAAACACTCAATAATGTACACACCGTGATAATTTCTAATTAAAGTGCAATAGTGTATCCAATAAAAGATGTAAACTGCTGACCTAGTTGGAACTGACTCCAGATCTGTCCATGTGCCCGTCTCTCATTGTTATTTTAGACTTGTTCTTATTCAACTAAGTGAGTTTCCTTGATACTTAAGTGGAATGTAGCAACATGCTTTTTTTTCACAAAATGGGTGTTGGGTGTATGGAACAATCTTCCAGAGGTGGTAGTTGAGGCATGGACTATCCCAACGTTTAAGAAACAGTTAGACTGGTAAATGGATAGTTCACAATTTCACAAGTTATAGAAGTAGAATTAGGCCATTCGACAAATCGAGTCTACTCCGCCATTCAATTATGGCTTATCTCTGCCTCCTAATTCCATTTTTCTGCCTTCTCCCCATAACCTTTCACACCCGTTATAATGAAGAATTTGTCTATCTCTGCCTTAAAAATATCCACTGACTTGGCCTCCACAGCCCTCTGTGGGAATAAGTTCCACAGATTAACTACCCTCTGATTAAGAAGTTCCTCCTCATCTCCTTTCTAAAAGAGCACCCTTTAATTCTGAAGCTATGACCTCTGGTCCTAGACTCTCCCACCAGTAGAACCATCCTTTCCACATCAACTCTATCTATGCCTTCCATTATTCTGTAAGTTTCAATGAGGTCCCCCTTCAACCTTTTAAATTCCAGCGATTAGAGGCCCAGTGCTGTCAAATGCTCATCATATGCTAACCCACTCATTCCTGGAATCATTCTTGTAAACCACCTCTGGACACTGTCCAGAGCCAGCACCTCCTTCCACAGATATGGGGCCCAAATTTTCTCACAGAAGCACAGATACTCCAAATGCAATAGAACAGGTTTGGAGGGATATGGGCCAAATGCAGGCAGGTAGGACTAGTGTAGCTGGAACATGTTGGGCGGTGTGGGCTGAAGGGCCTGTTTCCACACTGCATCAGTCTGCGACTCTATGACTATGCTTGCTTCAACTAGTAGTGATCAGCAACTTTGCCCATCCCACCTCCTCCATGATCACAATGAGCTAATCCTCTCAGTGAGGCAAGCATAAAACCCGTGACTCTATCTTGGAAACAAACTAGAACATGCTCCGTTGGAATTTAAAGTCATTGAAGAAAATAATAATTTGCGTCTGCTTTATAAATGTGCTTCCCACCCTGATCTTACTAAAGGTTGTGGCCATTTCCTCTTACTTCATCTCATCTACTGTATCCACTGTTCCAGAAGTGGACTCCTATATATCGGCGAGACCAAGCGCAGGCTGGATGATTGTTTTGCTGAAAACATTCACTCAGTCCACCTTGGCCTCTGCAATCTTCCGGTAGCCAAACACTTTAACTCCCCCCTTCCATTGCCATACTGATATTTTTGTCCTGGGCCTCCTTCAGAGTGAGGCCAAATTGGAGGAACGGTACCTGATATTTCACTTGGGCAGCTTACAACCCAGTGGTATGAATATTGATTTCTCTAACTTCAAGTATCCCTTGCATCCCCTCTCTCTCCATCCCTCCTCCCCCACCCTAGTTGTCATACTTGTGTTTCTGTTGAGTTTCACTGTCTGAAAAACTCATTATCACCTACCCCACAGCCAACAATGGACCATTGTGGCCTTTCCTTGATCATCGTTGCTTTTTACATATCTTTAATTCATTTCTTCTAATTACCTTCTATATCTCTCGTTTCCCTTTCCCCTGACTCTCAGTTTGAAGAAGGGTCTTGACCCGAAATGTCACCTGTTCCATTTCTCTAGAAATGCTGCAGGACCTGCTGAGTTACTCCAGTTTTTTGTGCTGATCCTCTTACATCTCTCTCAGTGAAAGTATTTAGTTAGTGCATAAGGTTCTATGAACCACTAAAGGGCCTTTCCCACGGGCATGCGACTCCGTGCGGCAAGCACGACCTAACCGCAAGCGGGGGCCACGCGGAGGTCGCGGGGCCGGTCCCACTTTGATCGCCGGAGCCGTATGGAGTTGTGCGGAGCTGGTCCCGACATCGGGGCTCCGAAAAACTGATACTGTTCAAAAATTCCATGTGGCAACGGCCTGCCGCCCCGCAGCCGCATCGAGGCCGTGCGTGCCGCATCGACGGCCGTGCGCACCGCCTCGACGCCGGACGCAGCCGCCTCGCCGCCGTATGCACCGTCTTGACGTCACTCAACCTCCGCGCGGCCCCCGTTTCCAGTTTGGTAGCATTTGCCGCATGCAGCCGCATGCTGGTGGGACCGGCCCTGTGCGGGGATCACTCGATCTCCGCGCGGCCCCCGCTTGCGGTTAGGTCGCGCTTGCCGTATGGAGTCGCATGCCCGTGGGACAGGCCCTTAAGAGTTACAATAATCTAAATGATGCTGATGTATTTTGGAAAGCAGTATCACACGGAATAAAAATTGTTTGTACTGCGAAATTGTGATATCAGTCCTATTTTTATATTCATATGTTACACAGTTTATCTTGGATAATACTTTTAAAAAGTCATCAAAACTTTTCAAAATAATTGAATAACATTATTTTTTTCTATCTTCTACTTACATCAGCTGATATTGTTTTGAACAATTGCATCAGTGATATTAAGCATGGGTGACACTTTTACGGTTATTTGGCTTGAATCAATCTTATTGAGATTGAAATTAGGAAGTGTTTCTCCTTGGGTGGGCAATATATCCATTTCTGCGCAAGGGTTTTCTGTCCACCGTTACAATTTTTGTTCAGACTATAGTAATGTTTTCTGGTAACAATTTCTTTGATGTAATTACCATTAAATCATCTCATTAGCACAAAAGTAGCTAAATCTCCAGTTAATTTACTTATGAGGGATTATCTTGGGCGCCCTTGCAATTTTCTACATTCAGTTCCACTCAAGAAGTAAGATTTAGCTGCTCCAAATAAATCATCGAGTATATTTCAGCTTCGCTACAGCCATTCGGTTATTAAACACGACAACCTCAAATAAGCTCTGAACTACGTAGACTATTAATGTTATTATTGCACTATTATTGTTTTTTTATGTACGTATGTGTGTGTGTGTGTATACATACATATATTTATAAATATATTTATATGATCTGTATATATGTGAGTATGTGCATATATACTGTACACACACAGAACAGTTTTCTTATTTATTATATTGTTTACAGTGTACTATGTTTACATATTCTGTTGTGCTGCTGCAAGTAAGAATTTCATTGTTTTATCTGGGGCATGTGACAATAAAACACTCTTCATTCTTGGCTCTTTGCTCTTGAGCTTGAGGTCCTTCAGAAGGAGAGGTGGAAAGGAAATTATAACTCCACGAGCAAAAAACAAACTGCTGGTGGAACTCTACGGGTCAAGCAATATCTTTGGAAGAAAATAAACAGATGATCCTTTGTAGGAAGAAGGAGATATCTTTGCCTCTACCAGAGTATGCGTGCTCCAGTCTCTTCATAACTCCTACCAAACAACAGTGTGGTAGGAGTTATGAAGAATTGCTAACATCCAAAGCACCGTCAAGAACATCAAAGCCACTCTGAGGTAAGTGCTGGGCTTTACTTTAGTTTAGTTCAGAGATACAGCGCAGAAACAGGCCCTTCGTCTCACCAAGTTCGCACCGAGCAGTGATCCCCACGCATTAACACTATCCTACATGCACTAGGGACACTTTACACTTATACCAAGCCAATTAACCTACAAACCTGTACGTCTTGTGGGAGGAAACCGAAGATCTTGGAGAAAACCCACCCGGTCACAAGGAGAACGTACAAACTCCATACAGACAGCACCCATAGTCGGGATCGAACCCAGGTCTCCAGCGCTGCAAGCGCTGTAAGGCAGCAACTCTACCGCTTACCTACATAGGAAATAGGAACAGGAGTAAGCACTGCCATTGAATAAGATCATAGTTCACTGCCATTCTTCTACTGAATTCCAGTAATATCCAGAAATGTATCAATATAATGAATGTGTTCTGAAAAATCACAATCCTGTGAGTGAAGTAATTTCTCTTCATTTTATTTCTGTGTGCTAAATTCTATATTGAGTCTGTGACACCTAATTCTATATTCCTCAGCAAGTGGAAACATCCTACAGTATTGTATTGTTAAACCCCCTTAGAATTTTGTAAATGTCCCTACGCATTTTTCAGTGCTGTAAAGAATAGAAGCATAGCCAATCCAATCTGTTTAATGTGGATAAATGTGAGGTTATCCACTTTGGTATCAAAAACAGGAGGGCAGATTACTATCTAAATGGCGTCCAGTTGGGAAAAGGGGAAGTACAATCGGGTCTGGGGGTCCTTGTTCTTCAGTCTATGAAATAAGCATGCAGGTACAGCAGGCAGTGAAGAAAACGAATGGCATGTTGGCTTTTATAACTTCTGCAGTTTCTGCAGTTGTACAGGGCCCTAGTGAGACCACACCTGGAGTATTGTGTGCAGTTGTGGTCCCCTAATTTGAGGAAGGACATTCTTGCTATTGAGGGAGTGCAGCGTAGGTTTACAAGGTTAAATCCCGGGATGGCGGGACTGTCATATGCGGAGAGAATGGAGCGGCTGGGCTTGTACACTCTGGAGTTTAGAAGGATGAGAGGAGATCTTATTGAAACATATAAGATTTTTAAGGGTTTGGACAAGCTGGAGGCAGGAAACTTGTTCCCGATGTTGGGGAGTCCAGACCAGGGGCCACAGTTTAAGAATAAGGGGTAAGCCATTTAGAACGGAGATGAGGAAACACTTTTTCTCACAGAGAGTTGTGAGTCTGTGGAATTCTCTACCTCTCTACCGGTGGAGGCCGGTTCTCTGGATACTTTCAAGAGAGAGCTAGATAGGGCTCTTAAAGATAGCGGAGTCAGGGGATATGGGGAGAAGACAGGAATGGGGTACTGATTGGGGATGATCAGCCATGATCACATTGAATGGCGGTGCTGGCTAGAAGGGCCGAATGGCCTGCTCCTGCACCTATAGTCTATTGTCTATTCTCCTCAATTGACAGCCCGGCCATCCTGGGACAGGTTTGGTGAATGTTTACTGTGATTCCTCTCTACCACACTTTTAGGTAGCAACTAGACTAAGTGGGATCCGTTGGGTCCCATTTTCACATGGGAGGGCTGGTCCCCCAACGCAATGTTCCACCTCTCCACCAATTCCAATATTGGTGGCCACTGGCGGGGGTGGGGTGGGGGGGGGGGGTGGGCTTTCTGGAGCGCTGGTATGGGTTTTGTGGGCTGAAGGGACTGGTTTCCAGAGGGCTAGTATGGACATTGTGGGCCAAATGGTTTCTTGGGGTGGCAGCTCAGTCCCTCAAGCCTGATGTGCTGGCAGCTCACTCACGGCTGGTGGGCTGGCAGTTGACTCACGGCTATTCCTTGAAATTCCATTTCAAGCAGGGTGCAGGGCCACCAAATTCAAGTGCAGTTTCATACCACTTCAAGCAGGGTGCAAGGCCACCAAATTCAAGTGCAGTTTCCTACCACTTCAAGCAGGGTGCAAGGCCACCGAATTCAAGTGCAGTTTACTACCACTCCAAGCAGGGTGCAAGGCCACCAGATTCATGTGCAGTTTCCGACCACTTCAAGCAGGGTGCATGGCCACCGAATTCAAGTGCAGTTTCATACCACTTCAAGCAGGGTGCAAGGCCACCACATTCAAATGCAGTTTCATACCATTTCATGCAGTGTGCAAGGCCACCACATTCAAATGCAGTTTCATACCATTTCAAGCAGGGTGCAACCACCATAAAATCACCATAAAACCACACAAAACACCACACTCACAGTTCAGTAGACATTCAGTGTGTTCAGTTGATTCACAGCTCAGACAGAGTCATGACCTCTCCCTCTCCCATCATGCAGAGACTGAGTCACACCCACACTTCTGGGTTTTATAATCCCTCCCCGCTCCCACAGGAAAAGGTGTGGCCTTCATGGCGTGATTGACAGGAGAGAGATTCTCAACATTTTTTTAAACACTAATAACACCTTAATTTTCATTGATGGGAAGAAACCTCTGCACTGATGAGCGGAGGGGGACTGGGTAAGATGGCCAAAAATCACAGCCGTAAGTGGTAGCGTTTTATCTAAAATCCAAAGGAGCCGTTGGAGCTGTTGGTGTGGGAGAAGTAAAGTCCGGGCGGTGAGTACAAAACCCCATCGCGGGGCTTCGTTCCACAGAGGCCCGGGAGCCGTTGGAGCTGTTGGTGTGGGAGGAGTAAAGTCCGGGCGGTGAGTACAAAACCCCATCGCGGGGCTTCGTTCCACAGAGGCCCGGGAGCCGTTGAAGCTGTTGGTGTGGGAGGAGTAAAGTCCGGGCGGTGAGTACAATACCCCATCGTGGGGCTTCATTCCACAGAGGCCCGGGAGCCGTTGGAGCTGTTGGTGTGGGAGGAGGAACCCAAATCGGTAACGTTCCATTCGCAGTTTACAGTCCAAAACAAGTGGGCTTGAGGAAGCCGCTGATTGGTGGAAGCGGACTAGAGGAAGCAGCTGATTGCGAGTCAGATCCCTGTTGATTTCTTCCAGCAGATTGTATTGTATTGTATTGTACTTGTATTGTATTTGTATGGTATCCTAGTTACAGGAGGAGTATGAGGGCCAGGGCAGTTTACTGTTCTGGATGTCAGATGTGGGAAGTCAAGGAGTCTGATAGCCTTCCAGACGTCCACATCTGCGGCAGGTGCATTGAGATGGGGCTCCTAAGGGACCGTATTAGGAACCTGGAGCAGCAGCTCGATGACCTCCGTCTGATCAGGGAGAGCGAGGAAGTCATAGAGAGGAGTTACAGAGAGGTGGTCACTCCAAGACCACAGGAGGCAGGCCACGGTTAGGCGGGGCAAGGGGCAGAGGCAGGGACTAGAGAGTACCCCAGTGGCTGTACACCTTGACAATAAGTACTCCTGTTTGAGTAATGTTGGGGGGGACAGCCTATCTGGGGGTAGCAACAGCGGCCAGGCCTCCGGTACAGAGACCGGCCCTGTTGCTCAGAAGGGTAAGGAAAAGAAGAGGAGGGCAGTAGTAATAGGGGACTCTATAGTTAGGGGGTCAGATAGGCGATTCTGTGGACGCAGTCAGGAGACGCGGATGGTAGTTTGCCTCCCTGGTGCCAGGGTCTGGGATGTGTCTGAACGTGTCCAAGATATCCTGAAATGGGAGGGAGAGGAGCCTGAGGTCGTGGTACATATAGGTACCAATGACATAGGTAGAAAAAGGGAAGAGGTCCTGAAAGGGGAATTTAGGGAGTTAGGAGGAGAGTTAAGGAGAAGGACCGCAAAGGTAACAATCTCGGGATTACTGCCTGTGCCACGCGACAGTGAGAGTAGGAATGGAGCGAGGTGGAGGATAAATGCGTGGCTGAAGGACTGGTGCAGTGGGCAGGGATTCAAGTTTCTGGATCATTGGGACCTCTTTTGGGGAAGGTGTGACCTGTACAAAAAGGACGGATTGCACTTGAACCCGAGGGGGACCAATATCCTGGCGGGGAGATTTGCAAAGGCTACTGCGGAGACTTTAAACTAGAATGGTTGGGGGGAGGGACTCAAATACAGAAAGCTTGTAGACAGTGTGTGAGGCAGGAGGCAGAGAAGGGAAGCACTCAGACCCAACAGGTAGGGGGGAAAGGAAAAAAAAATAATAAACAGAGAATAAGAGGTGGTGGGTTTCTTAAATGTGTCAGCAGAGAGACAGAGGGGTGTAAAATGAGGGTAGAAGCAATAGGTAACAAGGTGAAAAGTAAACATGGCAGGCAGATAAATCCAGGGCAAAAATCAAAAAGGGCCACTTTTCAACATAATTGTATAAGGGGTAAGAGCGTTGTAAAAACAAGCCTGAAGGCTTTGTGTCTCAATGCAAGGAGCATTCGTAATAAGGTGGATGAGTTGAATGTGCAGGTGGCTATAAATGATTATGATATAGTTGGGATCACGGAGACATGGCTGCAGGGTGACCAAGGCTGGGAGCTGAACATCCAGGGATATTCAATATTCAGGAGGGATAGACAGAAAGGAAAAGGAGGTGGGGTAGCGTTGCTGGTTAGAGAGGAAATTAACGCAATGGAAAGGAAGGATATTAGCTTGGAGGATGTGGAATCGATATGGGTAGAGCTACGAAACACTAAGGGGCAGAAAACGTTAGTGGGTGTTGTGTACAGGCCACCTAACAGTAGTAGTGGAGCTGGGGATGGCATCAAACAGGAAATTAGAAATGCGTGCAACAAAGGTAAAACAGTTATAATGGGTGACTTCAATCTAGATATAGATTGGGAGAATCAAATTGGCAGGGGTGCTGAGGTAGAGGATTTCTTGGAATGTATGCGGGATAGTTTTCTAAACCAACATGTAGAGGAACCAACGAGAGAGCAGGCTATTCTAGACTGGGTATTGAGTAATGAGGAAGGGTTAGTTAGCAGTCTTGTTGTGCGTGGCCTCTTGGGCAAGAGTGACCGTAATATGGTTGAGTTCTTCATTAGGATGGAGAGTGACATTGTTAATTCAGAAACAAGGGTTCTGAACTTAAAGAAAGGTAACTTTGAGGGTATGAAACATGAATTGGCCAAGATTGACTGGCAATTGATTCTTAAAGGGTTGACGGTGGATATGCAATGGAAGACATTTAAAGACTGCATGGATGAACTACAAAAATTGTTCATCCCAGTTTGGCAAAAGAATAAATCAGGGAAGGTAGTGCATCCGTGGATAACAAGGGAAATCAGGGATAGTATCAAAACAAAAGATGAAGCATACAAATTAGCCAGAAAAAGCAGCCTACCAGAGGACTGGGAGAAATTCAGAGTCCAGCAGAGGAGGACAAAGGGCTTAATTAGGAAAGGGAAAATAGATTATGAAAGAAAACTGGCAGGAAACATAAAAAACTGACTGCAAAAGTGTTTATAGATATGTGAAGAGAAAGAGATCAGTTAAAACAAATGTAGGTCCCTTGCAGTCAGAAACTGGTGAATTGATCATGGGGAACAAGGACATGGCAGACCAATTGAATAACTACTTTGGTTCTGTCTTCACTAAGGAAGACATAAATAATCTGCCGGAAATAGCAGGGGACCGCGGGTCAAATGAGATAGAGGAACTGAGTGAAATCCAGGTTAGCCGGGAAGTGGTGTTAGGTAAATTGAATGGATTAAAGGCCGATAAATCCCCAGGGCCAGATAGGCTGCATCCCAGAGTACTTAAGGAAGTAGCCCCAGAAATAGTGGATGCATTAGTGATCATTTTTCAAAACTCCTTAGATTCTGGAGTAGTTCCTGAGGATTGGAGGGTAGCTAATGTAACCCCCCTTTTTAAAAAGGGAGGGAGAGAGAAAACAGGGAATTACAGACCAGTTAGTCTAACATCGGTAGTGGGGAAACTGCTAGAGTCAGTTATTAAAGATTGGATAGCAGCACATTTGGAAAGTGGTGAAATCATTGGACAAAGTCAGCATGGATTTATGAAAGGTAAATCATGTCTGACGAATCTTATAGAATTTTTCGAGGATGTAACTAGTAGAGTGGATAAGGGAGAACCAGTGGATTTGTTATATCTGGACTTTCAGAAGGCTTTCGACAAGGTCCCACATAAGAGATTAGTATACAAACTTAACGCACACGGTATTGGGGGTTCAGTATTGATGTGGATAGAGAACTGGCTGGCAAACAGGAAGCAAAGTGTAGGAGTAAATGGGTCCTTTTCAGAATGGCAGGCAGTGACTAGTGGGGTACCGCAAGGCTCAGTGCTGGGATCCCAGCTATTTACAATATATATTAATGATTTGGACGAAGGAATTGAATGCAACATCTCCAAGTTTGTGGATGACACGAAGCTGGGGGGCAGTGTTAGCTGTGAGGAGGATGCTAGGAGGCTGCAAGGTGACTTGGATAGGCTGGGTGAGTGGGCAAATGCATGGCAGATACAGTATAATGTGGATAAATGTGAGGTTATCCACTTTGGTGGCAAAAACAGGAAAGTAGACTATTATCTAAATGGTGGCCGATTAGGAAAAGGGGAGATGCAACGAGACCTGGGTGTCATGGTACACCAGGCATTGAAAGTAGGCATGCAGGTGCAGCAGGCAGTGAAGAAAGTGAATGGTATGTTAGCATTCATAGCAAAAGGATTTGAGTATAGGAGCAGGGAGGTTCTACTGCAGTTGTACAGGGTCTTGGTGAGACTATACCTGGAGTATTGCGTACAGTTTTGGTCTCCAAATCTGAGGAAAGACATTCTTGCCATAGAGGGAGTACAGAGAAGGTTCACCAGATTGATTCCTGGGATGTCAGGACTTTCATATGAAGAAAGACTGGATAGACTCGGCTTGTACTCGCTAGAATTTAGAAGATTGAGGGGGATCTTATAGAAACTTACAACATTCTTAAGGGGTTGGACAGGCTAGATGCAGGAAGATTGTTCCCGATGTTGGGGAAGTCCAGGACAAGGGGTCACAGTTTAAGGATTAAGGGGAAATCCTTTAGGACCGAGATGAGAAAAACATTTTTCACACAGAGAGTGGTGAATCTCTGGAACTCTCTGCCACAGAAGGTAGTTGAGGCCAGTTCATTGGCTATATTTAAGAGGGAGTTAGATGTGGCCCTTGTGGCTAAAGGGATCAGGGGATATGGAGAGAAGGCAGGTACATGATACTGAGTTGGATGATCAGCCATGATCATATTGAATGGCGGTGCAGGGTCGAAGGGCCGAATGGCCTACTCCTGCACCTATTTTCTATGTTTCTATGTTTCTATGTTTCTAATATACAGTGCAAACAGGAAGTTGTCAAGTTTAGACCACCAACCATTTGCAGTGCTTTTACTTCAACCCAAAACCCCACCAACCATTTGCAATTCTTTTACTTCAACCCAAACCCCCAACCAACCATTTGCAGTGCTTTTACTTCAACCCGAAACCCCAACCAACCATATGCAGTGCTTTTACTTCAAACCGAAACCATAACCAACCATTAGCAGTGCTTTTACTTCAACCCAAGACCCCAACCAACCATTTGCAGTGCTTTTACTTCAACCCGAGACCCCACCCAACCATTTGCAGTGTTTTTACTTCAACCCAAACCCCCCCCAACCATTTGCAGTGTTTTTACTTCATCCCGAAACCCCCCCAACCATTTGCAGTGTTTTAACTTCAAACCAACCACATTTTCATTTTCAAACCACATTAAGGGCACTCAAGGTCAGTAAAACCTCACTCACAGTTTAGTAGACATGTGTTCAGTGTTATTCACAGCTCAGACTGAGAGATGTGACCCTCTCACTTCCCCCATCTTGCAGAGACTGAGTGAGGCACAACACTTCCGGGTTTTATAGTCCCTCCCCCCTCCCACGAGCAGGGGCAGCATAGAGAATGTCAACATTTTTAAATCATTAATAACTCTTTTATGTTTCATCGATGGGGAAAATCCTCTTGTCATGCGCAGCGGAGGGGGACTCTGAGTAAGCTGGCCAAAAATCACAGTTTTTTTCTAAAATCATGAAACAGAAAAACAGGAAGTGGTCAAGATCTTACTTTTTAGTAATATAGATACTACCGCACTTTAGGTAACAAAGCCAAAGTTGTATATAGTACTTCAAGTATGGTTTCACCAAGGCTCGATATAATCTCGCTTCACTTTCCATGAAAACGATACCTGGGGCAATAACTGGATTATTGAGATGAAAAGTGATAATTTTGGATTCAAAACTGCAATGACAAATGTAATGATCTGCTTACTCTCCAGCCTTCCAGAGAGCAGAACATTTGTAATTAGTCTCCCAAACATGGTGGAAGGCAGAGTCAGGCTAAAATGGTCATGCCTGCATTATGTGCACCAAAGCAAGAGAGATTAGGTGTTACTAGTTAAATTTTACAGCTTAGTGTTAAACACTGTTCTCTAATTTAGGAACATCTCTGACTAAAATAAATTCAATATGTCTGCAAATAGAAGAAAGGGACTGGCAGATATAGTTTACCCTATTCAGAGATTTTACAAGCCAAGAACAAGCCATTTGATATTGTCAAAACTGCAGTGGTATCACTTAGTCTGGCCTAATATCGTTTTCACGCCATCAAATACATGTTCACTGACATTATATCCGTTGCATCCGTTCCAGGAATCACATTATTTGGTAGACACTACAGTGCTTGTAACCATGAAAGTCACAGAGACCATTGATTTTGACTTAAAGGTTTCCTTTCAGTCAGAGGGGAGCAATCACACAATCATTCAATTCCTGGCGTTTACCTACATCTAATAGGGCACAGGTATATTATGCGTTTAATAATTTACTGTATATGTAAACAATTCATAGTAACCATGTAGCGATTCTTTTAAACTAACTGAAGAATACAGTGCATCCTAGAATATAGCATTCCAATGGAGATTATTACAGAACAATACAACATCAAATTCCTATGATAGACACAAAATGCTGGAGAGTGGGACAGGCAGCATCTCTAGAGAGACGAAATGGTTGACAATTCGGGTCGAGCCACTTTTTCAGACGTACAAATCTTCTTCAAATTCCTACAATTCAATGAACATCTTGGTTGGAAGCATATTCCATTAAGTAATCTTATATTCTTTTTTCAACTTCCCAAATTGTAATTGTTGTTTTCATTTCTAGTAAATCCTCATGGCTTGGACCATTGAAAGAAATAATTCATCCTGAAACAAGGCTATTTCATGATTGAACAAGACACTTCCAAAATAGAAATGAGGAGACAGTTATTTTTTCTGAGGCGGTAAATCTTTGGAATTCTCTACCCCCGGGAGTTATCAACACTGATTCATTAAGCAGATTCAAGACTGAATCAGATATATTGTTGGACTATTGCAGAATCAAGTGTTATGGGGACCAGGCAAGGAGAGTACATTTGATACTAGTGATCAGACCCGCCATGATCTTGTTGATTGTCACAGCAGTTTAGAGGGGCTACTTGTCCAGTTGTATTCCTACTTCTATGCTAATGCACATAATCTCACATGCTTCATCATGACCAAATTGGGCAAAGATTAAAAAGCAGGACCTCTTGCGTTATGATTTCCGGATTACTCTCTGAGCCATGTGCCAGTGAAAGTAGAACAGGAAGACATGATAGATGAACACATGGCTGAGGAGTTAGTGCAAAGGGCAGGGATTCTGATTTTTGGACCATTGGGATCTCCTCTGAGGCAGAGGTCATCTGTACAAGAGGGATGGGTTGCACTCGAACTGGAGGGGGACCAATATCCTTTGCTGGTGCTGTATGGTTTGCTGGTGCTGTATGGGTGAGTTTAAACTAGATTGGCAGAAGGTAGGATCCAAAGCATGACTGAGGCAGGGGAGAGGCTGGAAGTCCATGGAGAGAATAGGCATGGCAGGAAATGAGGAAGGACTGCAGGATTGAATTGCACTTAATATAATGCAAGAGGCCTGACGTTAAGATGGATGAACTCAGGGCATGGATAGGTACGTGCGACTAGGATGTTGTAGCCAATAAGAGAGGAACAGAACTGGTAGCTTAATGTTCCAGGGTACAGGTGCTACACTGGTGTGGATAAAAGAAGAGGGGAGGAGGGTGGGGGGGTTGCCTTATTGATTACGGAGTGTGTCACGGCAGTAGTCCAAGATGACATTACTGATGGTTCATCCAGAGAGTCTGTATGGGTGGAGCTAAGACATTTTAAAAAGGGGTCATCATCTTGTTTTGAGTATATTACAGGCCCCCAAATAGTCAATGGGAATTGGAGGAGAAAATATGCCAAATGATTGTAGGCAGCTGTAAGGCTAATATGGTAATCATAGTGGGGGATTTTAACTCTTCCACTTTGACTGGGACTGACATAGGCCAGGGACTGCCGTTTTCTGAGCTTATTTCAGATTTACAGCATATCCAGGTTTTTTTGCTTGTCAGCATATTGATCCATTTAGGTGGCACAAGAGACTGCAGATAGTTTAAACTTGAATGAAAACAAACTGCTGGAGAAAGTCAACGGCCCAGGTTGCATCATTGGAGGAAAATAGACAGACAACATTTCGGGTTGGGACCTTCTTCATGCTGAAACAGAGTCCCGACCCGAAAGATCAACTGTCCATTTCCCTCCACAGGTTCTGCCTGGCCCGCTGAGTTCTTCCTGCAGTTTATTTTTTTTAATCAATTTTGGTGTTGGAGGGGTGAATTTTCAGAGAACTCATACTCTTCTTTGGGAGAAGAGCAATGGGATTCTTCATATCAGTCTGAGTAAAGAAACTTCCCCGTAGTTTAACATAGCTCCTGAAAAATGATACCTCTTAAGGCTGAAGTATTAAAGAAATGTTATACTGTATTTTCAAACTCATCTGTACACAATTTTTTAATTCCTTTTGTGAGGAAATGCTGAAAATATCATGTGAAATGGAGACTGCCTAAATTCTGTAAATAGAGCTCTTTGGTAAGGGCAGCAGATTTGCTAATATGATGCTGTTTGTCTGACAAGCAGTCACAAATCCTGATATTAAAATATCTATTAGTCCTCACCAATCCATGGCACACAAATACAGGTATCTACAAAACATTTGTGCACTGAAGTAAATAAATATTCAAGCACTTACCAATAAATATGACCGCTATGATTTCTTGGTGAATATGGAATGTTTCTTGTGGGGATTTATGTTTAAAGTGTGTAAAATCTGTGTACTACATTATCACATAAACAGTGTCATAATTTGAGCTGGTATTATTTTTTTAAATAGGCTGGTGGCTCGGGTGATTATGGGCACTGCCACATCTGCTGCTGTTAGTCAAGGACTAGTGGAAAGATTTAATCATAAAAAGTTTAATTTCTAAGAGCAGAAATTTACCAAAACCTTGAAGAGAAAACCACGGAAATGTCACAGCAATAGATACCTTGAACAAAATGAACCGTTTTAAGACAAATTGTACAGGTGGTATGTGGTACAGCTTTACAGCGTTGCTGCCTTACAGGCCCGGGTTCAATCCTGACCAACAGTATGGAGTTTGTATGTTCTCCCTGCGACCACATGCTGGGTGCTGTGGTTTCCCCCTGCACTACAAAGACGTACAGGTTTGTAGGTTAACTGGCTTCGGTAATGATTATAAATTGTTCCTGGTTTTTTGGATAGTGTTAGTGTACGGGGTTCGCTGGTCGGCGCGGACTCGGTGAGCCGAAGGGCCTGTTTCCACGATGTATCTCTAAAACTAAAAAACTAAAACTATACCATGTTGTCAACTTAAAGATACAAGCCAACAGCAACATTTAGTAAATAGTAAACTGCAGAACTGCCCAAGAGCTTTTCATCTTGTGTACATAAAAGGAGGATTGCATTGGCATAATCATTTCTGCAAATAAAATCTGGGCACATAGCTCAGTTCATGGTGCAGTGCCCTGACTAATACAGTTATGTAAAATTCCCCAGTGCACTATTTTAATATGATGGTTGAACCATTTAAAATAAACAGATTAATGACTGCATTAAAGTAGCACATAAAAGAGTTTTATGTGAATACATTAGCTAGTATGCTAGAGAAGAATTTAATTTTTATATACCAAATAAATTTATATTGAAATTAAGACCCCAGTTTCATACAAAATCAAATATGTTGAAGAAGTGGACATCAGTCAATGTCTGCAGAAATAAATAGTTGACATTAAATGCTGACATAATAGTTGACATTAAAAGCTGACATAACTTCTAGATATAATCCAAGCAGTCCAAGTTGCAATTTGGAGACTTCAAGGAAAAGGTAAGGTGACAATTGTAGTCTGGATTCAGTTATTAAAGCAATCTTAATAGGCATTACAAAAGCTCTGAACTACATAGACTATTATTGTTATTATTGCACTATTATTGTTTTTTTGTGTGTGTACATATGTGTGTGTGTGTGTGTGTATTTATATACACACACACACACACACACACACACACACACACACACACACACACACACACACACACACACACACACACACACACACACACACACACATATATATATATAAATATATATATATATATATAACCTGTGGCTCAGCATTTCAACTCCCCCTCCCATTCCAAATCCGACCTTTCTGTCCTGGGCCTCCTCCATTGCCAGAGTGAGCACCACCGGAAATTAGAGGAGCAGCACCTCATTTTCCGCTTGGGCAGTCTGCACCCCAGTGGCCTGAACATTGACTTCTCCAATTTCCGGTAGCCCTTGCTGTCTCCTCCCCTTCTCAGCTCTCCCTCAGCCCTCTGGCTCCACCTCTTCCTTTCTTCTTCCCGCCCCCCCACCCTGCATCAGTCTGAAGGTTTCGGCCCGAAACGTTGCCTATTTCCTTCGCTCCATAGATGCTGCCTCACCCGCTGAGTTTCTCCAGCATTTTTGACTATATATATATATATATATATATATATATAGATAGATAGATAAATACACACACACACACACACACATATATATTTATATATATACTAAACCAAGTATACAGTAAACCGCTGGGTCTGTTCCCCCAAAGCGCGGTTGTGGGGGGGCTGGGGCAGGGGGGGGGGGTGCTGCGGCTTCACACACACAGGGGGGGGGTAGAGGGGGGTGAGAGGGGGTTAGAAGGAGACGGGGTGGGGAGGGGAGGGAGAGGGGAGGGAGGGGGAGAGAGGGAGGGGAGAGGGAGGGGGAGATGGGGGAGAGATTGGGGAGGGGGAGGAAAGGGGGGAAGGGAGAGAGAGGGGGATGGGAAGGGGGAGGAGAGCAGGGAGGGGTGGAAGTGGCAGAGAGGGGTGGGAGGGAGGGGGAGAGAGAGGTATGGGGTGGGAGAGGGGGGCAGAAGAGAGGGGGGCAGAGAAGGATGGGGGCAGAGAAGGAGAGGGGGCAGAGAAAAGGGGGGAGAGGGAAGGGGGTGGTGGGAAGTATATATATGCATATATATATGTGTGTGTATTTGTTTGTGTATATATACACACACTGAACTTTTTTTCCTCTCTCGTTATTATTATTGTTTACAGCGCACTATGTTTACATATTCTGTTGTGCTGCTGCAAGTAAGAATTGCATTGTTCTATCTGGGACATGACAATAAAACTTCCTTGACTCTTGACTCTCTTGAAAAGTTAACTCAGGGGCATGAGTAGGTCAAAATATCTGGGTATTGCCAATGTATGGAAAGGATGCAGTGGCACACAGCAGGAGTTGAGAAATTACCAAGCATATTGGCAATAAATATCACAGCTGCAATCTTAAATAGTCTGTGATTTTCTTAACCTATTTTTCACAAGGGCTGGTTTACCTTTATCCTAAAAGGTTAAAGAAAGTTACAGGAATTGTGTTGACTTTTAGAAAATAGATTAAACAAATGCATTATCTCGTTGTCATATGGATTTTTAGAAAGCGTTTTTTTAACATATTTTCACACGAATAGCTAGTTAGCAAAATTAAGGCTTGCAGAATAAAGGGGTCAGTGAGAAAATTGATCAAAAGAAATGACTTAAGGCAAGAAATGACAAATTATAGTTTTTCACCCCATAGGATGTAGACACTTATGTTCCCGTTCAATCATCACATTTTTAACATAGAAACATAGAAAATAGAAAATAGGTGCAGGAGGAGGCCATTTGGCCCTTTGAGCCCACACCACCATTCATTGTGATCATGGCTGATCATCCACAATCAGTAAACCGTGCCTGCCTTTTCCCCATATCCCTTGATTCCGCTAGCCCCTATCTAACTCTCTTATAAATTCATCCAGTGAATTGGCCTCCACTGCCTTCTGTGGCAGAGAATTCCACAAATTCACAACTTCTCTGGGTGAAAACGTTTTTTCTCTTCTCAGTTTTAAATGGCTTTCCCTTTATTCTTAGACTGCGGCCCCTGGGTCTGGACTCCCCCAACATTGGGAACATCTTTCCTGCATCTAGCTTGTCCAGTCCTTTTATAATTTTATATGTTTCTATAAGATTCCCTCTCATCCTAAATTCCAGTGAATACAAGCCCAGTCTTTCCAATCTTACCTCATATGACAGTCCCGCCATCCCGGGGATTAACCTCATGAACCTATGCTACACTGCCTCAATAGCAAGGATGTCCTTCCTCAAATTAGGAGATCAAAACTGCAAACAATACTCCAGATGTGGTCTCACCAGGGTCCTGTACAACTGCAGAAGGACTTTCTTTACTCCAATACTCAAATCCTCTCGTTATGAAGGCCAACATGCCATTAGCTTTCTTGACTGCCTGCAGTACCTGCATGTTTACTTTCAGTGACTGGTGTACAAGGACACCCAGATCTCATTGCACTTCCCTTTTTCCTAATCTGACACCATTGAGATAATAATCTGCCTACTTGTTCTTGCCGCCAAAGTGGATAACCTCACATTTATCTACATTAGACTGCATCTGCCATGCTTCTGCCCACTCACTCAACCTGTCCAAGTCACCCTGCAACCTCGTAGCATCCTCTTTGCAGTTCACACTGCCACCCAGCTTTGTGTCATCTGCAAATTTGCTAGTGTTACTTTTAATCCCATCATCTAAATCATTAATATATATTGTAAACAGTTGCGGCCCCAGCATCGAGCCTTGCAGCACTCCACTCGCCACTGCTACCCTTCTGACAGGAACCCGTTTATTCCTATTCTTTGTTTCCTGGCTGCCAACCAATTCTCTATCCATATCAATACCCTCCCCCCAATACCATGTGCTTTAATTTTGCCCACTAATCAAAGGCTTTCTGAAACTCCAGAGACACTACATCCACTGGCTCTCCTTCATCCATTTTACTTGTCACAACCTCAAAAAAATTCCACATGATTAGTCAAGTAGGATTTCCCCTTCATAAATCCATGCTCTCTTAGACCAATCCTTTTACTGCTATCCAAATGCGGCATTATTTCTTCTTTAATAATTGACTCTTCCCCACGACCGATGTTAGGCTAACTGGTCTATAATTCCCCATTTTCTCTCTCGCTCCTCTCTTGAAAAGTGGGATAACATTAGCAACCCTCCAATCCACAGGAACCGATCCTGAATCTAAAGAACATTTTAAAATTATCACCAATGCTTCCACGATTTCTAGAGCCACCTCCCTGAGTACCCTGGGATGCAGACCATCAGGCCCTGGGGATTTATCAGCGTTAAGTCCCATCAGGCTATCCAATACTATTTCTCGCTTAATGCAAATTTCTTTAATTTCCTCTGTCTCCCTAGATCCTCTGTCCTCTAGTACATCTGGGAGATTGTTTTGTGTCTTCCTTAGTGGACAGAACCAAAGTACCTGTTCAAGTCTTGTGCCATAATAATTTCACCTGTTTCTGCCTTTAAGGGACCCACATTTGTCTTTGCTAATCTTTTTCTCTTAACATACCTAAATAATTTTTTACTATCCATCTTTATATTCTTGGCCAGTTTACCCTCGTACTTCATATTTTCACCCCGTATTGCCCTTTTTATTACCTTCTGTTGTCCTTTGAAAGTTTCCCAATCTTTTGGCTTCCCGCTACTCTTTGCTATGTTATACACCTTTTCTTTTAGTTTTATTCCATTCCTAACTTCCCTTGTCAGCCACGGTTGCCTCTTACTTCCCTTAGAATCTTTCTTCCTCTTTGGAATGGAATGATCCTGCATCTTCTGGATTATGCCCAGAAATTCCTGCCATTGCTGTTCCACCATCATTCCTGCAAGGATCCTTTTCCAGTCTACCTTGGCCAGCTCCTCTCTCATGCCTTCATGGTCCCCTTTGTTCAACAGCAACACTTACACTTCTGATTTAACCTTCTCCCTCTCAACATCTATTAAAGATTTGGATATGGGTGTGTCAAGTAAAAATTTAATGTGCATAAGGCACCAAACTTGGAGGTGCAGTAAACAGTGTCAAAGAAGAACAATAGACAGCAAAAGAACGGAACTAGTCTGGCAGAATGGACAGACAAGTGGCAGGTGAAATTTAAAACAGAGAAGTGAGAAATGGTAATTATTGGCAGAAAGAATCAGGGCAGATGACATACATAAACGGCACAGTTCTGAAAGATGAGCATGAAACCAAGGGGCCTGGTTGGATAAGTGCATAAATCATTGAAGATGGCAGGATATGTTGAGAGAATAGGAAGTATAGCAAATAAGATACTGGAGCACAAGAACAGAGAAACTAAGTTGAATGCAAAAAGAAAACGAAAGCTCTGCACATGTTGAAAATCTGAAATGAAAACAGAGAATGTTGGAAAACTCAGCAAGTGTGGCAGCATTTGCTGCCTGACCTCCTGAGTATTTCCAGGTTTTCCCATTTTTAGTTGACATTATGTTACACCAAAACAAATCAGCTCAATGTGAACTTATAAGCATGGCGTAGAAAGTTAATCAGCATCTAAAAACATGTCTAATTGCCAACACCTAATATTAAAACTTGGATAATCTGAGAGTACTCTCATAATCTTGTAAACTATTACAATAGTCCTAACAAACCTGAATTAATGTTTGCCTTATGATACATTTTCACTCATATAAGGATAAATAAAAACTGTGCTTATCTTCACATGAGTGCAAGTGAGATTCAAGGTCCAGTCTCACTCTTTCTCCCCTCTCCCATGAGGCAATAGGTAGAGAAGTTTGAAAAAGTACACCTCCAGATTCAGGAACAGTTTCTTTCCAGTTGTTATCAGGCAACTGAACTGTCCTCTCACCAGCTAGAGTGCGATCCTGATCTACTATCTACCTCATTGGAGACCCTTGGACTATCGTTAATCGGACTTTACTGGACTTTATCTTGGACTAAACATTATTCCCTCTTCCTGTATCTGTAAACTGTGGGCAGCTCAATTGTAATAATGTATTGTCTTTCTGTTGACTGGTTAGCAGGCAACAAAAAGCTTTTCACTGTACCTTGGTACATGTGACAACAAACTAAACTAAACTAAACTAAATTAAACTAAACACGTTGTCATAAAGGAGAACATGTATATAAATCTGCTATTATTGATGCAATTTTGAAAAGGTGGTGGTTGCACTTCAATTAAATTTATGAGGAAATGCCGCTGAGATTAATTGTTGACAAAAACGACGGTGGATACTGGAAGCTTGAGCAAAAAACCCACAATTAACAGGGAGAAATTCAACAAGTCAGGCAGCATCTCTGGAAGATAATGGACACGTGACATCTTGGGTCAGGAACATTCTTCACACGTGTTTTTTTGCTGAGAGTGACTGTTGTTAAGTCACAGCTTTCAAAATTAAAAGATTTTCAACCCAAATACTCCACTCGGGGTCATTAATCACCCAAACTTAGCTGACTTGTTGAGAATCATCCTGCTTAAGAGGACAATACCAGGATTCATCTTAAAACCCCCCCCACAAAGTTCTGGTGTAACAGAGGGTTAGGTAGCATATCTGGAGAACATGGATAGATTATGTTTCGGATCGGAAACCTTCTTCACGATGCAGCTACAATGCATTCAGTGGTAGAAGAGCTATGACAGACATAGTAGAATAGCATGGAGAAGCTGGACATGCACCCTTAACAAAATTATTCCCAGTCTGGCCAGCTGTCAAATCTGGCAGTGATCTTGAAATGGCTCTTAAATTTAAAAAATATATGTAAAATCTATTTTCAGATTTTCAGAGACACTTAAGAATTAGGGCTGGAGGGTGGCACAGTGGTAGAGTTGCTGCCTTACCCGGGTTTGATTCTGAATATGGGTGCAGTCGGTGTGGAGTGTTATGTTCTCCCCATGACCGCGTGCTCCGCTTTCCTCCCACACTCCAAAGCCGTACACGTTTGTAGGTTAAATGCTTTCGGTAAAGATGGTAAATCATCCCTTGTGTTTGGATAGTGTACGGGGATCGCTGGTTGGCACAAGCTCGGTGGGCCGAAGGATGTATCTCTAAATTAAACTAATCTAAACAATTAAAAATAATTAAAATGTTTAAAAATGGTTAGAATTTTTTAAATTATAATTTCACATAAAAAACACTTAAAATACTGTAAAGAAATTAAATTATTACTTTAACCAAAAATAATTAAGAAAAATAAATGTATCTTCACTTGGTTTGCCTTTCTCCCTGGTAAATCTTGAACTTCAGTGAAACCAATGGCCAGTTTGCCTAATGGAGGCAAAAATGCTAGATGCTAGATGTTGGTTATGAAAAATAGTGCACCTGGAAAGTTAAAATAATCTTTGACATATCACCTGTTGCTTTCGTGAGGTTGTACTGATAGAGGTAGACAAGCAGCATTAAGGGGCTGTCCCACTTGGGCGATCTAATTGGCAAGTTTAGAAGAGTTTAGGAGAGTTTGAAAAAATGTTATGTTAAAGACCTCCTTCAACTATGTAGAAGACTTCCTTCGACCTCCTTCGACTATGTTGAAGACCAGCTTTGACTAGCTACGACTAGCTGCGACTAACTTCGGGAAAATTGGACACCGAATAGTGGAGAGTGAAGACGACCTCCTTCGATCTCCTTCGACCTCCCTTCGACCTCCCTTCGACTATGATGAAGACTATCTACGACTACCTTCGACTACCCTCGATTACCTAGGACTAACATGCCGACCTACTACGACCGACTAGGATCTACTACATGTTGAAAAATATGCCGCGACCTAGTTGAGGCCTCGAGTACACAGGGACTACTCACGAGCATGAAGGAGAGTTACAATGACCTCCTACGACCTCGTGTCGACCATGCTGCGAGTATGAGTCGAGGGCAAACTCGCCAGAACTCGCGGATTAGGTCGCCCAAGTGGGACAGCCCCTCAAGTGAATGTAATGTACTTGGATTTTCAAAATGCTTTAAATAAGTTGCGACTTGACATGAGACAATATTTAGATTTATAAAATTCAACTGATATATTAACATTGAGAAAGGCTTGGTTAACTGAGGAAAAAGAACAAACAGCGATTTGGCTTTACTGGTTGTTACTGGAAGGATGAGCACTTTATTTTATTATTCATAATTTATTTTTCAACAACCTACAAAAAAGCGCCTTACACTATTTTACTCATGACACAATGCCTGAAAACATAGAAACATGGAAACATAGAAATAGGTGCAGGAGTAGGCCATTCGGCCCTTCGAGCCTGCACCGCCATTCAATATGATCATGGCTGATCATCCAACTCAGTATCCTGTACCTGCCTTCTCTCCATACCCCCTGATCCCTTTAGCCCCAAGGGCCACATCTAACTCCCTCTTAAATATAGTCAATGAACTGGCCTCAACTACCTTCTGTGGCAGAGAATTCCACAGATTCACCACTCTCTGTGTGAAAAATGTTTTTCTCATCTCGGTCCTAAAAGACTTCCCCCTTATCCTTAAACTGTGACCCCTTGTTCTGGACTTCCCCAACATCGGGAACAATGTTCCTGCATCTAGCCCGTCCAACCCCTTAAGAATTTTGTAAGTTTCTATAAGATCCCCCCTCAATCTTCTAAATTCTAGCGAGTACAAGCCGAGTCTATCCAGTCTTTCTTCATATGAAAGTCCTGCCATCCCAGGAAACAGTCTGGTGAACCTTCTCTGTACTCCCTCTATGGCAAGAATGTATTTCCTCAGATTAGGAGACCAAAACTGTACACAATATTCCAGGTATGGTCTCTCCAAGGCCTTGTACAACTGCAGAAGAACCTCCCTGCTCTTATACTCAAATCCTTTTGCTATGAATGCTAACATACCATTCACTTTCTTCACTGCCTGCTGCACCTGCATGCTTACTTTCAATGACTGGTGTACCATGACACCCAGGTCTCGTTGCATCTCCCCTTTTCCTAATCGGCCACCATTCAGATAATAGTCTACTTTCCTGTTCTTGTAACCAAAGTGGATAACCTCACATTTATCCACATTATACTGCATCTGCCATGCATTTGCCCTCTCACCCAACCTATCCAAGTCACCTTGCAGCCTCCTAGCATCCTCCTCACAGCTAACACTGCCCCCCAGCTTCATGTCATCCGCAAACTTGGAGATGTTGCATTCAATTCCCTCGTCCAAATCATTAATATATATTGTAAATAGCTGGGGTCCCAGCACTGAGCCTTGCGGTACCCCACTAGTCACTGCCTGCCATTCTGAAAAGGACCCGTTTACTCCTACTCTTTGCCTCCTGTCTGCCAGCCAGTTCTCTATCCACATCAATACCGAACCCCCAATACCGTGTGCTTTAAGTTTGCATACTAATCTCTTATGTGGGACCTTGTCGAAAGCCATCTGAAAGTCCAGATATAACGCATCCACTGGTTCTCCCTTATCCACTTTACTTTTTTTTTTTGGTGACAATATTTTTTATTGGAGGTAAATACATATCATATTAAAATCGTTTACCAGTCTTTCATTTCTAAATTAATAATATTGTGAACATTATTCACATTGTCTCCAATTATTATATTTTTTTGTTAAGTAAGTAGAAATAAAAAGATAGATGAAAGATAGAGAGAAAGAGAAAAGAAGGAAAAGAAGGAAAAAAAGAAAGAGACAATAAAGAAGAATGGAATAACTTACTAAGAAAAAAAACCCTCATTCGAGATATATTCGTACATTTCAGAGTATTCTATTCATCTATTTCTTGGCTCGAGTGCTAGTCAGGTTCCCATGCTGAACCATTCTGACCCATTAGATAATCAATAAATGGAGACCATGTTCCAACAAATAATTCTTGTTTGTCCAACAGGACAAGTCTAATTCTTTCCAAGTGTAAGGTCTCTGTCATTTCTATATCCACATTTTGATTGTGGGGTTATAGGACCTTTCCAAAATTTTAGAATTATTTTTTCCAGTTATTACACAATAATCAATAAAGTTTCTTTGAGTTGTTGTAAATATTTGATTTGGTTCTAATATTCCTAGTATTATTAATTTTGGATCCGGGTCCAATTGAGTGCTAGTAACTATAGTAATTATTCTAAAAATATTTGCCCAGAATTTTTTAATTTTTTATACAATTCGCAAACGTATGAGTTAAGTTAGCTTCTAAATGTTGACATTTATCACATATAGGGGAAATATGTGGAAAGATTTTATTTAATTTTGTTTTAGAGTAATATAACCTATGTAGTACTTTGAATTGTATTAGAGAGTGTCTGGCATTTAATGAACATTGGTGTGTGTGTTGTAAACTTTCTTCCAAGTATCTTTCGTTATTATTGATTTAATTCTTTTTCCCATGCTTGTCTGTGTAAATCTGTCGATGGAATCTCGCTATCTAATAAAATATTATATATGTAAGATATTAATTTTTCTGTATTAGGGTGTTTATCCAACAGTCATCAAGAATTTCTGAATTTCTAATTCTAAAGTTTTGAGTATTTGCTTTTACATAATCTCTAAGTTGAAGATATCTGAAAAAAATCATTTACTTGAAGTCCATAAGTCTGTTGCAGCTCCTGAAATGAAAGAAAAGTGCCTTCTTTGTAAAGTTTGTCCCATCATTTTAATTCCATAATTTTTCCATTGTGTGAAACCTTTATCCAACCACAAGGGTTTAAATAAAGGATTATTCGCAATTGGAAGAAAAAAGTGATAAATTATCTAATTTTAATGTCTTTTTAATTGTTTCCAAATTCGCATAACACTATATATTATAGGATTTTCCCAATAATTGTTTTTGTTTAATTTAGAAGTAGCAAATAGTATCGAGCCGATTTCAAAAGGGAAACAATCTTCCTTTTCCGTTTTTAACCAATCTGGTTGTTGATCTATTTCTTCCAACCAAAAATTCATATTTTTTATGTTAACTGCCCAAAAATAAAACAGAAAGTTTGGTAGAACCAAACCTCCATTTATTTTTGATTTGCACAGATGTTTTTTGCTTATCCTATGATTCTTATAATCCCAGATAAAATCATTGTTAATGGAATCCAACTTTTTGAAAAAGTTTTTGACAAATATATCGGAATTGTTTGAAAAAGGTATAATATTTGCGGTAAGAAAATCATTTTATGGCATTAATTCTACCAACCATTGAGATAGGAAGTGTTTTCCAGTACTGAATATTCTTATGTAGTTTATTCAATAATGGGGGAAAATTTGATTTAAATAATGATGTATATGTCTTAGTGACATAAATTCCTAGGTATTTAAATTTTTCATTTACTATTTTAAACAGGAATTGTTGTAGTATATGTTTATTATGTTCCCTTATTGGCATAATTTCACTTTTATTCCAATTTATTCTGTATCCAGAGAGTGAACCAAATTGGGTTATTAGCTTTAATAAATTTGGAATACTAATTTCTGGTTTTGTAATGTAAATTAATACATCATCTGCGTATAGATAAATTTTATTCACTGTGTCCTTTGTATTATACCCATATATTTCCGGGTGGGTCCTAACTCTTTCTGCAAGTGGCTCAATAGCAAGCGCAAATAATAGTGGAGACAACGGGCATCCTTGTCTGCAACCTCTAGATAGGTTAAATTTAGATGATAACCTTTGGTTTGTTAATATTCTAGCCGTTGGGTTGGTATAGAACAGTTTTATCCATGCGCAGAATTTCTCGCCCAGTTGCAATTTTTCCATCACCGAAAATAAATAGGGCCATTCAACCTGATCAAAAGCTTTTTCGGCATCAAGTGAGATTATTGCTAGATCTTCATTAATAATTCTCTTTGAGTATATTATATTAAATAATCTTCTCAAATTAAAATATGAATACCGTTTCTGAATAAAGCCTGTTTGGTCAGGGTTTTATTAATATTAATTTATTCATCACTGTACTTAATCTGTGCGCTAGAATTTTAGTTAGTATTTTCTGATCTGTATTTAAAAGTGCAATTGCTCTATATGATCCTGGATCTTCAGGATCCTTATCAGCCTTTGGGATGAGTGTCATTATAGATTCGTTTAAGGTATCTGGGAGTTTCTGTTGAGTATAAATATACTCATACAGCATTTGTAACGTGGAGAGAGCAAATCGTAATTTTTTAAATAAAATTCAGAGCCTAAACCATCTGGACCTACTGCTTTACCATTTTTTAAAGATCTAATAGACTCTTCAATATCTTTTATCGTAATTTCAGCTTCTAATAATTCTCTATCTTTTGAGTCTAAACCTTTTAAATTACATTTTTGTAAAAATTCTGCTATTCCTTCCGATTGTTCTACAGTTTTAGTTGAATAAAGATTGTGATAGTATTGGAGAAATCTCTCGTTTATATCCTTGGGCAGTTTTAATAATTCTCCCGTATCTGATCTAATTTTATGAATTATTTTTTCCCCCTGCAATTTTCGGAGCTGACGTGCTAATAGTTTTTGTGGTTTGTCTCCGAATTCAAAATGTAATTGTTTAGTGTGTTGATAAAGTTTTATTACTTGTTCTGAATACATTTTGTTTAATTTATATTTTCAATACAGCGATTTTATTATGTTTTAACATAGATGGCATTGTCGCATTTTCTATATGTAGTTGCTTTATTTCCCTTTCCAATGTCTGTTGTTTAATCCGGTTCTCTTTGTTATAAAATACTTGGGAGGAAATTAATGCACCTCGTACAAACGCTTTAAATGTTTCCCAAATAAGAGAGACAGATGTGCCAGGGGTGTCATTAGTCTCGAAAAATGTTTGAATCTGTTTAATAAGATATTCCTGACATGATCTTTCATTCAAGATTTGTGGGTTAAGTCTCCAATATGTTTGTTTCTCGGCCATTCCATTTAATTTAATCATAAATGTTAAAGGTGCATGGTCTGAGATTATAATATTATGGTATTTTGAATTATAAGTAAATGGGAGTCAACTAAAAAAGAGTCTATTCTTGAGTATGTTTTATGTACCGGTGAATAAAATGAATATTCCTGTCCAGTTGGATTTTCAATTCTCCAGACATCCTTAATATTAGTGGTATTAATAAATGAGTTTAAAAATACACTTGATTGAGATTTTACTTTTTTTTGCCTTGATGATCTATCTAAATAAGGGTCTAATGTACAATTTAAATCTCCTCCAATTATTAATTTATATTGTGTAAATTCTGGGATTATATTAAATGTTTTATTAAAAAATATAGGGTTATCAAAATTTGGTCCATATACATTAAGAAGAATCACTTTTTTTCCATTTAACTCTCCAACTAATAAAATATATCTACCATCAATATCCGCTATTGTTGATGAATGAGTAAAAGATATCCCTTTACGAATTAATATTGCAACTCCTCTGGACTTATGTGAAAAAGAGGAATGGTACGCTTCAGCAATCCACTTAGCTTTTAGTCTATATTGTGATTCCTTTTTAAGGTGTGTTTCTTGGAGGAATATTATATCTGTCTTGAGTGAATTTAAATGTGCTAAAACTTTACCTCTCTTAATTGGTTCATTAATTCCCTTAACATTCCAACTACAAAACTTTATTCCTTCACCCCCTCTTGTCATATTACCATCTTGCATATTGTTTCTAGGGTGGTCTATAGCCGAGCAGAAGGTACAACATACAAGACCTGATCCTGTCACCGAACCTCAGATAGATGAATTTTAAATAACATACATCCGAACACATCTCCTTGAATTAATCTTGTAGTTCCATTCAAACTTAAAATTATAACAATATTTAAAGTGAAAGAAGTAATATAATTCGTTAGTATAGTGTGAGAGAAAAGAAACTACATCTACAATTAGTGTAGTTAGTGATAGCCACACGTGGCTAGAATTCTAAAGACTTCCGTAGCCTTTGTAAAAGAAAAAATCCTAGCTCTGCTTTCCAAAAAAATATATATATATTTTTAACAATAAAATAATTTCTTTGGGAGTAACAAAAAAAATTAAACAAAAGAATTTCTTAATTCCTTAGTTAACAACATTATTATTCTCTAAATACCGTGTTTATATCTTCTTTAAGTATGTATTTTAAATTTTTAGTTGAAAAATAAAGAGGAAAAACCATCAAGCCTTATTAATACATGGGCTAAATTAACTCTTACTTATAATCATATAGCATATATATATAAACTATTTCTACGTTAACCAGAAACTGTTAGTTATTAATCATTGTTAGTAATCATACGCAATAGTGAATATTTATGAATAATATAGATGTTAATAATATTAGTAGTAATATTGATATTTAATAAGTATTAGTAGTTAAATGTATAGTTAAATGTGAATATACTAATTAGTAATAGTGATTAGTAACAATTAACAATAACTGTGATATTATTGTTCTTGAAATTTATACTAAACACGAAAAATGAATATAAAAATGGAGAAATTAAGAGAGAAAAAAAAAATACGCAGGTTTTCTCCAATGTCCATTTCAATTTTCAGTAGTCCTTAAAGTTCTTAAAAGTACTCTAAAGATCCTTTTAGACCTGGCAAGGTCCCGTTGCTCCTTGACTCCTGGGGAGTGATGTATATTATTCAGTCTATGGTCACATTCCCGATGCCTTTGGCATATTCCATGTGCTTTTTCATGGTCTATAAAAAGTTGCTCCTTCTCTTTGTAGGTGACTCTTAATGTTGCGGGATAAATCAAGTCGTATCTCAAATCAGGTATGTTCCTCAGTATTCATTTTGTCTCAGTAACCAGCGCTCTCTTCTTGAAGACCTCCGCCGGGTAGTCTCGGTAGATACTTATCCTCTCTCCTTCAAAAGAGAGCTCTCTGCTACGGACAATTTTCTTCATTATATCGTCAAATTCGTGATCAAGTTGCACCTTTACTATAATTTGTCTTGGGTGAGCATCATCTCATGTACGACGCCCCTGCGCTCTATGTGCTCGACCAAGTAAAGGTTTTAGATCCAATTTTAGGGCTTTTTGTAGTAAATCTGCCGCAAAATCCCGAGGGCCAATACCCCTCTCTCTTCCTTCTTTAACATCTACAATTCTTAAGTTCTGGCGTCTTTGACGCCCCTCCAGATCAATACACTTTCCACTTAGTTTAGTCACCATTGCAGAGAGGCGTTGATTTTCGGTAAGGAGTCGATTTACAGTTTCCGCACTTGTCGCAGCACATTTCTCTAGTTCAGTTATCGCTGTATTTTGTTGATCCAATATCAGATGGATGGGGTCCACCTTTT
>CM075978.1:82095929-82261654 GCA_038087875.1 Malacoraja senta | reverse complement strand
AGGGTGGGTAGGTGGAGCAAGGGTGGGTAGGTGGAGCAAGGGTGGGTAGGTGGAGCAAGGGTGGGTAGGTGGAGCAAGGGTGGGTAGGTGGAGCAAGGGTGGGTAGGTGGAGCAAGGGTGGGTAGGTGGAGCAAGGGTGGGTAGGTGGAGCAAGGGTGGGTAGGTGGAGCAAGGGTGGGTAGGTGGGAGCAAGGGTGGGTAGGTGGAGCAAGGGTGGGTAGGTGGAGCAAGGGTGGGTAGGTGGAGCAAGGGGTGGGTAGGTGGAGCAAGGGTGGGTAGGTGGAGCAAGGGTGGGTAGGTGGAGCAAGGGTGGGTAGGTGGAGCAAGGGTGGGTAGGTGGAGCAAGGGTGGGTAGGTGGAGCAAGGGTGGGTAGGTGGAGCAAGGGTGGGTAGGTGGAGCAAGGGTGGGTAGGTGGAGCAAGGGTGGGTAGGTGGAGCAAGGGTGGGTAGGTGGAGCAAGGGTGGGTAGGTGGAGCAAGGGTGGGTAGGTGGAGCAAGGGTGGGTAGGTGGAGCAAGGGTGGGTAGGTGGAGCAAGATTTTAGAGGAAGTGGTAAAGGTGGAATAATTGCAATGTTTAAAAACTATTTGGACAGCGACATGAGTAGAAATGATTTGAGGGAACATGGGTAAAATATAGGCAAATGTGACTAGCTTAGGTAGGCACCAGCCAGCATAACAAGTGGTGCTGAAGGCCTGTACAACTCCACGACTGTAACTGGAAGCTAAGAGTCATCCTTGTGGTCTGATGGTCTGACACAGGTGTTTGCAAAGTGGTCACCAATTAGTTCCTTCTTTTGGGCGCACTAAAAATAATTGTATCTACCACAACCCCCCACCCCTTTTAATCTTATTTTTCTTTTCTCCACACCATCTACTCTCTGTAACTTGAAGTTTATTTGTTTTTCCACTCGTTCAGTTCTGATGAAGTGCCAGTGCTCTGAAATATTAACCTCCCACACATACTCTCTGAGTGACCCCAGCGTTTACTGCTTTTATTTTGGATTTAATCATCTGCAATTCTTTTGCTTTTGTATCAGTACAAATTAAGTGGACAGAATTGTCTGCTGTGACCTTTGTGGTTGTGTGATTCTTTGTAATGTTGGGCTAAACTCCAATCTTAAAAAATAAAGTAATATCAAGACAGCATACAATCAAAGTTTTATATTCTTAAAATGTGGTCTTTAAACAATACATTCCTCTACTCTCAAAGTATGTTATTTAGAAGGAGTGAAGTGAGGAGAAACAAAGGCAAATGCAATTCTAGAGGAATACAATGTTTGGAAAAACAAGCAATTTTGTATATCAAGACTAAATTGAAAAAAACAACTATGAAAAGTGTCAACTTAATTTATAGATTGACGCATTAGGAGGAGAAAGGAACTTGTAGATATTAAAGAGTGATACACATTAAGAATTATGGTGGAGAAATGAATTTAAGTAAAATCAGTGAGGCTCCAGCAGTTGTAATTAAGTCAGTTATCAGTAAAGGTCAGCCTGTTAATTTCTAGTTGTTAAGATGCTTCATTTGCTTCATTCTATCTAATTTATCACTGATGGCAAATTTATATTTGTAAATGTGTTAAATTACATACAGTTGCTCAGTCAATAATTGGATCTAATTGCCTTACATTGACTATCTAAATGGATTTATCAGAAAATTACAGGATGATTTTGAAAATCATACTGTAGATTTCTCATGACATGGGTCTTTAGGTAGATAAATCAACCAATGTTCATACTCCTAATTAATATTCCGTGGCTCTTTTTGGAAACTATGTATGTATGGATATCAGTTGGGGATATTATTGTGGCCCTTCCAAGTTAAATGATCTGCCAACATTTCAACCCTTTCAGAATAAACATGAAGCCAGCTGCTTTACAGGTGTCAGATATATGGGACATACTAGCTCTCTACCAGAACAAATCTCTGGTTCCACCCATCAGCGCTTCCTCTAGAGCCTTGCAAATTGTTCTCCAACATATGCTTTGCTCCGGAAAGCTACAGTGGAACCTGCCTCCTCTGTGTTTCTACACAGAGCCTTCCAGTTTTCAAACATACACTGCTAGCTTGCCTTAATTAATTAAGGTGGCACTTAATCCCATCCCAGGTCAATGTTTCTGAAAGCTTTCTCCCTGCAACTTTTAAATTGACTGGACTCTAACTGCTGCACTTTTTGCTTTTTCCAATTTTTGAGCAAGGCACCATTATTGGTAAAGGTGACAGTCACACCTGTTTCCCCCGTGATGACAATGGCCAGAATACATTTGGCACAGAATGATACAAATCTGGATCCTATGATCACATTGATGAACAAATAACTCTTAAGGGCCTGTTCCACTTAGGCTATTTTTAGGCGACTACAGGCGACTAGGCTGTCACCACATGGTTGCCGGGGTGGCGCCTGTATGGTCGTGAGTAGTCTCCTCATTCGCCCAAAGAGTCGTATCGACTTACTGGTCGCCACTGGATTTTCAACATGTTCAAAAAATTTCGGCAACAGTGGGTTGACGCCAATGAGCTTAGCTTGACTTCTCCTGATGTAGGTGCTGTTGTAGGTTGTCGCCAGGTGATGTAGGTTGTCGCCGGTGCTGACTTTGGTGAATTCCATTGGCGACCACCTACGTCAACCTACGTCAACCAGCGACAGGTACCGGCGACTGAATTGTCTTCAGTTGTCGCCAACAGGGTCGTACTTGTCGTAGCTTGTCGCGGGTGGACGTAGGTTGACTTCGTTTGTCGCAGGTTGTCGCTTGTGTGGTCGTAAGTTGTCGTAGGTGTGGTCATAGGTGGATGTCCTAATGGGTCGCCGGTTGTCAGTAGCTTGCTGTAGCTTGACGTCGACTGGGTGGTAGGTAGTTGTAGCTTGTTGTAGACATTGTCATAGTGGGTCCAGTTGCTGGTTTTTCGGCGGCCTGCGACGACTATGTCAGTCGCCGGCAGTTGCCTAAAAAATTGCCTAAGTGGGACAGACCCTTTACTGATCACTGTGCATTTGCTACTCTCCAGTCCTTTGGCACCACCTCCATACCCAATAGCATTGATAAATTATGGTCAGTGTCCCTATGGTTTCCTCCAAATCCAATTGAGAAATCTACAATTCACTGGATATATACACATTGCTATTTGACAAATATGGAGTTATACTGTATTATATTTTAAATTGTCATACACTTTTCATGACATGCTATTCCAAGATTCCATTACTTCATTCCAAGTATTAACCTGTCCTCTCACTTGTTTTGTGATTAACACCTATTAATGAGTGGACTATAGGTGAATGTGTTAAAGAAGGAACTGCAGATGCTGGAAAATCGAAGGTACACAAAAATGCTGGAGAAACTCAGCGGGTGCAGCAGCATCTATGGAGCGAAGGAAATAGGCAACGTTTCGGGCCGAAACCCTTCTTCAGACTAAAGGTGAATGGTTGATTGCAGGACTGTTTACTACAAAGGAGTTGGAGAATAGGTCTTCAAATGCATTTTGTTCATAATTCATATTATTTTCATATCCCTTGCAGATTGGTGTAAAATTGCAATATTTGGGCATCCTTGGAAAAAATGTTGATTGGCAATGGGTACCAATTTTTACTTCCTATTCTATGTTCTCCTCAACCAAACATGAGTGCTTTGTTCTTTGCTACCTGCCATATTTGCTGGTGTCAGTTTTGTCACAGCCATCATACTGGACACCATTCCTGTTATATATTACAGGGTATCTCCAGAGGTATCTTGGAGCCTGAAGCTCATCTTCACCATTCCAATGACTTGCTCAACATATAGCTCCTGCACCATTTGCTGAGATTCCTCACAGGAGTCATGTTAAATTTGAAATCGGCATCCCAATCCACTGCTCTGGTCTGTTTTCTCCAACATATAGATCTAGTATGTTGGAATACAGTACGTCCATATGAAGACTACATGACAGGTCATAGGGAATTTGGCACAGAATAACACAAATCTGGATCCCAAGAGGTCCCACTGATGAAAAAAATAACTCTTACTGATCCCCAGATTGCTACTAGATGACAAATTGTATCTGTGGGAATGCAGCCAGGAAGAAGCCTCCAGGTGGCAACTCATTCTGCCCATTGTCATCACAGGGGAAACAGCCGTAACTATCACCATTACCAAACATGCTGCTAATAAGCTGGGTACACAGAAAACTGTTTAGAACCTCGTGGCATTTTGGAGATATCTCTTAGATGAAATTTGAGGGTGGTGACCACTTTCAATAACACTGCCATGATTAGCAAGAAACAGACCTGTCTCCTAAAAACTACTGATGTCTAGCAGCAGCTAGTGAGGCTCCTCCCTCTACGGCATCCCTGTGCTTTTGCTGGTCGTCTACCGGTTAGTCCTGTGATGTTTATAGCGATTGTTCCTTCCCTGTGCACAAAGGCATAATGTGAGATGGCTGCTCACCAGGAACATCTCCATTTCCCTCACGGCAATCATTGACATGAGAAATGCACATACAACATTGTACAAGCTGAATATACATTATTTAAAAGTGCTCCTAGAGAAGTTGTTCAATGTAAATTTCTGTGTATTTCTTCCTCTTCTGCCTGTCTGCAGTATAACGTCCCTGTGCCGATTTTAATGCCACAGGAGCAGGTCACAGCAGAGGTAGATGGTGGTTGTCTGTTGTGTTGTCAAACTCGTCCAAGGCCCTTTCAGACTAGTTTGTGCTAATATTAAATGCACCCAGATTTGAAAAAGGGGTAATCATACGCGCATTCCCTGCCAAACGATGCTAAAGGAATCCAATAAATCAGCTGCATTGTCAGCTTTTAAATTGGTGATTATGATAACAAGGGACATATGCGCCTAAATTGTTGCTCAAACATGCCTCCATTTGGTCACTTTCTTGGGCCTTGGGAAACTTGGAAATGCAAGTAAAAGTTGGAATCGTTAAAAGCATTTCTCAGCAGAGCAGGGGCTCTAAATCCACCTGAGCTCAATCACGGTGCTAGAGGTGCAACAAATTCGAAAAGAACGTGAACGGTTCAAGGATTGTCAGGCTGCTGACCTTGCTGCAAAACATTATGTGGAGTTCCGATAATGCAACTATTATTTTTGCAATAACAAACTAGATTGTGTGTTTACTTACCGGTATGTTGAATACTGTAGGCATTTCTGTTTGATAAAACATACATTCTGAATTCTTGGTGTGTATATCAATTAGTCACAGAAGCTGCATGTTGCTCAACTTAATAATACTTTATGTCTTCTGTCTTGAACTAAAAGGCTTTACGAAGCTGCACAGTTGGAAAGCAGCAATTGGACTGGCTGAATGTTTTATGTATTCCCCTTTCTGATGGAAAATAACATCCAAAAAGTTGAGTAAATAGGTAGCAACCACCCAGGCAGAATAGGTTAAGGATTTGTGTCATAGCAAAAGGATTTGAGTATAGGAGCAGGGAGGTTCTACTGCAGTTGTACAGGGTCTTGGTGAGACCACACCTGGAGTATTGCGTACAGTTTTGGTCTCCAAATCTGAGGAAGGACATTATAGCCATAGAGGGAGTGCAGAGAAGGTTCACCAGACTGATTCCTGGGATGTCAGGACTTTCATATGAAGAAAGACTGGATAGACTCGGCTTATACTCGCTAGACTTTAGGAGATTGAGAGGGGATCTTATAGAAACGTACAAAATTCTTATGGGGTTGGACAGGCTAGATGCAGGAAGATTGTTCCCGATGTTGGGGAAGTCCAGGACAAGGGGTCACAGCTTAAGGGTAAGGGGGAAATCCTTTAAGACCGAGATGAGAAAAAAAGTTTTCACACAGAGAATGGTGAATCTCTGGAACTCTCTGCCACAGAGGGTAGTTGAGGCCAGTTCATTGGCTATATTTAAGAGGGAGTTAGATGTGGCCCTTGCGGCTAAAGGGATCAGGGGGTATGGAGAGAAGGCAGGTACGGGATACTGAGTTGGATGATCAGCCATGATCATATTGAATGGCGGTGCAGGCTCGAAGGGCCGAATGGTCTACTCCTGCACCTATTTTCTATGTATCTATGTATCTATGATCCCTGCATGTCCCAAGAAGCAAAGGAGACTTACTTATCTAGAAATAAGAAAAATAATCTGACCAGATGACATGGACCATTCACGCATTTAATAGAATAAATATAATAAAAGGTAATACAATAAATATGCAATAAACGATGATGCAGAGCTAAGGAGGAAGGCAAGATGTGAAGTGTGAAATATCAATATTAATTTGTACAGAGATATTGATAGGTTAAGTGACCAAGCAAAAAGTTGGTAAATGGAGTATCATACAATGGCTGTTCACTTTGGAAGAAAAAACAATGAAACAAATAATTATTTAAATGAAGAACGACCATAGATAGAGACCTGGATGGGGTGAATGTGGAGAGGATGTTTCCACTAGTGGGAGAGTCTAGGACCAGAGGGTATAACCTCAGAATAAAAAGACGTACCTTTAGAAAGGAGCTGAGGAGGAATTTCTTTAGTGAGAGGATGGTGAATTAGTGGAATTCATTGCAACAGATGGCTGTGCGGCCATCATTAGGTATGTTTAAAGCAAAGATTGACACATTTTTGACTAGTAAAGCTGTCAAGGGTTATTGGGAGAAGGCAAGAGTATGGGGTTGAAAGGCAAAGGTTGATCAGCAATGATTGAATGGTGGTGTGAATTCGATGAGCTGAATGGCCTAATTCTATCCCATGATTTATAAACTTATGAGACTGTTGCAACATAGAAAGCTAGCCTGCAGATGCAACAGGCAATCAGAAAGGCTAATGGAGTACTGGATTTTATTTCAAGTTAGTTGGAGTTTAAAAGTTTTGAAGTTTTACCAGAACTGTGCAAGGAATTAGTGAAAACATTCTTAGAAAACTGTGTGCCATTTTATGACTGAGATGCCAAAGAATGTCTTCTAACCAAGCATTATTACTCTTTAGAATATCCAAAGCTGAAATGCATTTCTAATCAGCAAGGGAACCAGGGGCTAAGAGGAGTGACGGGGAAAATGGAATTAGGGAAGTTGGATAGTCGTAATTAATTGTGGAAAAGGCTCAAGGGTCAAATAACCTACTCCTGCTTCTATTTCTATAGTCCTTTGGTCTTAAGTACCTGACATTCCCTTTTAACAATGCACATCGATGCTTAGAAAATGGATCAATTGCCACTTGTTGTTCATGTACAAATTGCACACACAAGCAATAGAACCCAGTTTAATCTGTACAATACATGCACTCTTGAGGATTTTGTTTCCACCCTCATGTGCAGTCACATCTGATATGTTCCAAGGGTCATTCATGCATACAATGGCATCAATCATCATCTACAGCATGGTTCCTTCCTTGAAGCAATAAACTGGAGCTTATGGGTGCAACCAATAATATTGATTGCCTGCTTAGAGAATAATCTGGAATGCAGTTGGATTTCCAGACAATGATGTATTGCATCCTGCGTCTGTTAGCCTTGTTTCTCAATAGTCATGGTATTGGAAACCTCATCATTGGTTTTCCCTTCAATGGTCTCAGCATAATTATGCTGTTCACAGTAAAGCTACATGCTGCAATCTCTGCCTCATTGATTATCCCACAGTGCACAGATCTTGATCGCAGTGGATGATCATGTTTTCTGGTGGGAGGATTCCTGCATTTCTCTGTTATGGCTCATCTCCATGACACTCTTTTAGAATTATACAGCAGGAAAACAGGCCCTTTGGCCCATCTTGCCCATGCTGACCAAGACGCCCCCTCTACGCTAGTCCCACCTGCCTGCATTTGGCCCATATCCCTCTAAACCTTTCGTATCCATGTACCTGTCCAAATGTCTTTTATGCAGCTGTTCTGTGTCTAGATTAAAGCCACCAGCATCTCCAGTGATTATGTTAGCAACAATGCAGCAGGTGGGGACTTTCCATAGTTCCCAAATTAGTGCATCATTCTGGATGTAAACCACTATAGTAATGTTTCTATTGTGGATCAGTTTTATGATTTTATTGCAGGGATCCATTTTAGAGTTAGCAGGAGCTGTATCATACCTTTAGTACACCACAAAAAGGGTGACACAAGAGATGCTGATATCTTGAGCAGAGATCAAAGTGTTGGAGGAACATAGTGGGCTAGGCAGCATCTGTGAAGGGAAATGAACAGGCAACATTTCAGGTCGGGACCTTTCTTTGGTCTGAAGATGGATCCTGACCCCAAAACATCATCTATCCATTTCTTCCCACATATGCTGCCTGACCTCCTGAAAGAAAGGGTCAAATGTGTCTTAAAATAAGAGTGAGGTGCATGCCTGGGAGCACTTTCATTAACACTTACATCTCCACCTTCTCACCTTCCATCAGTGACCCTCTTTTCCTGCAGTAATGCCTCCTCCTGTATAAGTTACAAAGACAAATCTCAACACAAAGTGGAAACAGAGTGAAACTTTTTTTAAATTTAATTTTTATGGTGTGTGGTAGGATTTTCAGTGGTGATTCTCCTTGGAGATCAATACTATATAGTGTTTATTTCCATACTATTTGTTCCAAATGATTCTCCAGCAGACAGAGTGAGGGGAGAGAGACTGCTAGTGCCACTAGTGGGGATACTGCAGTAATTCATCAGACTATAGCTATACAGTGGCTTCAGTCATGTTTGTTGCTGCTGATTCAGTCTGGGACCTGGCACTTTGTAGGAAGTCTGCTGTCACCTACAGGGTGTTATTGCTGTTCCCAACCACAATGGCAGGCAGCGGCCATGTATGCCTATTCTGCCTTATGGCGGCATGGTGGTGCAGCGGTAGATTTACTGCCTTACAGCACCCACAGTGCCAGAGACCCGGGTTCGATCCCGACTACGGGTGCTTGTCTGTACGGAGTTCGTATGTTCTTCCCGTGACCGTGATGGGTTTTCTCCGAGATCTTCGGTTTCCTCCCACACTCCAAAGTCATACAGATTTGTAGGTTAATTGGCTTGGTATAAATGTCAATTGTACCAAGTGTGTGTCGGATAGTGTAAATGTGTGGGGATCGCTGGTCAGCGTGGGCTTGGTGGGCTGAAAGGCCTGTTTCCGCGCTGTATCTCTAAACTGAACTAAACTGAACACACGTGCCATTGCAGCCAGGCATTTCCCCAGCATGTTTAATGAACCAAATCTCCAAGTAATAACGAGGAGGCAGATATTTTCCTTACACTTTTCCCAAATCTGACACAAGGTCTACTGAAGACAAGGAAAAGAGCCTCTGATAGATTGAGATCATAATCTGGATTGCAGCTTTGTGGGCATTCATGAGAGGTAGCCTCCACGTGCTACATAAATACCCTGAGGGCTCTGTGACAGGCACTGAGGCATTATACATGTACAGCCAGCATAATTGCACTAGTTCACTTGCAGGACCCTCTTACACTTACCATCCCTGGAAGATAGATTTTGACACTTGTAAGATTATGGAACTACCTTCATTAGAAGGAATTAATACATTAGATACACCCCCATCTTCTCAAGGTCAATTAGGAATGGGTAATAAATGCTGTTTTTGCTTATGTTGCTTAAATCACAAAATAAAAGATAAATAAGAAAACAAGCTGGCTTTCTTTACAAGCAGGTCCTCTAAGACAAGACATAATGCTGGGTATAGTTAGATAGCATCTGAGAAACATAATTAATGTATTAGGTTGATGACCTTTCATGAATACGTGAACATTAGGTGTAAAATCATACTCAATCTCAAGGCAGTACAGTGGAATCACGTGCTTAGCATCGAGATAGAAAGGAAATTAAGTGATTGATATGTGCAAGCTGCTTGGATAGTAATTACACACTCAATGTGTGCTACAAAATCCACACAAATGAAGGAAATCATGTAATCTTTGTATTATACTTCACTAGGTCAGATGGTTTGGGGTGATGGTACATTGGTGTAGTCATATTATTAAACTGGAGGTCTGATGTGTGGGAGAAGATATTCTTTTGCTGCAGTTTACCATGGTTTCACCCTCCAAGGGCAGAAGTATGCCATAGAGTCGTGGCAATTTGGTTTGTCCTAAGTTCCCGTTGACCTACTGAGAAGCAGCTTCAAATTTCCTGGCCTGCCTGTTAATATTAGACGCCTCAGGAATCAGAATCGTGACTGGGATGAAAATAAATTGGCCGAGGGCTGAAAATACCACTGCTTCTTTGAGTAGACAGGACCTGCATACCATGGGTATACTGCAGCAATCCACTTTTAGATCAGCGGGGAGCCTTGAAATCCATCTAATGAGACCAGTAGAGTAGTGTTTTGGGAAAAACTCCAGTTTTATCTTTCTGCCTTGTTTCCCATAATGGCTAGCAGCATAGATTGGAATGAAGTCAAGAGTGTGCATTGCCTAGGGCAAGAACAACTCTTTTAAGAGGAGCTATCTTATTCAACCAGCAGATATTTTATAATAATGCTATAAACTGGCTCACTAAACCACACGCAATGTATAACTCAAGTCTCTGGGGATATAAGACAGCTGGGCTGACTAAGATCTAATATTGTTGCATTTGTGCATAATGTGGTTCTGTATGTGCTATGTATTTTTATTTAATGGCTGTCACCTAATCAATGGCAGGATGGTTCAACATAGAATTATTTAAAATCTGCTCATGGCTGATTCTGCACGGTGTTTGTTATTCATGACTGTACCTTTGTCCTATCAAGGTAGCCTTCCTTTTAACCTGTGTTTGTGCTCACTACAATCTTTAAGGGGCTGTTCCACTTGGGCAACCTAATTGGCGAGTTTAGAAGAGTTTTGGAGAGTTTGAAAAAATGTCATGTTGAAGACCTCCTTCAACTATGTAGAAGACCTCCTTCGACCTCCTTCGACTATGTTGAAGACTAGCTTCGACTAGCTACGACTAACTTTGGGGAAATTGGACACTGAATAGTGGAGAGTGAAGACGACCTCCTTCGATCTCCTTTGACCTCCCTTCGACCATGATGAAGATTATCTACGACTACCTTCGACTACCTTCGATTACCTTCGACTACCCTCTATTACCTATGACTAACATGCCGACCTACTACGACCTACTACGACTAAACATACAAGTAAAAAAAGTATCGATTTTTTCCATGGCAACCTTTTTTTACTCGCAGACATTTTTCAACATGTTGAAAAATACGCCGTGACCTAGCTGAGGCCTCGAGTACACGGGGACTACTCTCGAGCATGAAAGAGAGTTACAAAGACCTCCCACAACGTTGTGTCGACCATGCTGCGAGTATGAGTCGAGGGCAAACTCGCCAGAACTCACAGATTAGGTCGCCCAAGTGGGACAGCCCCTTTAGACTGCATTTATTCTCTGCAATTTGCTCTCAAGCTGACTGTACAGGGGAAAAGTGCCTTCTTATAACACTTAAGGCCACTCTCTATTCCTTCGCCGTAGCTGAGCAGTTTTATTGTTTGATTAACAAAATGGTTTTCATCAGTGAGTCCAGGAATTTTGTTATGCAAAAGCAAAGATTTAAATATCTTGAAGTAATTTATCTGCTGTTTTCCTTCTAAATCAGTTATTGTGCTCCAATGGTCACATGCATCACAGGCAGGTAAATTTCTTCCTCCAGCTAAAAGCAGGTATTTAGGGATTTTGTGCACAGAAGAAAATTCTCCAGAATATATTCTGTTTTGCACAGTTAATCTTTCACAGACTGAAATCAATAGTAAATTTACAAATCAATTGGCTTCTTATGCTTAACCCTAGCCATTAAAAATAATACATATTTAAATGCTGGAAACTCTCAATATATAAAACAACATGTGTAGAGAAAAAAGCAAGAGGTAATAACTCAGAAAGTAGATAAAAATGCTGGTGAAACTCAGCAATAACTCAGAATTCCCTTTCAGCAGCACTTCACGTAAGCGTGGGTAGATCTTGCAGCAAGTGCAAAGTAACAACCGAGTAAGCCCTTTTAAGTGTAAATTCTTATAAGAGACAGAAGCTGGGAATCAAACACAGGCTGCTGGAATGTTTTTGAACATCTGACATTCAAACCTATTAAAGATTTATCAAACTGTTTAAAAATGATTAAACAATCAGACAATAAATCAATGATAAACATTGCAATAAAAACAATTAATTTAAAAGGATGTTGCTTTACTTAATATTTGGATATCTGTTAGCATTATGTGGAAATTCTGCACCATTGTTTCACACTGAAAGCTCATTGACCTGAAATGTTAACTCTTCCTCTCCCTTCACAGACACTGCCTGATGCTGTCATTTATTGCTGTCGACTCCAGTCAAAAAGGCCCAACAGAGGATGTACTTCCTGCGGCAGCTGAGGATACACAATCTGCCACAGGCAAAGATGATCCAATTCTACATGGCCATCGTAGAGTCTGTCCTCACCTTCTCCATCATGGTCTGGTTTGGCTCAGCCACCAAGCATGACATCCGTAGGCTGCAGCAAATCGTCTGATCAGCTGAAAAGGTTATTGGCTGCAACCTTTCCTCCATTGACGAATTGTACACTGCAAGGGCCAGGAAGTGAGCGGGTAAGATCATCTCTGACCCTTCTCACCCTGGCCACAAACTCTTTGAATCACTCTGGAAGGCGACTCTGGACTGTCAAAGCTGCCACAGCCAGACATAAAAACAGCTTTTTTACACAAGTAGTATTTCTACTCAATAACCAAAAATCTGTACCCTCCTTTTGCTCTGGTATTTTATTTAATTCACATGTTTAATCGATAATGTTTTATTATTAATGTTTAATGTTTTATGTGTCATTCCTAACTGTCACTGTATGTCATGTTGTCACTTGCGGGCAGAGCACAAAGGCAAATTCCTTGTATGTGAATACTTGGCCAATAAACTTATTCATTCATTCATTCAATGCCATTCAATTCAATGCAGGTCCAGGAACAGCTTCTTCCCTGCGGCGGTTACACTACTCAACACTGTACCTCGGTGACTGCCAATCACACCCCCCCCCCCGGACACTCCTCCCACCAGGATTTATTAGATTTATTTATTTACTGCTCATATTTATGTCGCTCTTCTAGGGAGATGCTAACTGCATTTCGTTGTCTCTGTACTGTACACTGCACAGACAATAAAGTTGAATCTGAATCTGAATCTGAATCTGAGCAACATCCACATCGCAAATGTTCAGCAACCACATTCTTTTGGCTTTGCATTGGCTGAAATATATTTCTTTTTTAGTCTTTTTATCTGCTATTGCGTCAGCAATTCAGATTCATGGCCTCTTCAGGGTATCCTTTACAATATCTTTTTCAAGAGTTAGTAACTCTCTTTGGAAATAAATATTTTCTTTCGAAAATGTACTTTCATTTTTGAATGCATCGCATTATAGTGGTGGCAGATAAAATATTTATAACACGGCTTATATGACCTCAAGGCATCCTGAAGCATCTTACAGCCATTGAAATTTATTTTCTATGAAGCATTGTCACTATTCGATTGCAAGGTTCCACAAACAGTCCGGTAATAATGACCAGATAACCTGGTTTTTAAATGCTGGCTGAGGAGAAATATTGCCGAGATCATGAGGGAGAGGTGCCCAAACTGTTTTTGGGAAAAGTGCACTGGGATCTTTTACTGCTGTCAATAAACAATATATCAATATTTAATGTGATACAGCAACAGCAACATGTTGCCTGAGCTAGAGGTTAACTTTAAAGTGTTTCCCTTCTTAATTCTGTTGTGCCTCTTTCCCATTCCAGCAGTCCAATTTCACCATAGTTCCACTTTCCTGCACTAATCCTACCTCCAAGAATTTCCAGGTCTAGGGGCTAGTGGATTCAAGGGATATGGGGAGAAGGCAGGCACGGGTTATTGATTTGGGACAATCAGCCATGATCACAATAAATGGCGGTGCTGGCTCGAAGGGCCGAATGGCCTCCTCCTGCACCTATTTTATTTTCTATCTATGTTTCTCTTGAATATACTCAGCAACAAATCCTTCACAGTCCTGTTGGGTAGAGAATTCCAAAGATTCACATCCCTCTGGATGAAGAAATGTTTTCTCCTCTCTGTTCTGAAAGACTGATCCGTTCACTTTGAGATTGTGATCTCTGATACTAGACATCCCAAGAGAACATCAGTTCAGTATTCACCTTGCCAAGTTCCTTCAGAGGTCACTTTTAATTCTTCTAAACTCTCAAGAGTATCGGACCATTCTGCTTAATCTCTCTTCACAGAATAAAACTGCTCCTCAGAATCAATCTGACGAGACTTTGTTGCATTTCCAATATTGCAAGTTTATATTTCCTGGGGTAGGATGACACTAGTTCAGATGTCTCACCTGGGCCCTTTGGACATGCATTTAAATCTCCTTGCAGTAATGATCAACATACTGTATTGCTTTAGTGTACCCATTTGTTAACTCAATTATTTCCAAGTCACTTTGAACACTAACACTTTTCATTTTTTCTCCATTTAAAAATCATTCACTTTTCTTTTTTTTTCATCTAATTGCATGATCTCTATTTTTAACATTATACTCATCTGCCATGTTCTTGCCCATGCACAGCCTATTAATAATACATGCAGCCTCACTAAAGTCTTCCTCACAATCCACATTACCGTGCTGCTTAGTATCATCAGCAGACTTGGATGCAATGTACATGGTTCCCTCATGCAAATCATTGATGCAGATTGTGAACAGCTGCCTGTAATCATTTTGGCTCAGCATTTCTTTTCTTATTAGTATAGTCTGGCCTGCTGGACATGGCCCACAGCTTGCTATTACACCAAAAATGAAACGTTATCTGATTTTAACGCTACTTCAACTGTGGAATTTATTTATTTATTTGTGTTCACTCGATCAGAGATATTCCTTTTGGTCTATCTGTCCCTCCCCCACCTACACTGCTGCTGAAAACTAACTTGTTTTCTCTTTCCCAGTTCTGCTAAAGGATCTCTGACCCGAAACATTAACCATTGCTCTTTCCACAGATGCTGGCTGGTCTGCTGTTTCCAGCATTTTCATTGTTATTTAATTTGTCATAGCTCATTTATTCCTATTCTGATTTTTGTCCATTAGCCATTCCCCAATCTACATCAGAATGTTACTCCCATGCATATATACCCTAAATTTGTGCTCCTATACAACCTACTATGACACATTTCATCCAAGATCTACAGAAATACATAATGCGCCACTACCATTGTTTCCATTTATCTGAGCTCAATCCAACAAATATGTCAAATATGGTTGGGGGTTTTCTTAAAGCACTCTGGCTAACATGATTATTTTACTTTCTAAATTGTTTGCTTTTTCAACAATACACAATAACATACTCCCAACTTCTAATGTCAGACTACGTTATCTGTAGTTTCCAAATTTCTGCTGAATAGCAGGCTAATTACATTTGCTGTTTTCAAAATTACACAAATCACTCTAGGAATCAATGAGATTTTGGAAGATGAAACCCAATACATCCACTATCCTCATTTGGTGTAATCAGAAATGTTCCCAGAAATTTGACTCTTTATGGCAACCCTTTGTTGAAACCCCTTCTTACGAGAAACGATGGATAAGCCATGCAGTCCACTCCCAGGTGAAGTCCACGTCTATAGCGTTCAAGTCAAATGATCCCAATTTATTTATGACCTTTACAAAGCCATCAAGGATGCCAAGTGGGAATGGACCAAGCTAGAGTCCCAAGGTAATCACATGGATGCTCGTCAATCGTGGCCAGGCTTGCATGCTGCAATGGACTACAAAGTGAAGTTGTTCAGTATCATTGGCAACATGTTCCTCTCCAATGAGCTCTATACATTCTAACATCACTTTGAACAGTAGGTCAGTGGAATTCTGTATCCTGCCCTATAAGCCCCAATGCACATCTACCCGCAGTCATGTAGCAAATATAGGATCACTTTTGCTGAGAGTGCTTCTGTGGAAAGCAACTGGCCCGGTTGGAATCCCCAGCATTGTCCTCAGGACCTGCAAGGACCAGCTGGCAGGAATATTCATCGACATCTTTAAACTCTCACTATTCCATTCTGAAGTCGCAATCTGCTTTAAGAAGACCACTATCATCCCGTTGCCCTGAAGCAACCATCATAAAGTGCTTCAAGAGACTGGTGGTAATGCACATTCATTCCAGCCTCCCTGTCAGCCTTGATCCACTGCACGTTTTTTTTAACATCCCAACAGGTTCATGGCAGACATGATCTCCCTGGCCACACACTCATCTCCAGAACATCTCGATAACAAGAACACCTATGTCAGACTCTTATTTATCAACTGTAGCTCGCCTTCAACATCATAATCCATCTGTGACCGGACTTGTGATTTTCGGAGTCCTAGACACAAAGCGTGAGGACAGGCAACATTACATCCTCTGCAATAATTCTCAACACCAATATCCTGCATGAATGTGTTCTCAGCCGCATACTATATTCCATATGTGTCTTTTTACAATACTGGAGAGATTTTGAGGAACAAGATTATTATTCAGGTTTTTTACACCAATACACTGTTCTTAACAAAAATCTACCCATCATGTGAAACCTTACAAATTACAGATATAAATTAGATAACTTCAAGACCAAAAGTCAAAAACTTTTTTCATAACAGACAGATTTTCATCATTTTACCACTATTTTGGACACCAAAAATATGACAATAAAAACTCTGCCACATTTAGTCATGAATAAATTTCATATGGCTCCACACACATATACGTTTTGATAATGGTCCAGGGAAATATCTTCATCAATACCAAGAGAAAAATACAGTCATTTCTGGTATTCCACCTGGCAAAGATCCCGTAACGGTGGTTGTGCTTGGTGTACATTGTCACAACGACCGTTATCGGAGTCGGCACCTCCGTAAGTTAAACCACGGAGGCTCCAAACCTCTACTACTTTTCACAAACCCCAATGATGTATCCTATGGTAGTGGTGATTTTTGGGTGAGTTAATTCTTCTTCTTATATTCACATTTAATATATCAAAAACATTGTGGTGTCAAAAACACAACGACGATTTATGATATATTTTCCGACTTTTTAAAATCAATTAAAAAAAATTTTGGTCATAAATTGGTCATCAAAACCAAAAAACTGAGCAAATCTTCAATTTGGCAACACACTGTCTCTTGTTTACCTTTTGTACGGACCAAGTCGCGAACTTCATTCCTTCGTGTCAACCTCGGGAAGCTCCACAACGACCGTTACGGAGACATTTACCTTACTAAAAAATCATCCCAAATCAAGCCTTCCGACGAATCATCGGCATTCGATATAGCTCAAATCTATAAGGTAATGTACCATTTTTTCTATCTATGGATATAATTTGGATTTCTCCTATAATGTAACGTTCGTTTTCTGCGACACCAAACCTTTGCGGGTCCACCGCAACGTACCTTTGTGTGTATGATCGTGTAACGCACGTTGCAGTGTCCACTCAGATGGATGCAGTATTCTACTACATGATCAGGTGAATTAAGTGGAAATGGTGTTTGATATTTTATTGTTCCATTTGGTATTCATAAACATAGAAAGGAATAAGAAATACATGCACTTACTGTGCCAACCAGGTCATTGGTGGACACCACACGACAACTGTTACACAAAATGTATTTGTGTATTCTGGTGCCATTTTTGGAAACTTGCCATCAATTTGCTATCTTTTCTTATATTTTTCATTGATAATATGTTAGTCATGAACCCAATAAAGTGCTTGTCAACTTTTTTGAAGGAATTTGAAATTTGACCTACAGATGCACAGTAAAATGCATACTATCTGGTTGCCTCACAGCTTGGTTTGCAAACAGCTCTGCCCAAGATCGCAAGAAATCGCAGAGTTTTAGATATAGTCCAGTCCATCACACAGACCAGATTCCCCACCATCGACACCATCTACACTTCACGCTGCCTCGGGAATACAACCAGCATAATCAAGAACCATTTTCATCTTGGTCATTCCATCTTCTCCCCTCTCCCGTCGGGCAGATGATACAAAAGCTTGAAAACCCATACCACCAAACACAGGAGCAGCTTCTTTCCCTCTGTTATCAGCCGGGGTGTAGTCCTGATCGTCCAAGCTGCCACATTGCGACCATTTGCTCAGGAACTGTAATGCTACAATGCTGTAAACTATAGTATTTGCTTATTTTTCCTCTTTGCAACACCCGTTCTACTTATGTATGGGTTGATTGTATGATCTGATTTGATTGGATTGCATGGAAACAAATGTTTTCACTGTACCTGCACACACCAGCGGCGCGGTGGCGCAGCGGTAGAGTTGCTGCCTAACAGCTAATGCAGTGCCGGAGACACGGGTTCGATCCCGACTACGAGTGCTGTCTGTACCGAGTTTGTACGTTCTCCCCGTGACCAGTGTGGGTGTTCTCCGAGATCTTGGAATATTTAAGTTCCAACCCTGTCACTTTGAAACCACATCTCTGAAATAGCTATTAGACTGGTTCTATTTATTTGTATTTGTGCCAATACATCCTGTAATGAATGCAGTCGGCAGAGCTTTAATTTTGGCTTTCCACCATTTCTCTCTTCTGACTATAATAAGAGGTATACAAAGTAGAAACAAAGAACTGCAGATGCTAGTTTATACCAAAGATAGATACAACAGGTTGCCTGACCCACTGAGTTACTCCAGCACTTTGGGTCTATCTTTGCAGGTACAGTATATAATGTTTATTTACATTATATATGCCCCTCTCTTCCTGAAAGATTCTAGTTTTCATTATCCATATTTGCTGCTTATGCTATTACCATAAGGTCATACAGCACAGGAATGTGCCCTATGTTATGCCATGTCCATGCCAGCCACCAAGCACCTTTACTATTTCCAATCCCAAGTACTTGTTTCATAGCTTTCTATGCTTTGGTGATTTAACTGCTTGTTTGGGTAATTCTTAAATCTTGAGCCTCCACTGCCTCCACTGATCCCTCAGTCACTCTGATCCAATCATTCTCTAGTTAAAAATAAATCTTTGAATATCCTTGGTAGACAAAGATGCTGGAGAAACTCAGCGGGTGAGGCAGCATCTAAGGAGCGAAGGAAATAGGCAACGTTTCGGGTCGAGACCCTTCTTCAGACTGATCTGAGGGTGGGGGGGGGGTGGTGCGGGAAGAAGAAAGGAAGAGGCGGAGACAGTGGGCTGAGGGAGAGCTGGGAAGGGAAGGAGAAAGCAGGGACTACCTGAAATTGGCAAAGTTAATGTTCATACCGCTGGGGTGTAAACTGCCCAAGCGAAATATGAGGTGCTGCTCCTCCAATTTACGGTGCGCCTCACCCTGGGCATGGTGGAGGCCCAGGACAGAAAGGTCGGATTCGGAATGGGAGGGGGAGTTGAAGTGCTGAGCCACCGGGAGGTCGGGTTGGTTATTGCGAACTGAGCGGAGGTGTTGGGTGAAGTGATCGCCAAGCCTACGCTTGGTCTCACCGATGTAGAGCAGCTGACACCTAGAGCAGCGGATGCAATAAATGAGGTTGGAAGAGGTGCAGGTGAACCTCTGCTGCAACTGGAAAGACTGCTTAGGTCTTTGAATGGAGTCAAGGGGGGAGGTAAAGCGACAAGTGTATCATTTCCTGCGGTTGCAAGGGAAAGTGCCAAGAGAGGGGGTGATTTGGGTGGGAAGGGACGAATTGACCAGGGAGTTACAGAGGTAGCGGTCTCTGCAGAAAGCAGACAGGGGAGGAGATAGGAAGATGTGGCCAGTGGTGGGATCACGTTGGAGGTGGCAAATATGTTGGAGGATTATTTGTTGTATGTGACGGCTGGTAGGGTGGAAGGTGAGGACAAGGGGGACTCTGCCCTTGTTATGAGTGGGGGGATGGGGAGTGAGAGCAGAATTATGGGGTATAGAAGAGACCCTGGTGAGAGCCTCATCTATAGTAGAAGAGGGGAACTCCCGTTCCCTGAAGAATGAGGACGTCTCAGATGCCCTGGTGTGGAACACCTCATCCGGGGAGCAGATGCGGCGTAGACGGAGGAATTGGGAGTAGGGGGTAGAGTCTTTACAGGAAGCAGGGTGGGAAGAAGTGTAGTCTGGATAGCCATGGGAGTCAGTGGGTTTATAGTAGATCTCGGTCAGTTGTCTATCACCTGCGATGGAGATAGTGAGGTCTAGAAATGGTAGGGAAATGTCGGAAATGGTCCAGGTGTATTTGAGTGCTGGATGGAAGTTAGAGGTGAAATGGATAAAGTCAGTGAGTTGTGTATGGATGCAGGAGGTAGCACCAATGCAGTCGTCGATGTAGCGGAGGTAGAGTTTGGGGATCGGGCCATGGTACGCCTCGAATAGATATTGTTCGACGTACCCTACAAAGAGGCAGGCATAGCTTGGGCCCATTCACGTGCCCATAGCTACACCTTGTATTTGGAGGAAATGGGAGGAATATCCTTAGTAACTCCTGGCCCCATCTTAAATCTATGCCCTCTTGTTTTAAACTCTGCAGAGGAAATGCTTCTTACTATCTACCTAATCTACACCCTCATAATTTAGTATATTCAGTCTCACACAATTACATATATTTTCTCTATAAAGGTCATCTTGGGAATAGTGACTATAAAATGGTGGAACCTCTGACTTAGAAACCAGTCTTAAATCTAAACAAAATCTAAAACCACACAATATAGTCTCTTCTCATAATCTGCCATTTCTCTGTATCTTTCAAAATTTCCACTCATAGGAAACCTGCTCCAAATACTTATTTTAATGCCTTGACTACATCTGTGATCATTTGATTCACTAGGACAAGTGTTTTAGTTGAATAGTGACTTTATCCCGGAAGCTCACCATGACTCAAATCCCATTTATTCCTCACCCCTGTTGATGCCAAGTATTCAGTACTTTGACAATGTCCATTTGCCCATAATTCGACTAATAATCAAGAGATTACGATTTTTCTGGTTCTATGTTTTAATTTACCATTAGCTGCACACATTTGATCAGCACAACCTTATTCTTTGTCTTAGCTACATTATAGTAGTACATCAACAACGGGATTTTTCCCTTTCCATTCCATGTTCCCCTTCCAACCAAGGAGATATCCTTAACCATGGTATGAAATGGCTAGTCTTTAGATCTTATGTTTGCATCTTTTCTCCTAACTGTGCAGTCACCTATCTCTGTTGTGTTAATTTTCAATCCTCCTTACAATCTCTGGTCTTTTGATGGATACTTGATGGACAAGTGCAAGAGTCATGGTTTTTCCAGCTACTTTATGCATCCCTATACCTCTCATTTGCAGTCACACCTTCCTGTCTCTAACAACTGACTTGTTTATCAATATTTAATTTAAGGAAGGATTTCCTTTTTGAATAAATTGACTAGGTAATCTCCCTATTTTACACATCTGTTCTGATCTTGTATGTTAGGTCAACAACGTTGAGCTGATGTTGCATGAGCTGCACTTATTGCAAATCCTGGTGACCACAGATCACAATGCTTTCTATCAGCTTTCATATATCACAGTTACAGCACATCACCAACCCTGCCAATCTTGCCATGACTTAATTTATTAATTATATTTATTTCCTTAATTCTTTAAATATAAACCTGCACCATTGATTTTACCCCACCAAAGTCCAAACTCCATAGATACAATTTTCAGTGGGCCCTGCATATTGTAGTTAAGCACATGTGCTTTCGCAGAAACCAGTTATATTGCAGTATACAGACTCGGAGCCTTAGTCATTGATGGTAATGATCTTCAATGCTATTGTAAGAAAATAGCATATTGAACTATAACTTGTAAGCATACATTTCTGTGTGAAATTAGTGGTAGGAGAAATGAATCAGTTTGAATGTTTATTTTTCACGGCTGAGCCTCAGTGCTTCTGTGGAATGCCATAGAGTTATGTGAAACTATTATTTTTGCTCTTTTGCAAGCTTTCTCCACAGGATATTAAGTGCCATTGTAAAGTATGTTCAGTAATCACAATCACATTCGACATTGCTATAAATTTGAGGCTTTAATGCAATAAATAAGTCTTATCTGCTTGCGTTTATCATTGTTGGATGACTGAAGGTTATAAGTTTCTATCTCCAAGGAATAACATGGAGTGCCTAATATTCAAATAGCTCCATAATATAGTATGCTGTCATTTTATCACTGTATTAATTGGTTTATTAAATGTGTTTTTGCAAGTGAAAGGAGTACATTCACATCTGGTTTGATACAGTAGTTATTCCCTTATGTGCCACGTTTCGTAAGTTTTGCAAGCACCCATAATAGAATGTATTAGAATATTCTCTTTCATTAAACATGACAGTTAAAAATTTGAAGAAAATAACATTTCCGATGTAAATTATGCTACTAGGATAAATATATTATAACAAAAAAAATCAGATGTTATTAAATCATGCCGTTATTTCTTTTTTGAATTGTGTGCTATTAAGCAGCCATATGCAAGAATATCTGACCATTACTGTGACATCTTTAAACTCTCACTACCGTTCTGAGGTCCCCACCTGCTTGAAAAAAATATATTCATAAAACCAACACCCAAGAAGAGCAAGGTGAGATGCCACAAAGACTACCGACTGGTGGCATTGATGTCTGTGGTGCCTTGACTGGTTGATCGTCATGCATATCAACTCTGGCCTTAGTAATGACCTGGACCTACTATAATGCACCTACCACCACAACAGCTCAACAGGATTGCAATTTTACAATGTTACAATTCTTCAAGGAAGATTTGAGCACATCATTGAATCTTCTCTTCTCTTTGTCTGGTAATTTAATCGCATGAAAAAACTCAGAATAATGTTTGTTCCAGGAGTCTTGTTTCAAGCATATTAAACATGTAAGGTACACAAAAATGCTGGAGAAACTCAGCGGGTGCAGCAGCATCTATGGAGCGAAGGAAATAGGTAACGTTTCGGGCCGAAACCCTTCTTCAGACTGATAGGGGGTGGGGAGAAGAAAGGAAAAAAGGAAAAAGGCGGAGGAGGAGCCCGAGGGCTGGGGGAGGGGAGAAGACAACCAGATGGCTGATGAAGGAGAGGGGACAGCAAGGGCTAGCAGAATTGGGAGAATTCAATGTTCAAGCCCCCATATTAAACATGTAACTGACTGCCTAGGACCTGAATGCTGGAGATGTTACCCAGGGAAGGGATAGATTTGTTTATTCTTCCAGCTATGCGGAGGATTTTTGCAGAGCCACAGAACATCTGCAGAAAATACTTTTTTTTGGAGGTGTTGGAGGGAGGAACATGATGTCTATGGTACATCTGAGCATTTCTAAGGCAATATGTGTCTCATTAAGTCCCATTGTGTGGGTGGTCCCTGGCCTCTGTGACATGCAGGCTGATCAAGCAGCAGTGGGTAAAATTGTTTTTGTGCACAATTTACACTTGAAAAGCATGATCATATTTTTAATGAGCAATCCCTGGTTTCATTGCCTTGTGAGGACAAGGAATAGGATGGTCAGGGATGGGATATCAAGGTGTGTGTGCGTTGTTTGTGTAACAAATGCATGTTTAGATAAATGGTAATATGGGTGTTTTAGATGGCAAACTCTCCTCTCATTCCTGCAGCTAACCTCACACCATTAATAACAGATGCAATGCGTGCAGTTATCCAGCTGCTAGGGTGAAAATGATTCCTTTTTAGTTTGGAGCACAAGTAGGGGTAGTTGCGTTTGATTAAGCCTGGTCACACTTTACCACCTATTGTTCCTGTAACTGGTTTTTGAGTCATAATCACAATGATCTTTCAATGCATCAACTAAAAAAAATTAAATCCAGTTTCTGGACAGATATTTTTTGCTTTGTATCTCTCTCGAAAATAAGGTAATGGTGATAATTTACAACGTTTTTATGAATGATGAAAATTGAAAATGCATATATATTTATTTTTTTATATATAACTATAATGAAAGTGCAAGCTTTGGAGCAAAATGTTTCCAGTTCCACCAGAAATATAATGTTCTTAAAAGAGCATTATCATATTACTATGGGTGGCCATGGTGGTGCAGCGGTAGAGTTAATGTCATACAGTGCTTCCAGCACCGGAGACCAGGGTTCGATCCCGACTACGGGTGCTGTCTGTACGGAGGTTGTACGTTCTCCTCGTGACCTGCTAAGGTTTTCTCTGAGACCTTCGGTTTCCTCCCATACTCCAAAGACGTACAGGTTTGTAGGTTAATTGGCTTGGTATAAGTGTAAATTGTCCCTAGTGTGTGTAGGGTAATGTTAACCTGTGGGGATCACTCGTCAGTGCGGACCTGATGGGCCGAAGGGCCTGTTTCCGCACTGTATCTCTAAACTAAACTATATTCTTTCAATTTTTATAAATGGAATGAAATTTTTGAAATCTTTACAAAATTATTTAAAATTAAACTGATACCCAAAGCAGAATGGATTATCTTCGGTATAACGGAAGATAGTCCAGAACTAAATGTGTTCCAAAAGAAATTAATAGACTATGGGTTAATAACTGGAAAAAAGTTAATCCTAAAATTCTGGAAAAACGCTCCAATACCAACTATAAACATGTGGATTTCAAATATGTTTGAAACATTACACCTAGAAGAGATAAGACTCCTCCTGGCAGGTAAACCAGATCACTTCCACCTGACGTGGTCTGCATTTATAGAATTATTACAAGTATAGGGTGCAAAAGTACTAAAAAAAAAACTGAGGTCAGGTAAGGGGGGATGAAAGCTGGAGAGTTGGTATGTCCCATTTGCGTGATGCTTACAAAAAAAAGTATTTGTTTTTCTCTTTTCTCTCTCTTTTTTCTTCTTTTTCAGGGTCTATTTCTTAACTCTTTCCTTTTGTTTTTAATTTCTTTCTTATAGGGTCTTTGTCTTTTGTTTTTGTTTTTGTTGTTGTCACGTTTTTTACACCCTCACTTTTTTCCTTCACTTTCTTCTTTCTCTCAATCTTATCCTTTCCCTTTATTAGTGTAGAAAATAAACAGAGTACATTAATTGTAATAAGATATATGTGATGAGTACTAGTGTAATTGGTTGTAATGTAATGTACTTCTAATTTAAAAAAAAATTAATAAAACAAAAATTTGTTTTTTTAAACAATTATAAATGATTTAAAATCAGGTGTGGGGAGTGGCATATAAGATTTCCAAATAAAATGAACCATGGCAGTAGATAATGATGAAGACAATCTATACTATTACTAAATCTCTCATCTTGTCCTCTTCCGGTTTGCATTTTTTTTTTAAATTTGCACAAAAACGATACCCTATGTCGCTAGGATATTTCAGCACCTTACTCACCATTCTCCTCTGCTCCAAGTGCACCAAGTTTTGATCCGATCAGTGGAATATTACAAAAGTTATGAAGGTTTAAAAAATTGTGAGATCAGCAGATTGGTCTTCTTGCCTGTCTGTCCCCATGAAGGTAACGCCCCTTTCGGCACCCGCTGTTAATCACCGGGCGGGGCGAGAAGAAAAAACCCCGGAGGCGGGGCTGAGTCCACAAGCCGTGCTGACTGAGTCCGCGAGCCGTGCGGAGGAGAACGACCAGCGAAGCGGCCAGCGAAGCGGCCAGCGAAGCGACCAGCACCCACTGTAAGTCCCCATCGCACCCCCAACCCCTTCCCCTCTGGTCCCCCTCGCTGGCTCCTACCCCACTCCCCCGTAACACCACACACTCCCCCATGGCTCTTCGCCTGCCTTTTCTCCGAGCACTCTCACCCCCTGCTCCCATACACCTCCACCCCACACCGCAACCACCGCCCCCCCACACAAACACCACTCCCTCCCACACACCCCTCCTTTCCACACACCTCCCCCAACCCTCCCCCTGCCCACACACACCCCAAGCTCTCCCCCCCCTCCCGCATATTTACTGCAGCTGCGGGAGGCTCTGGATGGCCCGACCCAGCCCAGCCAGCGCGGAGTTGGAGATGGCGCCGATGTCGCCAAACGGAAAGCAGAGACTCCCGGCGGAGAACGACCAGCTAAGCGGCCAGCGAAGCAACCAGCGCCCGCTGTGAGTCCCCATCGCACCCCCAACCCCTTCCCCTCTGGTCCCCCTCGCTGACTCAAGCCCCCATCCCCTGTAATACTGCACTCTCCCCCATGGCTCTTCCCCGTCTTTTCTCCGAGCTCCTGCCCCACACCTCTCCCCCCAAACCCCCCACATCCCAACCCCCCCAACACCTCAACCCCCCCACCCCAACACCTCCCTCCCACACACCCCTCCCCCTGCCCACACACACCCCTCTCCCCCAAAATCCGCCATGCCCACACATACCCCCCTCACAACCCTTCACCCCCCCACAACCCCTCTGCCCACACATAACCCCTTCCCACAACCCCTCCCCCCACACACCCCTCTCCCCACAGCCACTCCCTCCACAACCCTCCCTGCCCACACACCCCCTCTCCCCACAACACCCCCCCCCATAATCCTCCTGCACACACGGCCCCACAACGCATCCCTCACACAATGCCACCCTCCCCGCCCACACACCCCTCGCCGCCACAACCTCCCACCCACACAACCCTCTCCCCCACAACCCCCCATCCCACCCACAACCCCCTCCCCCCCCAAAACCCTCCTCCACCCCACAACTCCCCCCTCCCCCTCACAACCCCACACACCCCTCCCCACCCACACACTCCTCATCCACAACACCCCTGCCCACAACCCCCCTCCCTGCCCACAACCCCCCTCCCCCCCACACACACACACCCCTCCCCTCCACATCCACCGCCCACACACACCCCTCCCCCAAACTATCCCCTCCCACATCCTCCCTCCCCCCCATACCCCGCCCATACCACACCCCCACCTCTCCCCCCCTCACATCCCTCCTCCTACCCCCCCTCGCAAACCCCCCAGCCCACATACACACTTCCTCTCCCTCCCCCGCCCAGCATACACACCCCTTGGTGACTGGGACCCAACGGGTCCCACTTAGTCTAGTCCTTTATGAAAACAGAAAATGCTGGAAAATTCATGTTGCGCTGCAGCTGTGGAAAGAGAAATAGTTGACATTTCTGTTCAAAGACCCTTCATCACAATTGGAAAAGAAAGATTAAAAAAGTTGATTTCAAGTTGCAAAGATGGTGACAAGGTGATGGATAGGATAAAGAGAATATCTTTAAAGGATGTAGCTAGGAATGCTTTGTAGATGAATCGCCATTTAAAGTGGTTAAAATGTACAGTTGGAAATGATTACGCTTTGTCTCTGTTATATGTTGTTAATAGCAGGGCTGTGAGATATTGCCAGCAAGTTAGCTGTACCAATGGACAGAGAAATTATGCCAACATTACAGTTGCATTGCTTAATTCTGATGCAGTCAGGGAGGGCAAGTTACCGAAAGCTGGAGAATTTAATACTGAAGGCTGTACCAAACATTGATTATAAAAATGAGATGGTATATCTTAAGCCAGTTTTGGTCTTTCCTGTATTATTATGCAAGGGCACTGAGAGAATGGTCAGCTGGGAGTGGGATGAAGAATGAAAGTGGCACACGACAGAAGGTTCAAGGTAAAAGGCTTGTCCCACTTGGGCAGCATTTTCAGCGATAGCCTGAAAAGAGGTTGTCGCGGCATGAGACAGCCTGCATCATCATGCGTCAACCTGTTGTCCTCAGATCTCGTAGACAGTATCTTGCAGTATCATGTGGATGTATTTTCACTTTGGCTGTCGCTATTTGACGTCTGTGCGGTTGCAGGATGTCGTGGGGCTGTTGTATGCTGTCGTATGTTGTCGCTGTTGAGGTCCTGGAAATTGTGACGTCGGCTGACGCAGATTGTCTCAGCTTGACGTCAACTGTGTCATAGCCTGTCGTAGATTGAAGTACAACTTGACGTTTTTTCGGCGACTGCGGGCGTCAGTTGCTGAAAAAATCGGAAAGTGGGACAGGCCCTTAACTCTTATGGACTGAAAACAGATGATGCACAAAATGATCATCCAAGCTGTGTTTGGTTTCTCCAATGTTGAAGAAACCATATTGTGAATGCCAAATGCAGTACAATAGATTGGAAAGTCAAGTGAATTTCTGTCTCACCTGGAAAGATTGGTTTGGTTCTCTGGATGGTAGGAATAGAAGCGACAAAATGACTGGTGTCACATCTCCTTCAATTTCATGAGAATGTGCCGGAAGATAGTGGTGGTTGATAAGGAGAGAAAGAATCATCATGAAGTCACAAATATGTAGTTAAAAGATGGGCCGAGGAATATGTGTCTGATGATTGAATCCTTTTGAAACTGGTTAAAATTGTGAAGGATGATATGTTTAATACAGAGGCTGGTGAATTGAAAGTCGAGGATCATGGCAATTTTCTTCAATCTCTGTTCAGGAGAAGGGGAGGGAGCAGATAGGACAAAACAGGTGAGATGCAGTTAAGTGTTCTATTCCCTGTGGGCGAGGGAAAGCCACCACTCAGAAAGAAAGAAGACACTTCAGAGGGAACAGTCTCATCAGTGGCACACATAAAATGCTAGAGTAACGCAGCGGGACAGGCAGCATCTCTGGAGAGAAGGAATGGGGCACGTTTTGGGTCGAGACCCTTCTTCAGACTCATCAGTGGAGCAAATATGATGGAAACTGAGGAACTAGGAGATGAAATGGAGCCATTACAGTAGGCAGGTTGGACGGAAATAAAATCTAGATAGCCATGAGTGTTAGTAAGCTTGTAATGAATGTTTCTGGTGAGCGAATCCCCTGAGAAAGAGGTAGAGAGCTCTATAAAGGTAAGGGCCACAGATGTGAGGGTGGGAACAGAATGTAAATTGGCAGCCAAATAACACATTGTTTAGTTGCATATGATTGCAGGACCAATGCTGTCTGCAGGCATTGAAAAAAAAAGATTTAAGGAAGGGGACCCGAGGAAGTCTGAAACAAAGACTGTTCTACCTATCCCACAAAAGCAAGGCGTAGTTTGAGCTCATGTCATTTCCCATAGCTGGACCTGTGATGTGAAGAAAGTGAGTGCAGTTAAGGGATGTTCTTCCATATGAGATTGAGTTCAGCCAGATGAAAGCCTACACTGCTGGAGGGTTGCTGGTTGGGCCTCTGTTCAAGGAAGAAGCAGAAGACCGTCAGACCTTCCTGATGTGGGAAGGAGCCCTCGAGGGATCATATGCTCGTGGTAAAGATAAACAGTTGGGACCAGGAAATTGAAAATCTCTTAGTGGCGTAAGCCTTCCAAAGTATGGGAAGGGAATGAACCAGAAGGTGCCCTCTACCACTTCAACAGTTAAACTGGACTGAAACATAGGATATGGATTTCAGTGCACAAATATGTAAATGCGTGCACAATAAAAGGGATCTATATGGAAATAGAACACATTGTAAACGGTATGCCTGCAAAAAGTGATGAGGAGCAAAGTGCCGATATTCACAAATTAAAGATAAGTGGGTAAGTTTAAGGTAGTTAAACATGAACAAACAGTTACGTGGTTTTAAAACACATGCACAGAACATAAAGGCATAGAACATCAGCTAACAATTTAGATATCACAGGTTATGAGTAGCTGGACTGTTGCGGATAAATCTGGACTTCAAAGAATGTTGCCAACGCCTTAAAAAGGATCAAAAGTATTTTCTCACAATGATACCTAGGAGAAGAAAAGTGGCTTGTGAATGAAGGTTACAGAAGTCTGGGTTGTTCTCTTAGATCTATTTAAAATGGAGAAGGTTAAGAAATGACAACATCACAGAGATTATTAAGAGTATAAGACATTCACATTGAATAGATTTGGGAAAAAATATTCTCATTAATAAGTCAGAGGGTAAAATTAGCTTTTTTTTACCCACGGAGAATCGTTTGGATATTTAACAACTGGAAAGGTGGCATCAATGAAACTTCCTCTACTCTTCCTCTATCCTTCCTTTCTTTTCAGATTCCAGAAACTGCAGCTTTTTGTTCTTCACTGATCATCACCCAGCATCAGTTGCTATCTCTACCCTTCCCTCCCCCACCCAGCTGATATCTACACCTGCATTCTCACAGGGAACTGCCTAACATAGTTACGGAATAGCAGAATAGTGAATAGCAGAAAATGTACAGAATAGTGAAAGGCTTAGATAGAGTTATTGTGGAGAGGATGTTTCCACTAGTGGAGGACTCAAGGTCATTGGCTCAGAATTAAAGGACGTTCTTTTAAGAAGAAGATGAGGTGGAATTTCTTTAGAGGGTGGTGAATCTGTGGAACTCTTTGCCACAGAAGACTGTGGAGGCCAAGCAGTGGATATATTTAAAGTAGAGATAGATAGATTCTTGATTAGTATGGGTGTCAGATGTAATGGGGAGAAGGCAGGAAAATGGGGTTTAGGAGGGAGAGATAGATCAGCGATAATTGAATGACGAAGTAGAATTGATAGACTGAATGGCCTAATTCTGCTCCTATCACTTATGATCTAACACTTGCTAGCTCTTGCCCCTTCTCCTTATACTGGCTACTTCCCCTCTACCCTTTCAGTCCAGATGAAGGGCCTCGACTGAAATGTCCACTGTCCAATTCCATCCACAGATGCTATCTGACCCACTAAGTTACTCCAGCTGCTCTCCTTTTGTTTCGTTGCAATGTTCATGCAGTTGGATTGTCGGCCACCAAGGCGGAATAGGTGGTGCTGTTACTCCAACTTATGTTTTGTCTCATCCAGGCAATGGAGGCGTTCAAGGACCAACAGGTTGGAGTGGGAATGGTGGGAGGGGGGAAGAATTGAAATGGCATGAAGAGGTCAAGATGGCCATTGTGAACCGAGATGGTGGAAATTATAATGAAATATTTGTCGGATGCAGAGACTGGTGGGGTGAAATGTAAAACCCAAGGGGACCTCTCGTCTGTGTAAGGAGGAGGGGGGAGGGGAGATTGGAAGAAATGCGAGTGAGGACTCCAGGAAGCACGGCGAGAGGAAGAACCCCATTTCCTAAAATAGGAAAACATTTCAGATGTCCTAGAATGGAAAGCCCATCATGTAAACATAGAAAATAGCAGGAAGAGGCCATTTGGCCCTTCGAGCCTACATCACCATTCATTGTGATCATGGCTGATCATCCACAATCAGCAACCCATGCCTGCCTTCTCCCCATATCCCTTGATTTCGCCAGCCCCAATGTGCCCCAAAACAGATATGGTGGAGATCGAGAAACTGAGAAAAGAGGGAACATGACCCTACAAGAGACAGGGTGGGAGGAAGTGTCATCTAGAAAGCTGTTGGAGTCAGTGGGTTTGTCAGCTGTCAAAGGATGCCAATGATATTTCTGGAACGAACTTTCCCCCTCTGCTGTCAAGGGTCTTCTTGTGCTGACGATGTGTGGTTAGCCTGCAGGATGTTTCAGACCAGAGAGACTGAACCTCCACATGTAGACTAGGTAAGTAACAGTGTCTGGGGGAACTGGCAGTGATTCCAGACAGGAGAGTCCGAGATCAGGATCTGGCCTGATGTGTTAAACAGCACCGGAAATCTGTATCATAAGTTATAAATGACAAAAATGACACAGCCATAAAATGGTGCATCAACACCATTTTTTCCCACAAACATTTTGTAAAAATAACTTTTAGTAACGTCATGCCAGTTTACTTTCCACCCATCCTTTAACATTTGTTCCCATGGTGATGCTATCAGCCAAGTTGCACCCCATAGGACACTCAACGCGGACTATTTTGTGATACGTTCTATTTTAACCCAGAGGTTGCTTTATTAAAGAAATAAAATATGCAACAAATGCTGAGCCAAATGGGGAGCAGAGGAAAAGAATTGCTGGATTGAAGAGATATATTTTTGAAGCAGGTCAGGGTGTCAGGAAGAGGAATGTGCACAAAATGTTCCAGACATTAAGATTAAAGTGTTTTAAAGATTGCAATCAAAATATAATTACTGATCCTATACCATGTGATATGATCTACTGCAATACCTAGGTTTATTATATAAAACTTAATACAGTGCTCTGATCAGATGAATTAAGCAGCATTTACCATATTACTTTACTCTTATGGAAATATTTTTTTCTTTAAACATTTCCAGTGAATGAGTAACTTGTATCTTACAAGTAAAAGGGGACTGTATTGTGTGGATGAATGGTACATAATGTAGAGACAGTAAATGAACATGAATTAAACACATTAAAATAAGATGGTTTTGCAAGGAAATACAGATATAGTATTTGGGTTGCCAGTCCATACAAAGTCGAGTTCTTGTTAAATCTTAAAGGTGAAATATTTCCTCCACAGAATTTACTGATTGCTAATGCAGAAAACATACAAGATAGCTCAATCCTGGGCTTTATACAAGAGTCTCAGAGTAGAAAAGAGTTGAAGTTGTGTAACCAAGGTAGTTGGATCGATTTAAGTTAGGGACTACCTAACTAAATTGCAAAACTGGCCTGAAGTGCTTAACATTCAAGTCTGGTTCCAATAATATTATATTCCTGTTGTATTAAGGAAGGGGAAGGAATGATAGTGAGTCAAGGAGGTAAAATGGGTTGAGGTTGATATCCATAGAATGATAGAACAGGGTTAAGAAATTGCATAAATTAAGTAATAATACAAAAGTATCACAGAAAATCCATCACCAGAAATTGTACTAAAATGATGATAGAACATGCCACCATGTTAAATTTCTTTGGCATATTTAAGATAACTCAAGCAAGTCAGTTGAAAATGATATATAGTGAAGAGTAACTGCTAATACAGGAAAATATGTCTGGCATATGATTAAATGTTCTGATCATTCTTTTGTGTGCCTGTAATAATTTAGAGTTGTATGTGTCAAGCATCTGCAAAATTGTCTCGTGTCGTCTTTTATTAGTGTAATGGTCTGTTTATTATGGGAAATTGCCTTCTGTCGGCACCTTAAGTATGTTTTAAATGAATTCTGTAGCAATGTTTTCTTCTGATAATTGTTTAGTACTACTTCATGTTTCTGAATTATCATTTTGATCTTATTGTCAGTGGGAGTGTGACTGAAGGGCCTGTTTTATGGGATATAATTATATGAATGTTCAGAAGTTTAGAGGAGATGGTTTTAATTTTGGTACTGTTACAGGGCCAATGTTCCCACGGGAATAGGTGGTGCTTCATTAAAATATTCAAAAGCAGCACACTCAGTACCTTTAAGGCCATCTATGTACATACAACACTGTTATTACCTCCTCGACATGCTAACCTGGACCTGGGCAGTACAGATATAGAAGGGAATCTTTCTGTTGTTATTTAAAGAAATGCTAGCCTTCAAGACCGGGAAACATTTTTAGTGGGTTGTAGAAATTTGACTGGCTACTAAGATGACATTAAATTTTCGAGACTAGCAACATAATCTTTTGGATTTATGCTCTATGCGGCCCTGGAGCTGGCACAGTCTTGGCAATCATGTCTAAGACAACAAAAATAGACACAAAGTGCTGGAGTAATTCAACGGGTCAGGCAGCATCTCTGGAGAATAATTTTCCAGTGATGCTGCCTGACCCATTGAGTTGCTCCAGCACTTTGTGTCTATTCTTCAGTATAAACCAGCATCTGCAGTTCCTTCCTACACATTTGGTCAAAGACAACAAATGTGGTTTTCCAGATGCAAACCAGGCATGTACTGGGGAATCTCTGTGGGGAACATAAGGCCCATGCTGCATTGAGCAAAATCTGTGCTAACATCACTGTAGCCATGAACTGCTTTGCCTCTGGTGTCATTTGGGCTGCAACAAGCATCGTCATTCAACTCTGCGGTATATGCCCAAATTTGTGCTTGACAGTGCATTTTCAAAAGGAAACAACCTCACTGTTGCCACGGATTTTGGAAACTGTGTGATATGGACGAGGTTCAGACCAATTACAGGGGCTCACTGGGTCCGCTGAAATCACCCTCCACACTAGGATATTCTTGGACTTAAACAAGCCATAGCTTTTACGAATTGCAGTGCTTCCACACCATCCACATGCAGCTAGAATGCAAGTGCCATCAGCACTTCTCACAGGTCCATGTTGGATTTCCCGACAACAGTCAAGACACATTAATATTGTGCCCACCTACATAGGCTTACTACAAGGACTGGTGCTCCACTCAAGGACTCGGATTAAATGGTTAAACTGTTATAATCGTATTCCTTCTTTGACTGGATCCCAAAGGGATATACATAAATGGCTACACATTAATTTCCTCTCCAAGTGTTTTCACATCTACTCCAGTTCCACTACAAAGCTGGAATTTAAATTTGATTATTTTTGGATCAGCACTTTAAACATATGCATAGGATACACATACGAGTGGCTTTGATGTGCTTAATAATTATTGGAGAGGGATGAGCCCAGCTGCCGTCCACTTCTCCACCGTCACAAGAAATATCCTGCTGTCTGTTCCATCGACAGAACTGTGCCAAGCGAGTAATTGGCCTGGTGTTTTGTCCGAGTCACAACTTATTTCCAAATCCTGGAGCTTCAGGGGCAAGTAACCATGGCTAGCATGAACTGTGTACCCCTTGAACCCACCTAGTCCACTGTGAGGGGTGGGCTAGGTGGGTTTATACATTAATACATTAAACCTGCTCATATTGAACATGAGCAATTTAACCTCTGCATTTAATCCCAAGATGTCAAGTCCACTAAGGAATCTGAATGATATTAACTCTTTAATAGATTTGTCATGTTAACCATGATATTCACTCTCATTGTATGAAAGTTAACCTTACTGAACCTGGATTCTTAGTTACAGAAAAGCAATTAATAAAACTCCACAACTGCAAGGATTAAAGGAGAGAATGCTGGAAATACAGTAGACCAGGTAGCATCCGTGGAGGGAGAAAGGCAGAGTTAATGGACAGGCTGGATAGGCAGGTTTTCTGAAGTTGCTAAAGCAAATCTAACAAACAATCTGCTACAGGAACTCAGTGGGATGAGCAGCATTAATGGGGGGGAAAGAACTGATGAATCAAGTTGAAGCCCTGAATCAGGATTTCAGGAAAGTGTTGCACCAGCATATTGTTCATTGCTCAGACTCTCAAAGTCAAAGTCAAAATCAATTTTATTCGTCACATGCACCCGAAGGTGCAGTGGAATGAATTTGCCAGCAGCGATACACTTAAAAAGAACACACAATACATAATAAGATTTAACATAAACATCCACCACAGCATTCTTCACTGTGGTGGAAGGCAACATAGTTCAGCTAGTCTTCATTCTTTGTAACATCTGAACCGGTCGAGTTCCTCCAGAAGATTGTTTGATGCTCCATATTCCAGCATCTGCAGTCTATTGTGTCACTTTGTTTAAATTAATATTTCCCCGAGTGCTGCAACATGCCTTGTTGGAACGTCATAAGATTATAAGTGATAGGGGCAGAATTCGATCTATCGTCTACTTCGTCATAGAAACATAGAAACATAGAAATTAGGTGCAGGAGTAGGCCATTCGGCCCTTCGAGCCTGCACCGCCATTCAATATGATCATGGCTGATCATCCAACTCAGTATCCCGTACCTGCCTTCTCTCCATACCCTCTGATCCCTTTAGCCACAAGGGCCACATCTAGCTCCCTCTTAAATATAGCCAATGAACTGGCCTCGACTACCCTTCATTCAATCATGGCTGGTCTATCTCTCCCTCCTAACCGCATTCTCCTGCCTTCTCCCCATAACCTCTGAGAAGATGCGATGCTGCTACTGGAGTATCACAGTGGGACAGGCAGCATCTCAGGAGAGAAGAAATGGGTGATGTTTCGGGTCAAGACCCTTCTTCAGACTGATGGACGTTTCGGGTCGAGACCCTTCTTCAGTCTGATGAAGGGTCTTGACCCGAAACATGACCCATTCCTTCTCTCCAAAGATGCTGCCTGTCCCGCTGCGTTACTCCAGCATTTTGTGTCTATCTAGGGCATCTACATAACATGTGAAAGATATCGACACCAGAACAGAGGTAATGGAGGTGGAAAACTGAAGTAACTAAGAGAATGGATGCAGAGTGAGAGCAATTATGGTCAATGAAAGTGTAGGAATACATGCCTCCTCCTCCTCCTCCTCCACCTGTCTCTTTATCACTAATGGAAGATGTCAGCCACCTTGGGAGAGAAGTAGGAGGAGGTGGCGGTGGAGGGAGGAACGGCTGACAGAAGGAAACAGCAGTGAGTGCGTGGGTAGGGAGCCCCACGGTGATGGAGCACATCCTGTCAGTGGTGGTGGCCTCAAGAGAGCGCTATTGGCCAGGGGCTGCATCATGAGCTGCAACAAAAGCTGTGTCAACCTGGATGTTGCGGCATCTGGTGAAAGAGGGCTCATTGGTGCAGACCAGCAGCATCAGGGCCTTGTTTTAAGGTGAAGCCACATATCTGACTGAATCAATCTGAAGAAGGGTCCCAACCTCAAACATCGCCTAGCCACATTCTCCAGAGATGCTGCCTGACCTGCTGAATTACTCCAGTACTTTGTGTCATTTTGAGTATTAACCAGCATCTGCAGTTGTTTGTTTCTACCCAGTTTTAAGGTGATGCCAACTTGCATCAAACCTGACTTACATATGTGTTTGTGGAACATAATCCTTATGCAAGTCGGGGAGTGTCTGTGATCAGCCATTTCAGCTTTAACTGGCTCATTCTGATTCAAGACTACCAACGTAACAATAAATCAATTTTTTCCTCTATAGAAGCTAGCTGATTGATGGATATTTCCAGCATTCTCATTTTATTTCAAATTTCCAGCATTTGCAGAGTGTGCTACTTCACTGCTTTCTTTTCTCCCTCGTGCATTCTTTCCATGTTAATACCTCCTCACCTATAGTAACAAACCTGCTGCAATTGACAAGGCCTACAGAATATATCCAGCATTTTTATTAAAAATAGGAAAAAACAAACTGCTAGGGGAACTCAGTGGATCAAGCAGCATCTGTGGAGGCAATGGGACGGTCAACATTTTGGGTCAAGAAACTGCATTAAGACTATCTGATTATATTTGGAACCTTATTAGCTAATTGGTATTGCTCTCTTATGCACTCTAAATTGAACGATTAATTATGATCCTTATATGAAAACTGTCCGTTAAACAGCTAACTAAATCCTGCTCACCTTAAAAGCAACTGTGGCCATTCCTATATTGGTGCATATCATTGCAGAAAACTAGAAATACTAAAATAAATGTACTACTTTTTTGACATGAAGCAACTGCTCACCCAATACTCACTTTCTGGGCTTCTCATTTCTGTTCCTTGACACATGTTCCAACAACAATGAGTTTATAGAATCATACAGCACAGAAACAGGCTTTTTTGTGTTTGGCTGTGTAACCTTCGCTATTAATCCCATTCACCCATATTTGGTCCACAGCCTTCTACCACTTGATGATTCCAATGCTTGTCCAAATGATTTGGTTACCAAGCATACAGAACTGGGTCTCTGTGTATCTCCTCAACCGGATCCTCGACTTCCTCATCAACAGACCACAGTCTGTTCGATTGGCAAAAGCACTTCTTCCTCAATAACAATCAGTATGGGAGCATCTCAAAGCCGTGTGCTCAGCCACCTGCTCTACTCACTCTATACTCACGACTGTGTGGCTGGACACAGTGCGAACTCCAACCTCAAGTTCACAACGGTTGTTGGATGAATACAGATGGTGATGAGTCAGAGTATAGACGCGAGATCGATCGAATGACCAAATGGTGCCAGCACAACAACCAGGCTCTTAATGTCAGTAAGACCAAGGAATGGATTGTGGACTTTGGAAGAGGAAGGATGAGGACCCATAAACCAGCCTATATCGATGGGATGATGGCAGAGAGAGTCAAAAGCTTCAAATTCCTGGGCATGCATACTTCTGAAGATCTTTGCTGGACCCAGCACACTGATGCAATTATAAAGAAAGCAGACCAATGCCTCTACTTCCTGAGAAGATTATGGAGATTCGGTATATCAGAGAGGATTATCTTGAACTTCAACAGGTGTACAGTGAAGAGCATATAGACTGGTTGCATCACTGCCAAGTTCGGAAACTTGAATGCCCAGGAGCGAAGAAGACTGCCAAACGTGTGAACACTTCCCAGTGCATCACAGGTTCTGACCTCCTCACCATTGAAGGGATTTACCGGAGTGGCTGCCTCAAAAAAGCAGCCAGCTTCATCAGAGACCCACACCATCCCTGCCATTGGCAAGAAGGTACAGGAGCCTGAAAACTGTAACATTCAGGAACAGCTTCTTCCCTACAGCCATAAGGCTATTAAACACTACAACCTCAAATAAGTTCAGAACTATACAGACTATTATTGTTAGTATTGCACTATTATTGTTTATTTGCTTGTGTGTGTGTGTGTGTGTGTGTGTGTGTGTGTGTGTGTGTGTGTGTGTGTGTGTGTGTGTGTGTGTGTGTGTGTGTGTGTGTGTGTGTGTGTGTGTGTGTGTGTGTGTGTGTGTGTGTGTGTGTGTGTGCACGCGCGCTTGTGCGTGTGTGTGTGTGTGTGTGTGTGTGTGTGTGCGCGTGCGTGTGTGTGTGTGTGTGTGCGCGCTTGTGTGTGTGCGTGCGTGCTTGTGCGTGTGTGCGTGTATGTGCGTGTGTGTGTGCGCACTTGTGCATGTGCGTGTGCATGTATACACATATAGAACTTTTTTTTCTCGCTTATTATATTGTTTACAATGTACTATGTTTACATATTCTCTTGTGCTGCTACAAGTAAGAATGTCATTGTTCTATCTGGGACATATGACAATAACACACTCTTGACTCGTGAAATACTTCTTAAATGTTGTGAGAATTATCAGTTTACTTGCTTAGCTTCCGCCTCTCCTATCCTATCTCTCCTGATAATTGAACTGCTCCAGTCCAGGTCCAATTCATTTTCTCTGCACCTTTCCCAATGCTATCATATCCTTCTCATACCATGACAACCAAAACTGTGCGTTGTTCATTCTGGGTAGATCCTCATTGCAGTGCTATTTGCAAAGGCTCTTGCCCTTGAAACTGCAGAATCTGGTAAGGCTGTGGCAAATGGATAGAGCTGAAGACGCAACTAATCCACCATATACCTGGCTTTGCAAAAATGCAGCTAAAAGGGCTGTCTCACTGTGCGAGTTGACCCACGAGTGACCCCGAGTTTAAAACAAATTTAACTCGTGGTAATCACGTACAATTAACGTAGCGGAAACGTCTGAACTCGTGGACGCAACTTGGCAACTCTTGGTGCTAACGGGAGGCACACGTGAAACTTGTTAACTCTTGCAAAAGTTCAAACATGTTTGTACTTTTCCACGAGTAAAATGTACTCTTGTGGTTAAAATTTGAAACATTTTAAACTCGTTGTAAGAACGTAGTGGCCCGTGCGTTTAACTTTGTGACTCGTGATTCTACCGTGGGAACTCTTTTTAGAAACAATAATCAGGGACAGAAATATCAGTTACTTAGACTTTTTAAAGACAAATTCTGCTTAACAAAGTTAAGCAAGTTATTGATAAGGTGACAGAGTGGGTTGAAAAGAAAAAATTGCTTGAAGTTTATATATAAATTTGTGTTGTGTTGAAAAGCTTTTTGCTGATCCGTTTGATTCTCACTGTTTGTTTACTTCATTGCATAATAAAAGAGAGTTCTTTGCTATCAAGATCAAATTGATGTCTGGAAGTCTTCATTTTAATATCACTACAAAGTCTCATGACTTGAATGTAATATTCCTTTCATCATAGAACACAAAATAGAGGAAGGCAAAATATATTCACATCTTGATTCTCACAATCATTTGTGAGATTTAAGGACTCAACTGCCTCATATGCTGTGCTTTTTAAATGTTTAAAATTGTCACCTCTCAGTAGATCAGAAAATAAGACAAAGTCTTATGTGAAACAAATGTCTTGAATGTGAAACAAAGTCTTTATTCTTGTTCAATATAAAAAAACGCGTTTTTGCGCATATTGAGAAACGTAGCACCACACACAGCAAACACCACTGTCTGAAAAGGGCTTCTCATAAATGAAAATCAACAAATGAAGCACAAATAAAAGTATTTCCACTATATACTAATTCAGCTGAGAAATGCACAAGTCTAAATTCAGGCAATAAAAGATACAATGCAATGCGCTAAATGACAAGTTTTGAGATCTACAATCAGATAAGCAGATGCATGATAACCACGTTTTAAAGGAAAGACAGATGCAATGAAATTACTTTTACACCACAATAAAAAATAAAATCCACACTTAAAGTTAAACAATGAAAAGTCAGCAGGATTTAAACTAAACATGAAATTAACTGGATTCTTCTGCATGTGGGCTCTCCTCATGCAGTGATGTACCTGTGGTCGGCAGCCGCTCAAAATAAGCTGTCCTGCCACGGCACACTGCCCAATTCTGAATTCTAGTAGGAGCAGAGATGGTCTCTCTGCTCTTTTGCACTGTTGGTCCCCGTGTTACCTCGAAAACACTGCAGTGGCACCAAAGTCTCGTCGTTTGTACCACTCCTCCACGCACCTAGTGTTATTCTCCCTGTTTGACTGTCCACTAAGTCACCGTCCTGCATGGCTGTTGCTGATCCTGAAGCTGCACCTCTGATAGGGATCAGGTTGTGCAGAACACATGCAGCAAACACAATAGTCTCTATGTTCTTTGGCTGGCATGACATCATTTTTTTTAACATGTGATGATTTTTCAACAGTTCGATATACATTGTTGCCTCAAGATTAACGGGAGAGGAACTTGTTACACTCGGGAGACGAACTTGGAACATCGCAGAAATGAGAAGTAAACGGGAAACGTAGACATACCCGTGGGAACTCGGTTAAACTCTGGATCATAAACTTGTAGTCTCGTACGCAACCACGAGTCTTTCACTCGGGGTCACTCGTGGGTCAACTCGCACAGTGAGACAGACCTTTAACATTTTTGTATTCTGGATCTTCTCCTTAGTTTAAATATCACACCATGTGTTACTTTTATCTATCAAATCCAGGATGTAAACGGTCAGAATCAGTTGAGGCAGATGTGTGAAAATAATATTTGATTGGAATGCTATTTATACTTGTTTGTTAAATAGAGAATAAATAAGTTATGGCATCAGTTTGAGGGAAGTCACTTTACACTACATCAAGCAACAGGATCCTCAACAGGTCACAGGTGAAAACAGGAACTTACATTGAATAGAGTGAAAAAGGAGGAAGTGCATTTGGCCAACCTTTTAATGGATTTATGTTTGTTTTGGCAGGATGAGGGTTCTTAGCCCTCTTCCGATTACCTTTTAACTTATCTATATTGCTTGTCATCAGAATTTATAGACTATCAGAAGGATGTACAAGAACATCTGTGATACAAATGCAGCAACATAAAGCTGTACAGCAGCTGCTGAGGCAAAAATCAGTACTTTAAGAGGTTGCTGCTAAAAATGTTCCACAAGTAGAGCCAATTTCTAAGTCATATTTAGAAACTGGCTGTTCTTCGCAGCAGCAATTCATCCCCACTAGACAGATAAGAATCATTTTCCTTTACCTCTCTCACTACAGCTGTCAACTGAAATTAATTTAACTTCCTTCAAAAACAAAATGTCCCTCCATTTATTGATGTCAAAATAACAAAGGAACATAAGCAGCAAAAGTCTTATCACCGAGAGAGTTGACAACACTAATTCTCACCTTTATGACTAATGCAGTTCAATAAGATTTTTATTAACCCTATAATTCAATGAAATGACCTTCTGCTATAAATGATCTAATTTGAAAAATATAGCAATTAAAACATTCCTGCTCGTAGAATATGCAAACTATTCTTTCATAATATCAAAATAAACCACAAGCAGTTTCATATGAGTCAAGCAATCTTATCTTGTTACAGCAAACACATTATAATTTATAAAGCTACATTAATTTAAATGGTGCAGACAAGGGAATGGCAAATTTAAAATTGATAGTCCTTGTTTGATTAGGCATTGTTAAACCAGCAGTCAACATCACTCACTTCGACCAAACCTGATATGATATGATAAGTGTTGATGCTGAGCCTGGAATGTGACCTGCTTTAAAAACAATAGCATCTGAAGATGTGGATATCACAGTAAAAAAAATGGCATTTATTCCCAACTCTCTTTGCCCTGTAAAGATGGTAATGGATTTTCTTCATGAGCTGCTATCTTGTTATCCAATGCAACTACAGGATGGAACTGCAGGGTTCTCAGCTCAAACTGCCCTGGTGGGATTTATACTGATGTTTTTTCTCGAGGTTATTCGAACAGACCTAGGTTGTTAATATTGTATTTTGCATGTATTTTCTATGGTTTAGAAACTTGCCTTAATGAGACTATATTTATAGTAAAATATATTTACGCATTTATGCACTACCATAATTTGGACTTGTGAGCACTTTTCATTGATGGTCACAGCAAGGCCTTGACAGGTCCTTTGTGCGCAATTGTGTTTTTGCCACATGTGTATTTTTTTAACTGGATAAAAGCTCTGAACAGCTCTACCTTTTGCCCCAAAAGCAGCTTAATGATAGAATTTATAACACCTACCGGTAATTGTTTTTGAATTGACAGTACTGCACAGAACTTGGTCACTTTTATTTTTTAACAGGGAGATAGCCACAGTCTTGAGACATGAGTGCATTCACCAAAAGCAATACATGTTTCATTATAACAAATTATATCAGTGAAAGATAACACAAAGTAAAATTGTACTTTTAAGGGCTTCTGGATTCACATGATGTATCAGTGCCTTGGCAGAGAGATGAAAGTCCAGATTGCTAAGTGAAATAGGTTGCACCACTTATAATGATTTCTCAACTGTTGAATGTATATATTATGCCAAATTAAGTAGGCTTTAGAAACTCATCTGTCACTTCAGTTATTTTACTGCAAGTGCTGAGGCAACTGCGGGTATCATAAGATATTCAGAACTGCATTGCATTCAACTAATAATATTGTCTAACTACACTTTGGCTCGGAGCCCAGTTCTTCTACCTTCCCTTTTATTTTCAACAATACATCCACCTGAGGTTTGTCCTCTGCTGCCTCCTTGCTTATTTTAACCAGCTTTCATTTCACTCTCAGATATTTCAGCTCCAAATTATAATCTACCTCCTATAGTGGATTTCTTACTAATCATATTTTGGGATATGGCATCCCCTTTTAAAGCCAGCATTTATTGTTCACTCCTGATTGCCCTTGAGAAGGCAATGATGCACCATCTATTTGAATCACTGCAGTCTTTTTCATTAAGATATTCTTAGTGTTGCAGGATAAGTATTTCCAGCCTGATAATGGAAATACAAGGTCCTGATGAAATCTTATCCTACAGGGCCAATGAAGCTTCCAAACCAGGTTATATTTTCTGTCATCTGCTTTTTCCAAGCCTATCATCAAATCTTACCATGGTCACTGGGGTCAAGGAAAGAGCGTTCACGTTGTGGCCCTGTTTCCACCAATCTTTCCACCACCACGCACAAGAAGCGCAAGACAAACACCACTGTGCGGATGCCGAGAAGTGTAATCTTGTAGGTGGACTCGATAAGAAGAAGACCATGATCACTCTCCTAGAACTCAGATACCCTCCATTGAGCACATTACCATGATCCAACTATCGGCACGGTGGCGCAGTGGTAGAGTTGCTGCCTTATAGCCCCAGAGACCCAGGTTCAATCCTGACCATGGGTGCATGTCTGCATGGAGATTGTACGTTCTCCCCCGTGACCCACGTGTGTTTTCTCCAGGATCTCTGGTTTTCTCCCACACTCCAAAGACGTAAAGGTTTGTAGGTTAATTAGTTTGGTATAATTGTAAATTGCTGGTTGACATGAACTCGGTCGGCCAAAGGGCCTGTTTCTGTGCTGTATCTCATAACTAAAAAACAATCTAGTCACACCTTTCAATTTCTCATTCTCGAGGTTTGCTACAAAGCGAAGTCAGGCAGCATCACAGGTGCTTCCCTCCCTGATGAACTTCTTGGTTTTTATGCTAGCTTTGAGCAGAAGACCCACAGAACGATGACATCCATCGCGCAAGATCGGTCTTCCTGAGGGTGAACCCACAAAAGGCAACTGGTGCAGATGGAGTCCCTGGTCGCTTAGGACATGCACAGATCTCACCTTTCACCCCACCAGCCGTCACATACAACAAGTGATCCTCCGTCAGTTTCGCCACCTCCAACGTGACCCCACCACTCGCCACATCTTCCCATCTCCCCCTATGTCTGCCTTCCGCAAAGACCGCTCCCTCCGTAACTCCCTTGTCAATTCTTCCCTTCCCTCCCATACCACCCCCTCCCCTGGTACTTTCCCTTGCAACCGCAAGAGATGCAACACTTGTCCCTTCACTTCCCCCCTCCACTCCATTCCAGGACCCAAGCAGTCGTTCCAGGTGCGACAGAGGTTCACCTGCATCTCCTCCAACCTCATCTATTGCATTCGCTGCTCTAGATGCCAGCTGATCTACATCGGTGAGACCAAGCGGAGGCTTGGCGATCGTTTCGCCGAACACCTCCGGTCGGTCCGCAATAACCAACCTGAACTCCCGGTGGCTCAGCACTTCAACTCCCCCTCCCATTCCGTATCTGACCTCTCTGTCCTGGGTCTCCTCCATGGCCACAGCGAGCAACACCGTAAATTGGAGGAAATGCACCTCATATTCCGCTTGGGCAGTCTACACCCTGGTGGCCTGAACGTTGAATTCTCCCAATTCTGCTAGCCCTGGCTGTCCCCTCCCCTTCATCAGCCATCTGGTTGTCTCCTCCCCTCCCCCAACCCTCGGGCTCCTCCTCCTCCTTTTCCTTTTTTCCTTTCTTCTCCCCACCCCCTATCAGTCTGAAGAAGGGTTTCGGCCCGAAACGTTGCCTATTTCCTTCGCTCCATAGATGCTGCTGCACCCGCTGAGTTTCTCCAGCATTTTTGTGTACCTTCAACTAGCAGGAATGTTCACAGATATCTTCAACCTCTCCCTACTCCGTTCTGAGGTACTCACATGCTTCAAGAAGGCCAAGATCATTCCAGTGCTAAAGATAAGCAAGATCGCATGCCTTAATGACTACCGCCAAGTGGCCTTGACATCTACCATCATGCAGTGCTTCGAGATGCTGGTTGTGGCACACATTAACTCCAGCCTACCAAGCAGCTTTGATCCTTGGCAGTTCACCTACTGCCACAACAGGTCCATGGCTGATGCTATCAGGCAACTGAACAGCCCTTTCATCAGCTATAGTGCAGTCCTGACCTCCCATGTACCAAATAGTTACAGTTTGTGCGCCTCGTGTTAGGCATGTTTTGAACCTTGCCGGATGCATTAAGAAATCTTTGCAGAGAGTAACTAGCCATATTCACATTTAGTTGTTGATTAGTATTCGCGCTATCATAATCAGCCAGTGGTCCCACAGTCTCAGCCATCCGACAAGCATGAATAGCCTGATCTAAAGACAGGTCTGCATTTCGTAATAGTTCAGCTCGCAGCTTTCGTTCACTCATTCCTCCCTCAATTTTATCTCTAACAAGCTCATTTGTTATCTCACCAAATCTGCATCGAAAACTGATGTGTCTCAGGTCGCTGATGAATCGTTTCACAAGTTCATCAGGCAGTTGCACGGACAAAAAATCTTGTCCTCTCAAGGATTCTATTAGACGGCAGGTCACACAGTTCTCTGAACTTTCTCAGCAACACCATCGAGTTATCTATAGATTCTGCTGGCACCAATACCTGTCCATTCGCATCCAGTTGGGCAGGAGCAAATTCAAACCAGTCAGCGTGGATCATAGCCTCCGGACCCCCTGAGTTCAACAGTAGCGAAGCCTTCAAATCGTCGGGATCGTTGCGGTGAATGATGCGTATATAATGAGAGTAATCTTTCTCAAACATTCTCCATCGCTCGGCAATATCCGAATCAATAGCGGGCTAGGCTTTCGACAAGAGCTAGCCATGTTCCCAAATCACAAAAAAACACGCAAATAAAAGCTGGTAAACGAAATAAATCGCGATAAACAGACACGGGGCAGACCCGATCTGACACCATGTAAAGTGCACAAACTCACACGGGTTGAAACACAAGCATCTATATTCTTCAGGTCATCAACTACACAGGTCATCACACGTTCACACTGCTACTCAGAATGGCAAGCAGTGGGCAGGATCTTACACTATGAATGTTACAATTAGGCGGGGTTATAATTACTAAGCATTCTAATTGGCTAACATGCTATAGCCAATGTTACAGGTCTGATCCTAATTATGTACCCCACCATCATTCCATATTGCACTGTCATGAGTGCCTCAATAAACAGTGCCCACCATAATGTATGGGACAAAGACCCCTCATTTATTTATTTGCCTCTGTACGCCACAATTTGAGATCTGTAATTGAAAAAAATCACATGTAGTTAAAGTGCACATTGTCAGATAAAAGCAATTTTTATACATTTTGGTTTCACCATTTAGAAATTACAGCAGTTTTGAAACATAGTCCCCCATATCAGGGCACCATAATGTTTGGGGCACAGCAATGTCATGTAAATGAAAGTATTCATGTTTAATATTTTGTTGCATATCCTTTGCATGCAATGACTGCTAGAAGTCTACGATTCATGGATATCACCAGTTGCTGGGTGTCTTCTCTGGTGATGCTCTGCCAGGCCTGTATTGCAGCCATTTTGAGCTTATGCTTGTTTTGGGGGCAAGTCCCCTTCAGTTTTCTCTTCAGCACATAAAAGGCATGCTCAATTGGGTTCAGATCTTGGCCACTCAAGAATTGACCATTTCTTAGCTTTAAAAAACTCCTTTGTTGCTTTAGCAGTATGTTTGGGACCATTGTCTTGCTGTACAATGAACTGACGGCCAATATTTTGAGGCATTTGTTTGAACATGAGCAGATAGGATGTGTCTATACACTTCAGGATTCATTATGCTACTACCATCAGCAGTTGTATCATCAATGAAGATAAGTGAGCCAGTACCTTCAGCAGCCATACATCCCCAGGTCATAACACGCCCACCACCATGTTTCACAGATGAGGTGGTATGCTTTGGATCTTGGGCAGTTCCTTCTGTCCTGCATACTTTGCTCTTGCCATCACTCTGATACAAGTTAATCTCCATTTCATCTGTCCACGAGACCTTTTTCCAGAATGTGGTTGCTCTTGCAAGTACTTCTTGGCAAACTGTAACCTGGCCATTCTATTTTTGCAGCTTACCAGTGGTTTGCATCTTGCAGTGTAGCCTCTGTATTTCTGTTCATGAAGTCTTGTGCGGACAGTGGTCATTGACAAATCCACACCTGACTACTGAAGAGTGTTTCTGATCTGTCGGACAGGTGTTTGGGGATTTATTTTAAATGTAGAGGGAATTCTTCTGTCATCAGCTGTGAAGGTCTTCCTTGGCCTGCCAGTCTCTTTTCGATTAGTAAGCTCACCAGTGCTCTCTTTCTTCTTAATGATGTTCCAAACAGTTGATTTTGGCAACCCTAAGGTTTGGCTAATGTCTCTAACAGTTTTATTCTTGTTTCTCACTCATAATGGCTTCTTTGACTTTCAGTGGCACAACTTTGGTCCTCATGTTGATAAACAGCAATAAACGTTTCCAAAGGTGATGGAAAGACTGGAGGAAAGACTAGGTGCTGAGAGCTCTCTTATACCTGCATTAAGGAGGCAATTAAACACACCTGAGCAATTACAAATACCTGTGAAGCCATGTGTCCCAAACATTATGGTGCCCTGAAATGGGGGGGCCTACATATAAACACAATTGTGATTTCTACATGGTGAAACCAAACTGTATAAAAATGGCCTTTAATAAAATCTGACAATGTGCACTTAAACCACATGTGATTTTTTCCTATTACAAATCTCAAATTGTGAAGTACAGAGGCAAATAAATAAATGATGGGTCTTTGTCCCATACATTATGGAGTGCACTGTAGGTCATTTACCACTCTTAGATCAGCATTCATCCCAAATAAAAGCGTACTGCTTTCTGAGAAAAAAATTCTGTCTGTTCAACTAATCTATATTACTAAAAGTAAGATCTTGACCACTTCCTGTTTTTCTGTTTCGTGATTTTAGAAAAAACGCTGCCACTTACGGTTGAGATTTTTGGCCATCATACTCAGTGTCCCCCTCGGCTGCGCAGGACAAGAGGATTTTTCCCATCGATGAAAAATATTTTATTAATCTTATTAATGTTTTAAAAATGTTGACATACTCAGAGTCCCCCTCTGCTGCCCCTGCTGGTAGGAGGGGGGAGGGACTATAAAACCCGGAAGTGTTGTGCCTCACTCAGTCTCTGCAAGATGGAGGAAGCGAGAGGGTCACGTCACGTCACGTCACGTCACATCACATCTCTCTGAGCTGTGAATAACACTGAACACATGTCTACTCAACTGTGAGTGCCCTTAATGTGGTTCTAAAATGTTTGCAAAAATTGTATTTTTTGGTTCTAAAATGTTTGTAGAAAGTGTATTTCTTGGTTCTAAAATGTTTGCAGAAATTGTATTTCTTGGTTTTAAAATGTTTGCAGAAAGTGTATTGGTTCTAAAATATTTGCAAAAATTGTATTTCTTCGTTCTAAAATGTTTGCAAAAATTGTATTTCTTGGTTTTAAAATGTTTGCAAAAATTGTATTTCTTGGTTTTAAAATGTTTGCAAAAATTGTATTTCTTGGTTCTAAAATGTTTGCAGAAAGTATATTTCTTGGTTCTAAAATGTTTTCAGAAAGTGTTTGTCTTGGTTCTAAAATGTTTGCAATAGTTTTCAGATGGGAAAAGCGTGAATAAACATATTATTAGATCAGGACTGTGTTTAATGCAACATTGGCGCTCATTCCGTGACTTCCGCTTAGTGGCGAGGTGGCGCTGATGGCGTCAGTTCCCGTTAGTGGCAAGATGGCACTGAGTGCGTCATTTCCGGTTGGTGGCAAGATGGCGCTGAGTGCAGGCCCAGAGTGAAGACGCTGTTGAATAATTCAAGAGAGCTTACTGCTATGTATATGGTGAGTGTGTTTGTTGAACGTTATTTAAAGCACGTTTTTGCTTTAGCAGCAGCTGTAGAGGAGGCTTTAAACGTTTGAATCATTCGATTTAGACACTGTATGTTTACCACGTTCTTAAGGTACTTGGCATTTTAGTATTGGTGGTGTGTGAGAGTCTGTGTGTGTGTGTGTGAGTCTGTGTGTGTGAGTGTGTATGTGTGAGTGAGACTGTGTGTGAATCTGTGTGTCTGTGTGTGTGTGTGTGTGTGTGTGTGTGTGTGAGTGTGTGTGTGTGTGAGTCTGAGACCATGTGTGTGTGTGTGTGTCTGTGTGTGAGTCTGTGTGTGTGAATCCCACAGAATCCAAAGAAAACATTTGTGTAAACCTAAAGAATCTGGCGGATTATCACTCCCTAATTTTTTATATTATTACTGGGCCACAAATGTCAAAAAAATGATTCACCTGTTGGACAATTCGGCCCAGCAGGTGGATTGGATAGTAATGGAGAAAGAGGATTGTTCCCCTTTTAACATAGGAGCGATCCTTCTCTCACCAACAAAAATGAAGAATACAATATACAGTAAAAATCCAATTATTCATAGTACAATTAGAATTTGGAAACAAATAACATTAACTTTAAAATTAAGAAATCTATCACTTCTTTCACCTATAATGAATAACCCTTCGTTTAAACCTTCTATGATAGATAAATCTTTTAAAAATTGGGATAGAGTAGGAATTAAAACGTTTGGAGATATGTATGGTAATGGAAGTTTTTTAACATTTCACCAACTACAACTTAAATACAACTTGAGTAGTAATCAATATTTTAAATACTTTCAAATACGTGACTATTTGAAAAAATATACATGAGAATATCAAAATATGTCTCCTGACCCATTAGATGAGATAATGAATATAAAAGCGGAATCAGCTAATTTAATATCATACCTGTATAATTCCATTTTAAACATAGAAATTCCATCATCTGATGGGATTAGAAGAGAATGGGAACAGGAACTAGCTATAAAAATATCGAAAGATAGTTGGGATAAACACCTGTTATATGTGCATAAATGCTCGATTAACGTAAGACATACTCTAATTCAATTTAAAATTTTACATAGATTATACTATTCGAAAGTTAAATTAAGTAAATTTTACCCAAATACCTCTTCTATCTGTGATAAATGTCTAACCCAAGAAGCAACTATAGCACATTCTTTTGTTTTTTGTATAAAAATCCAAACATTTTGGAATGAAATTTTTGAAGTTTTCACTAAATTATTTAAAATAAAACTGAAACCGAATGCAGAACTGATTATTTTTGGAACAATAGAAGCAAGTTTGGAGCTGACTTCGTTTCAAAGGAGTTTTCTTAATTATGGCTTAATAACGGCAAAAAAACATACTGAAATTTTGGAAAAATGCTCCCACGCCAACGACAAAAATGTGGACTTCTAATATGTTGGAATTGTTACACCTAGAAGATATGAGATTCCTCTTAGCAGGTAAACCAGACCAATTCCAAAAGAGAGGGTAGGAGAGAGAGGGGAGGAGAGAGAGGGAGAAAGGGCGGCTGAGAGGGGGGAAGGGAAGGGGGAGAGGGGGGGAGAGGGGGTGGGAAGGGAGGGGGAGAGGAGGGGGAGGTGGAGGGAATGGGGTAGGGGAGGGGTGGAGGGGAGGGGTGGAGGTGAGGGTGTGGAGGGGAGGGGGGAGAATGTTTAGGGGATGGAGTGTGGGGGAGGGCAGGGGGTTGGGGGAGAGGAGGGGGGAGAGAGGGAGGGAGGGGGAGGGAGGAGAGGGAGAGGGGAAAGGGAGGGGGACGGGGGATGTGGAGGGAAGGGGGTGGAGGGAAGGGGGTGGAGGGAAGGGGGTGGAGGGAAGGGGGTAGGGGAGGGTCTGGAGGGGAGGGGGAAGGGGGTTTATGGGAGGGTGGGGGAGGGCAGGTTGGGGGAGAGGAATGGGGAGAGAGAGGGAGGGGGGCGATGGAGAGGGGAGAGAGAGAGGGGAGAGAGAGAGGAGAGAGGGGGAGAGAGAGGGGGAGATAGAGTGGGGCGAGAGAGAGCGGAGGGGGAGGGAGAGAGAGAGGAGAGGGGAGAGAGAAGGGAGAGAGGGGGGAGAGAGAGAGAGAGAGAGAGGAGGAGGGCGGGGTGGCAGCCCGAGCGAGGCACGGAGCGATCAGAGGATGGTGAAAAGCAGTGGGGAGACCAGCCGATTGTGGCTTCTGCAAAGGAAAGCGCACCCACCAGCGTGACAGAGCAGGGCCAGGCTGGGCCGGGGGGGGGGGACAGATGATCGGGCCTCCCCAGAGAGGAGGTAGTCCCCTGTGATGGGTGGAGGGGAGAGAGGGAGGGAGGAGAGGGGAGGAGGTGAGAAGAGGAGGGGGGAAAGAGGGGAGCCATGCGAGTGAGTGGGCTGCGAAATGCGGAGAGAGACAGAAGCGGCTTCAGAATCTCTGGTAACCCACAGCTGGAAGGAGCAGGCAGGGGATGGGAGGGTTGGGGCTTCATGAGTTCCGCCGATATTGAGGAGAACCTTCTTCAGCGCGTGAGCGACGCTCACCTCCGGATCTGCAGAACAAAGATCCTATATCGCATGCGCATTGACAGCAGCTGCATTAATCCACAGCGGCGGGGGAGGGGGGGGCAGGAGGCAGGTGGGCCTTGATTGGTGGGCATGTAGGCATTGTGATGTCAGCAGCTGGCAAGTGTGATTTTTTTGTTGTTGTGAGTTTTGGGAACAATTTTATTCCAAATCTGAGGAAATAATTGACCAAATTTAGAGAGGAGTGGATTTCTGAAATCATAAGTAAATCCCTACCGAAATATGTAAAAATATCCGTGTTTTTGCATCTGGTTTTCGAGGAGATACGTTTCAAATGCAAAATGACACCCACCCACACACACACACTAAGTTTTAAAAGTATATAGATAGATATGATATGATAATATGATATGATTCACATTTTAAACTTTAATAAATCCTTTTTCCACTTTTCATGCCTGCATGTTCTTCATCACAATGGGAATCTAATAGGCAGGAATGGCTGCTCTGTGGGAGAGCCACTAAGAGTGCATGGGGGGAGGTTGTGGGGAGATGAACTGAATGCGTTGGGGGAAGGGGAATGGCAAGGAGCAGAGTGGGGGTGGTGAAGGGAGGAGGGGTGACTGAGTGAACTGCCAGCGTACCAGGCATGAGTGACTGCACTGCCAGCCCACCAACCATGAGTGACTGCACTGCCAGCCCACCAGCCATGAGTAAGTGAACTGCCAGCCCACCAGCCATGACTCACTGAACTGCGAGCCCAAGAATCCATTCAGTCAACCCTCTCCGCCTGGCAGTTCACTCAGATGCCAGCCTGCCAGGCCTCGGTTACTGAGCTGCCAGGCCTCAGTGACTGAGCTGCCAGGCCTCAGTGACTGAGCTGCCAGGCCTCAGTGACTGAGCTGCCAGGCCTCAGTGACTGAGCTGCCAGGCCTCAGTGACTGAGCTGCCTGGCCTCAGTGACTGAGCTGCCTGGCCTCAGTGACTGAGCTGCCTGGCCTCAGTGACTGAGCTGCCTGGCCTCAGTGACTGAGCTGCCTGGCCTCAGTGACTGAGCTGCCTGGCCTCAGTGACTGAGCTGCCAGCCCAAGAATCCATTCGGTCCACAATGTCCATACTGCCCCTCTGGAAACCAGCCCCTCAGCCCACAACACGCATATTAGCGCTCCAGAGATTCACGCTAGAATAGACTTTCCTCCTTCATTGCTGTGATCTGTAGAAAAAGATGAAAATGTCTAAAATTAATTGTCCACCCTCTCCCCCTTCTCTCACAGTCTGTCACCTGTTTTCGCCAGAATTTCTGGCAGTATCTCAGCTGCCAGCCCGTCAGGCCTGAGAGACTGAGCTGCCAAGCCTGAGTGACTGAGCTGCCAACCCAAGAATCCATTCGGCCCACAATGTCCATACTAGCCCTCTGGAAACTAGTCACTTCAGCCCGCAACACCCATACTAGCACTATAGAACCCCCCCCCCCCCCACCCACCACTGGCCAGCAATATTGGAATTGGTGGAGAGCTGGAATATTGCATTGGGTGACCAGCCCTCCCATGTGATGCTGGGACCCAACGCGTCCCACTTAGTCTAGTACTTCATGAAATTAACGTAGAAACAGAGAAAATAGGTGCAGGAGTAGGCCACTCGGCCCTTCGAGCCAGCTCCGCCATTCAATATGATCATGGCTGACCATCCAAAATCAGTACCCCATTCCTGCTTTCTCACCATATCCCTTGATTCCGTTAGCTCTAAGAGCTATATCTAACTCTCTCTTGAAAACATGCAGTGAATTGGCCTCCACTGCCTTCCGTGGCATTGAATTCCACAAAGTTAACCCCAAACAAATGTTGAAGGTAGACAAAAATGCTGGAGAAACTCAGCGGATGAGGCAGCATCTACAGAGCAAAGGAATAGGTGATGTTTCGGGTCGAGACCCTTCTTCAGACTGAGACAAACAAATGTTAAACTGTTGTCTCCGTGACTAAATGCCCTTTCACCCTACTCTCGTGGTGTCGGCTCAAACTGCAGAAGGCTGGATATCTTCGATGAAGGCACCCTCGGTATGGATGGTGAAATATATACCATGGTGATTGATACCATCTGTTCAAACTAAGAACAATAGCGATTAAAGTTTACCACCCACCTTGCATAAAAGCATCTCCCGACCATTAACATATAAAAATCTGGTTAATGCCAGGTTAAACACATTGGGGAAGACTACTTTAATCAGTGGGAGGGAGTAGTTGATGTTCAGATTACCTTGTTCATCTCTTTGAGCACCTGAATCAACACATGCAAGCTCGTTTTGCATGATTTTCAAATTATACTGAATTGCTGTAGTTAGGATATATTTATACTAAAATATTTCACTATTGTCACTCATCTCTTTGTATATCTGAATCTACAAGCATGCTCAGGCAGAGAGAGATTTAAATATGTGAATTTGGGATTTATGTCCATGGTAAATCTCAGAGCAGCAACCTTTAAGGAGAAATGCATGCAGCGCACACAGACATCTTGCACTCAGTTCACCAATGGATAAAGATCTTTTCTAAAAGGAAACAATAGATCTCTGTACTTTGTATTCCCTTTGTTTCAATATTGTACCACATGCCTGCAATTTGTCAACAATTTCTCCAAACACCTCTGTGAGTTCATCGTGCTGGAGTCTCGTTGTATTGGCACTATACATGACAGTAATATTTGTATGTATGTCTTCTGATGGCATATGAGATGCACCTTGTTTCGAGTGCAGCATGTTCTATTGAAAATTGTGAGAATACATTATGTGTGTTACATAATGTGTGGCTATTTTACCTGTAGAATAAGTGGTTTAAATGTGTTGTAAAGCAATTAGCATTATTGCATAAAATAAATATTTATTGTCTCTGACAACATTTCATAACAGATAAAGCATATAGAACAAACCATAAGATAATTATTATTGTCACCATAATAGACATCCATTCCTACTTTTATAAGACATTCCAGATATTCAGTGCTAACGAAAGTTCTGACAGTTTCCTCCTTTCTGACAGCATCTTCTGTCATTTGCCTTAAGGGACTGTCCCACTTGGGCGACCTAATCCGCGAGTTCTGGCGAGTTTGCCCTCGACTCATACTCGCAGCATGGTCGACACGAGGTCGTAGGAGGTCTTTGTAACACTCCTTCATGCTCGAGAGTGGTCTCCGCATACTCGAGGCCTCAGCTAGGTCGCGGCATTTTTTTCAATATGTTAAAAAATGCCCTCGAGTAAAAAAAGGTCGCCATGGAAAAAAATGGATACTTTTTTTACTCGTAGGTCGTAGTTGGTCGCCATGTTGGTCGTAGGTAATCGAGGTTAGTCGAAGGTAGTCGTAGATAGTCTTCATCATAGTCGAAGGGAGGTCGAAGGAGATCGAAGGAGGTAGTCTTCACTCTCTGCTATTCGGTGTCCAATTTTCCAGAAGTTAGTCGTAGCTAGTCTTCAACATAGTCGAAGGAGGTCGAAGGAAGTCTTCTACATAGTCGAAGGAGGTCTTCAACATGTCATTGTTTCAAACTCTTTTAAACTCGCCAATTAGGTCACCCAAGTGGGACAGCCCCTTTAATCTTTCTCTCAAATACTTTTTACTTCAATTATTTTATTATACGTTTCCTTAATTATGGCCTGATAATGGCAAAAAAAAATACTTAAATTTTGGAAAAATGCTTCTACCCCAACTCTCAAAATGTGGATAACAAGCATGTCTGAGACGCTACATCTTGAAGATATGAGACTCGTCTTAGCAGGAAAATCAGAGCAATTTTTAAAGATATGGTCTCCTTTCATTGATTCATTACAAGTATAGTATGGTGCAACACAATTCTGGAATTAAACCGATTCACGGACAGGGTGATGGGTGTGGTGAAAAATTAAGCAGGTATATCAACACGTAATGGTCCCTTTTTTTTCTTTTCTTCTTTATTATTCTTTGTTTTTGTCTTCTTATTCTTTTTTAGGCTTTTACTTATTCACTCCTGGACTGCACTATAAGGTAGTTTAGGGGTTTATACATTCACTATTTCTTTCACTTTCTTTCTTTCTCGCTCTTTCTCTCTTGTTCTATTTCCTTTTTGTTAAATTTAAAATGGAAGATGTACAATAAATGTATTTGTCATATGCCGCGGTTTATATTACTGTACACTGCTACTAATAAAAATATTAATAATTTTTTTTTTAATTAAAAAAATTATGTTGACAATTATTATTATGACAAAATTGATTTTCTGTTGTAATATCAACACTTTGCTCCTCTTGTCCACATAAAGTTAGAGTAACATGACTAAATATAAAGTTCCACAATGTGATGCCTGTTAAGTGCAGTACCACTGAAAACTTATGCCCACAATTTATATTTTGTTCAGGACAGAAGCAGAATCAACCATTATTTTGATATTATGGTGATATTGCACATGTATCATGTGTGGCACTCCATCAAAAGTAATTTGCCAAAGATTAATAATGATATTGCTACTTTAAATTTGCCCAGAAGAATTATCAACAGCAAGTTTATCAACAAGGAAGGATTCAATAATATTTCATAAAATAACCTGCTGCAAATATATAATTTAGGAGAGCAGTTTTGAATATGGTTTGACAAATTAAATCATAAAATTGGAATCTTTTGTTCGGATGACGTTCTCACAGTTTGAATTACAAGAATTCCATTCACATATACATTGTTTTTGAAGGAATATAGCTTTCTGCGTCTCTTTAACATGTTGTTGGCATAAGATCATGAGCTACAGAGACCAGCCATACAGTGGGCTGGGCACTGCATTTGGACTTCTAGTGTGAATTCTCAGACGAATCAGCAGTTGATTTGCTACAATTAGATAGGGCTAGTCAAGTCGTGGAAGAAAATTAGTTGGGCTAATCACACAGGACTTCTGGTTAATACCTACTGGCTGGTGGCTGCTGCAGCAGAGTAATTATTTAACCATGAAGTCAAGCAATCAGTTGGAGCTCACAGAGGTGGATAACTGCTGCATAAACTTACTATTTTCTTCCGCTCTCCACTCTCATGGGAGCCACAGACTAAACGTTATAGTTATCCTAACATAAAGCGCATATTTCAGCATCGGCATGTTGGCCCAGGCAAGATTTGCGTTGTGGGGAACCCACCTCAGTGGGCGCATCAAAATGTCCTGCATAGCTGCTGTTTCGCCCAAGTCATAGGTCTCCCCGCTGACGTTGCCTGGTTGACTTTGGACCTAGCGACCTGCGTGCGGAGATAGATAGGGTGTTCCATCCCTCCCTCGCCCCACAGAGCACGTTGGGGTGGGGGGTGGGGGGGGGGGGTGTTCGCACCCTCTCCGGTGGGGATAGTTGCTGCCTGACTTTGGCCGCGGTGGGGATAGTTGCTGCCTGACTTTGGCCGCGGTGGGGATAGTTGCTGCCTGACTTTGGCCGCGGTGGGGATAGTTGCTGCCGGAGCCAGGTGGATACTCAATGACCACCTGCAGTGATTAGGCAGGTGAGGCTGGACTCGACCTGATTCCCTTCACATCGTCTTGAGACCAGACCGATGAGGACGACAACAACAACAACAACAACTTCTGGTGAGTGAGTGCTCAGGTCCACTTCATTGCAGGGCGTGCTAACAATGTTGAATGTTCAGACTTTGCTACAATTAGCGTATGGCTACTCAAGTCAGCGGAGAATGGTGTTCTTGCTATCACGCCCCCGCTGTCTGAGACTTGAGGGAGGCGGTCCAGTTTCCAGAGTGAACTATTCAATTTGGAATGGATCACATTATGGTTGCATTAACAAAAAGGGTTGGATTTGGTGAAAGTCAATAGGTGGCATGGAGGTCGGCCTACTTACTGCTACAGTATTAAGGCAGTCAGGAGATAACGCGGCTTGCTTTATTTCGGTGGTTGATCGCTTGTATGAATCCAATACATTTCCTTATGATAGACTGATCTGTTGCAGTAGGGATCGGCAATGCCCCCCTCCAAATCCCATACATCTAAAAAGTGTTCATTTTGTTCTTGGATCAAAGGAAACTGTCTCCTAGTACTTTGACAAGTCGTATATCCTAGTCTAAATTATCCTTCCTTGAGTGACATTTGGTTATTTTCTATCTCAAAACCATTTCCAATTGCTAATTAAACACAGTACATCAGTAAATGTTATTATAATAGTGAAATGGAATCCCTTACATCATGCAAGATGTATTTTCAGAAATGCACCATACACACTAATCCTGAGGCCTGGTGATTAAAAATGAGATATTTTAGTAAGATTGAGGCTGAAATAAATACTGGAGAAGGTGTCATACAAAATGCTGTCTTCCACAAAATAATGCCATGGGATCTATTATGTGCACTCCAGTGATGGATTGTTCAACAGTGCAGCACTCAATGGGAGTGCTAGCTTTACTTTTGTGTTTAAGTCTCTGAATCCTTAATCTTCTGACTCCAAGGAAGGCATGTTACTAAATAATTCACTGACCTGCGTGAAGGTAGTGAATACATGGCTCGGGTCAAGAGTGGATAATATTTATTAATCTGTAAATAGTGACAATGATATAGATAAAATGGAAATAATTGGATCATCTGGAGATCAATCAAGCTGACTCAGTATTCTGATGGCCTAAGTGGCTGTGATTTAATATGCATAATTTGTATGTAAATATATTTCACTTGTTTCAAAGTGGGGAAATTACTGCAGCTTTTGCAAATAGAAGGAATTTCTATTTCCTTCACATTTCAAAATAACTTTCTTGTGTAAATTAACCTTACTTCATCTCTAGTAGACCATTGATCGAGAGCACTTTGCCTTGCAATATCTCCAACTCATTGGGTAACACAGTGTTGTCAATAAATATCCTTTATTTAGTAAACTGCAGAATCGGAAGAGGACAGATATATAACATGTGCATGAGAAAGTATTAAAATATAACATGTGCAAGAGAAAGTATCCAAGACCCCTCTGAAATTTGTGAAATACATTCTTGTTCTTCACCTTGTGTTGATGCGAAAGAAAATGTTTCAATAGTTCGAAGATGGAAAAAATCTAGAACTGATTCAGTTCACACTCAAGGAAGCAGACCAAGGACCTATGTCAGAGTTTGCACTTTAACCACAGCTTGGATTTCTATGGCATGTTTAATATGGTAAGACTTCCATGGTGCTTTACAGAAATATAACTAGAATAACCTGAACACTAAAGGGCCGGTCCCACAGCAATTTTTTTCGGCGACTGCGGCATCATTGACTGACGTATCATGTCACCGAAAAATACGCGGCGTGATGGCGTTTGACGCAGGGGTGACGACATATGACGCAGCGTGATGACGTATGACGCGCGGTGTTTTTTCAAGTGTTGCAACCACTTTTTTGTCGCCGCTGGATTTTGAAATGTTCAAAATCTTTTGGCAACACTGATATGACGCCGGCAAAATCGCCAAGTGGGACAGGCCCTTAAGTCAACGAAGAAGTCAGTAGCACATGTGGCCTGATTGAGCAACATTCCCGAAACATTGGGCTGCAGAAGATTACAGAAATTGGGAGGATTGAGGATTTGGCTTTGAAAAAGAAAAATGTAAATTAAAAAAAAATTCTCAGTTTAATTACATTTACTGGATTTGACCTAATCTTTAATAATCTGTATTTCTTTCGTAACCTGGGCTTTAACTATAGATTCTAATAAGAATTAAGTTGCTGTATTAAAGGCTGTAATAAATTGCATCTGAAAAATGCAGTTTTGCTTATTAAATTCCAATTGCAAAGAATTGAACCTGATAATCACAGTTGTTTTGCCTCTTGCTTAACTGTGCTAAATTGGTGACTCTTGCCTTTTGTGATGGGCTTAGTGTATCACCAGGGATCACAACGTTGGCACAGATGTTCTTCATGCCCCATTTTTAAAGCCCATGCCATCTTTGAATTTCCATTTATTTCAGTGGATTTCAGAAGAAATATGCTTTCCTACTGAGAACCTGTTTGGAAAGGGTGGTACTGGGAGCCGTAGCAGGAATTACATTTTGTTCTTCTAGAAAATATTAAATACTTTGGGAGAGAGTAGCAGGATCAATTACCTTTTAATTAACTCTGCTCCTTTCAAATTTGTTCAAAAGTAAATACTCCTCCACAACTCTGCATAGTATGGAAGACTAAAATACCTTGAACACATTCACATCAATCAGAAGGCACACAAATTGAAAACCGATAAACTGCAGATGTTTGAAATGTGAAATAAAAGCAGAAAAGCAGCTTCACCTTAACTTGCTCCATTCAATCTCTGAAGAAGGGTCCTAACCCAAAACATAACCCATTCCTTCTCTCTAGAGATGCTGCCTGTCCTGCTGAATTACTCCAGCATTTTGTCCATCCATTCAGTCTCTTTTCATCTTTACTCTATCACTGACATAACCATTTATTCTCTCCATCCTAAATTAAAAATTTAGGATGGAGAGAATTCTCTCCATAACTAAAATTTAAAACGGACTTGATTTCTAACATTTCCTGGTTCTAATGAAAAATCATTGACCTGAAATGTTAACTCAGTTTCTCCCTGCACATATGCTGCCTAACTAATAAATTGGTCATATTGTGGGTGTATTCCACCTCCCCATCATATTTTATTGAATATCCCAGAATTGATGGTGGGGCAATATTGGGTTGGTTATGTCCTGCATATTCACCATCCAAATTGAACAGGAAAAATCAGCTAAGAATGATAGAACCTAACAATTAGTGTGAAATAGCACTCTAAAGATGCCGGTATGTGTAGACCTCATCTGTCAAATGTTGCTTGGTAGCCATTCTGAACACTAGATGTTATGCAGTTTTGGCAAACTGATGATATTGCACAAAAGTTGCAGTCATACATCAACACAGTATTTTACCTCCATCTCAGCTATAATTCAGATTGCATCTCAACCAATAGGTTTCTACTATTCATTCAACATCTGCATTAAATTTATAATACTTTCACCATCATTTCACTACCTTTGTTATTTTTTATTATTGTCACATCAGCTAACATTATGGTTCGTTCAAATATTTATTCTCTTAAGACTTAAAAGATAAAATGGGTCCAGATTCACACATCACATTTAGCATAATTTTCCTAAATATTATTGTCTCTTAATAAATTGATCAATTGTCACTATAAACAAATGAGTCAAAACTTCGAACTTTTCTGAATAAGTTCTTTGTTAATGTAAGCAATATATTTTCTTTCTGGCAATGATTTCTGCTTCTGCTGAATATTCCCTTAATTGTTTGAAAACATGACCTCCTGATTGGAATCATGGTATCACAAGTCAATAGTCAGATTTATTTGTCACATACACAATGAAGTGCAGTGAAATGAACTTGCCAGCAGCGGTACAATAAAAAAAAGAACACACAATACACCATAATTTTTTTTTAACACAAAACATCCACCACAGCATTCATCAATGTGGTGAAAGGCACAAAGTTCTGTCAGTTCTCCTCCATTTCTCCCCGTAGTCGGGACCATAAACCTCCGCAGTCGCCGCTGCGGGCGGCCAGATGTACAGTCAAGGTAAGTCCAGAATCGGTGCTTCCCTACCGGAGACAGCGGCTTGAAGATGACGTAGGCTGCAGGCCGGCGGTCGGAGCGCTTCTCCAGGGATTCCTGGCGAGGTGGTAAGTAAGTAAGTCCCCGCCGCGGCTAGAAGCACCGCAGACCGCGGCTTCAAGTTATTGTAGGCCCCGGTCCGTGGGTCGGAGCTCTTCTCCTCCCGGGTCCCCAACGAGGGATCCCAGGCTCCGGACACCGCGCCAGCTAGAATCTCCGCAGACCATGGCTTCAGGCTGCCACGGGCCAGCGATCGGAGCACTCCCTTCTGGCGGCCCCCGGTGAGGGCTCGCCGGCTCCGCGATGAAAACTTCACGCTGCGCCCGCTGCTGAAGCTCCGGGCCTGTCTCCGGGAAAGGCCGCACCAATCCTTGGTGTTAGGCCGCGAGGGAGGCGACGTGGAAAAAGTCGCCTCTCCGTGGAGAAGACGAATCAAAAGCGGTTCCCCCCCTTAACCCCCCTCACCACCCCCACACAAGACACACAGAGAGACATTAAAACTAACATTTTGACATACTAAAAAAAAAAGTAGAATTGACTAACACGCTGCTGACAGGGCAGCCGTCTCGCAGCGCCCCCACCAACCAGCTTGCAGCTCTAACCCAAAAGGCCATTATTAATATGTTAAAAATTGTTTCTTATGGTTGGTAAATTGGCAACCAAAGTCATGTCCCAGATTAAGACAAGAGAAATACGGAAAATGCAGCCAATTTACACACAACTCACTTGCTGCAGCTTGTTAAATGATCATTATCTCCTTTAACAGTACAGGGTACAGAATAGATTGAGTGGAGGAATCCAGAACTCCTCTGTTCTCCGTCCAATCGTTTCATAGGTTCTCTCATATCCGTTAGCATTATATTCAAAAGATAGCACTTGTAGCAACATAACACTATCAATGTTGGACCGTATTGCCAGCTTCAGAAGAATAATCTTTGTAAATCCCTTTTTTGCCATCCAGTTGCACTTTATTGCGAGAACCTGAGCAAAACACAAAGTGCTGAGGAATTCAGGAGGACAAGCAGCATCTGTGGAGGGAATGGACAGATAACATATTGGGTCAGGATGCTTTTTCAGACCGATGGAGTAGGGAGGAGAAAGCTGGAGCAAAGAGATGGGAGCAGGGCAAAGCCTGGCAGGTGAATACGGTGAGGGGGATTTGATTGACCAATGGGTGTAAGTGACAAAGGCAAGAGGTGAAAATGAGACAAAAGTGTGTCAGATAAGGAGAGAAGAGGAGGAATAAAATGTAATGGCAGAAGGATTATTAGAGCCGACCAGAGAAAAGGCAATTCTGGATTTAGTGTTGTCCAATGAACCAGATATGATAAGAGAACTCGATGTAAAGGAACCGCTTGGAGGTAGTGATCATAATATGATTAGTTTTAACCTGCAATTTGAGAAGGAGAACGTTAAATCGGAAGTGGCAGTGATGCAGTTGAACAAAGGGGACTATGGAGGCATGAGAAGGGAGCTGGCCAAAGTAGACTGGAAAGGGATCCTAGCAGGAATGACGGTGGAACAGCAATGGCAGGAATTTCTGAGCATAATCCGGGAGACGCAGGATCATTTCATTCCAAATAGGAAGAAAGATTCTAAGGGGAGTAGGAGGCAACCGTGGCTGACAACAGAAGTTAGGGATAGAATAAAACTAAAAGAAAAGATGTATAACACAGCAAAGTGTAGCCGGAAGCCAGAGGATTGGGAAACTTTCATAGGACAACAGAAGGAAACAAAACAGGCAATACGGGCTGAAAAGATGAAGTACGAGGGGAAGCTGGCGAGGAATATAAAGAAGGACAGTTAAAGCTTCTTTAGATATGTTAAGGGAAAAGAATAGCAAAGTCAAATGTGGGTCCCTTGAAGGCAGACACGGTTGAAATTATTATGGGCAACAATGAAATGGCAGAAGAATTGAATAGGTACTTCGGATCTGTCTTCACTAAGGAAGACACAAACAATCTCCCAGATGTACTGGAGGACAGAGGATCTAAGGGGGTAGAGGAACTGAAATAAATTTTCATTAGGCGAGAAATAGTATTGGGTAGGCTAATGGGACTGAAGGATGATAAATCCCCTGGGCCTGATGGTCTGCATCCCAGGGTCCTCAGGGAGGTGGCTCTAGAAATAGTGGACGCATTGGCGATCATTTTCCAATGTTCAATAGATTCAGGATCAGTTCCTGTGGATTGGAGGATAGCTAATGTTATCCCACTTTTCAAGAAAGGAGCGAGAGAGAAAACGGTGAATTACAGACCAGTTAGCCTGACTTCGGTGGTGGGAAAGATGCTGGAGTCAATTATTAATGAGGTAATAATGGGGCAGTTGGATAGCGGTAAAAGGATTAGTCCAAGTCAACATGGATTTATGAAAGGGAAATCATGCTTGACTAATCTTCTGGAATTTTCTGAAGATGTGACAAGTAAAATGGATGAAGGGGTGCCAGTGGATGTAATGTATCTAGACTTTCAGAAAGCCTTTGATAAGGTCCCGCACGGGAGACTGGTGACTAAAATGAGAGCCCATTGTATTGGGGGTAGGGTGTTGACATGGATAGAAAATTGGTTGGCAGACCGGAAGCAAAGAGTAGGAGTGAACGGGTCTTTTTCAGAATGGCAGACAGTGGCGAGTGGAGTGCCGCAAGGCTCGGTGTTGGGGCCGCAACTGTTTACCATATATATTAATGATTTGGAAGAGGGAATTAGGAGCAACACTAGAAAGTTTGCGGATGACACAAAGCTGGGTGGCAGTGTGAAGAGGATGTTAGGAGGTTGCAGGGTGACCTGGACAGGTTGAGTGAGTGGGCAGATGCGTGGCAGATGCAGTATAATATAGATAAATGTGAGGTTATCCACTTTGGCGGCAAAAACAAGGGGGCAGATTATTATCTGAATGGGGTTAGGTTAGGTAAGGGGGAGGTACAGCGAGACCTGGGTGTCCTTGTACACTGAAAGTTGGCTTACAGGTACAGCAGGCAGTGAAGAAAGATAATGGAATGTTGGCCTTCATAACAAGAGGATTTCAGTATAGGAGTAAAGAGGTTCTTCTGCAGTTGTATAGGGCTCTGGTGAGACCACATCTGGAGTATTGTGTACAGTTTTGGTCTCCTAATTTGAGGAAGGACATCCTTGTGATTGAGGCAGTGCAGCGTAGGTTCACGAGATTGATTCCTGGGATGGCGGGTCTGTCATATGAGGAAAGATTGAAAAGACTAGGCTTGTATTCACTGGAGTTTAGAAGGATGAGGGGGATCTTATAGAAACATATAAAATTATAAAAGGCCTGGACAAGCTAGATGCAGGAAAAATGTTCCCAATGTTGGGCGAATCCAGAACCAGGGGCCACAGTCTTAGAATAAAGGGGAGGTCATTTAAGGCTGAAGTGAGAAAAAACTTTTTCACCCAGTGAGTTGTGAATTTATGGAATTCCCTGCCACAGAAGGCAGTGGAGGCCAAATCACTGGATGTATTTAAGAGAGAGTTAGATAGAGCTCTAGGTGCTAGTGGAGTCAAGGGATATGGGGAGAAGGCAGGCACGGGTTATTGATAGGGGACGATTAGCCATGATCACAATGAATGGCGGTGCTGGCTCAAAGGGCTGAATGGCCTCCTCCTGCACCTATTTTCTATGTTTCTAAGGATGGTTATGGATGGAATAGAATGAGGAGGGTAAAGGGGAAATAAAAAGGAAATAGGTGACCCAGGGATAGGAGGTGAGCATATAGATGAAGGGGATGGAGTATAGTGGCTGGGGGTGGGTGGGAGACAGTGGGAGAAATGTGTGCACTCTAGGGTCTTGAAATTGGAGAATTCAATGTTCATACTATTGGGTTTTAAGCTCCGTGAGCAGAATACGAGGTAAGCGTGTGGCCTCACTCTGACAATGGAGGAGGCCCAGGGCAGAAAGGTCAGCATAAAAGTGGGAAAAGCAGTTAGGAAGATCCAGCTGGCCTTGGCAGACAGAGCACAAGTATTAGGCAAAACAGTCACCTAGTTATGCTTGGTCTCGCCATTGTACAATAATCCACATTGGGAGTTCCGAATGCAGTAGAAAAGGTTTGAAGCAGTGCATATAAACCCCTCTCACTGGGAAGGGCTGCTTGGGACCCTGGATAAAAGTTAGAGAGGAGAAAGGACACATCTTGCACCTCCATTAGTTGGAGGGGAAAGTACCAGGGGAGGGGGACAGGTTGGTTGAGGAGGGATGAGCAAAACAAGAGATTGTGGATGTAGTAGTCTCTACAGAAAGTGGTAAGGGGTGAAGATTGGAAGGTGCGACTGGTGGCAGGATACATTGAAGGTTGTGGAAATATCGGAGAATGATGTGTTGGATGTGAAGGCTGGGTGAAAGATGAGGACCAGGAGATCTCCCCTTGTTCATCATGGGGAGGGGGAGTGCGAGCACAACTCTGGGACCCGCAGCAGACACAGTGAGGGCTTCACTCACAACCGTGGGGGGTGGAGGGGTGGAGGGGTGGGGGAGAGCCACGTTCACTGTAGAAGGAGCACATCTTGAATTTCCTAGAAAGAAATACCTCATCTTGGCTCCAAGTGCAGCAGATGGAGAAATTGAGATAAGGGATGGCATCCAATTGTCCTTCCAGATCATATTGGGCTCTTTTGGAGATCTTGGCACCCTGATTTGTATGCGGTGATGATGATTAACAGCTGTGTGTCCCAGCTGATTTGCAGAAGGCTCTTGCAAGTTGACAATGGAGTGGGAACATTGTTATAAAGGATCCAAAGTGATTTTAACTGCCCCAGGTTTGGATGAAGTAAGCTGTAAACAACCTAACATGCCATGATGTTGTAAATTTATAAAAAATATAACAGGCTTAAGAATTTCCTGAATCTGGTTATTGTGTGGAGGGTAAGAGCAGTCAATATAACATTTAATTTATCTTGATCTGACCTAGAGATGAAAAAGAGCCTGATTCTATTTCACTTGCAGGAGATAATGATTGAACAAATTACAAAGGATAAAATCACCCTCCACTCCGAAGGCAATAAAATAAAATATAAAATGCAGTAATGGTGGCAAATAATAGTGACTTCAGACAATGACTGATTCTTCAAATAAACTGATCGATAATTAAGTATTGAATAATTTAATTGACTTTATCCCTCAGAGTCAAACACATCCGTGAGTCCCTTCTGACCTTTATCTGCCTTTGTTGGAATCCCACCAAAATGCTTTGCTGCAAATGTTTGTTGCCTGCCAATGTAGATGAATGTGATTGAGGTATTTACTACAGGCCCCTGCTGCACAATTAAGCTTTGCATTGAAACTGAGATCCATGAAGCTTCTGCATGAAAATGCAATCACAGAGATTTATAAATCAGTCTTTGTGTAGCTACGTTTTTAAAGTGGATCGGTGATGGTAATTGCTTTTTTAATTTATTACACATGCGATCATGAACCTCTCTCACACTCTAGTTTGTATTAGAAATCTATTAATGGTGAAGAATTTTATTGATCTGCGTCCTTTTGTTGATCAAAGGGAAAAGATAAGACTTTTCTTGCATCAGCATAGCTACTGACTGATAACATTTTTCTTCCACTACTGATAACCTGAACTGATATTTAGCGCAGTGAAGCTGAATTAAATTTTAATGGGTAGTGGGTTTCAGAAACTGCCTGACTGACAGCAGAATAATCTCCATACTACTGAGATTGTCTTGTGCTTTAGTTCACCCCTCTGCGTGATCTACCTGGAATCAATCTTTACATTGTTGAAAAATATTCCTTCTTGAAAAATCTCCAAATATTTCTTCAAATACATTCTCTAATTGTGCACTTGGGATGAAATTATCCTGGAAGGCATTGTAACAATTAGATAAATGGATGACTGTGGCCTTTAATTAAAGTACTACATACACATTGGAAGGAAACTATTTTAAAATGTAATGCCACCAACAAAGCACAGTAATGTATTATTAAGTACAAACAAGTGCAAAGGTGCTGCTATAGATTGGAAAGGGCAATAAAAAGTCATTGTGCAAAACAAATCCTTGAATAAAAATGGTACTGTTTGGAACTGGCAAGCCACATAATGCCCCAGTTGCAAAAGTATGTCAATTATTTTTCACTTTATCTTCAATGCACAATTTTTTTTTCACTTTCAATTACAGTCACAAAGCTATGCATCTCTTTACAAAGACGCAACAGAAAAAACACAATGTTGATATGATTTAAAAGCATGAATGAGCCAAATGAATGCCAGGGATAGAATATTTAGGTGATAATAACACAAATTGTAAAGAAGAAAACAAATTAGACCATCAACTAAAACCAAAACTGGTTGCAATCTGCTAATATTTCCTTGATGTACATGCTGGGACTATTTGCTGATTCAGAGGGCCTGCAGGTAGAGCCATCAATCTTTGAAACCTTTCTTTTCTAGTGTACCAAATGTAGAGAATTAAACTAAATGTAATGATCTAAATTCCATGAAGAAACAAGGAACTGCAGATGCTGCTTTACTAAAAAAGACACAAAGTGCTGGAGTAACTCCACTTTTTAAGAAGGGAGGGAGAGAGAAAACGGGAATTACAGACCAGTTAGTCTAACATCGGTAGTGGGGAAACTGCTAGAGTCAGTTATTAAAGATGGGATAGCAGCACATTTGGAAAGTGGTGAAATCATTGGACAAAGTCAGCATGGATTTACGAAAGGTAAATCGTGTCTGACGAATCTTATAGAATTTTTCGAGGATGTAACTAGTAGAGTGGATAGGGGAGAACCAGTGGATGTGTTGTATCTGGACTTTCAGAAGGCTTTCGACAAGGTACCACATAAGAGATTAGGATACAAACTTAAATCACACGGTATTGGGGGTTCAGTATTGATGTGGATAGAGAACTGGCTGGCAAACAGGAAGCAAAGAGTAGGAGTAAACGGGTCCTTTTCACAATGGCAGGCAGTGACTAGTGGGGTACCGCAAGGCTCAGTGCTGGGACCCCAGCTATTTACAATTTATATTAATGATCTGGACGAGGGAATTGAAAGCAACATCTCCAAGTTTGCGGATGACACTAAGCTGGGGGGCAGTGTTAGCTGTGAGGAGGATGCTAGGAGACTGCAAGGTGACTTGGATAGGCTGGGTGAGTGGGCAAATGTTTGGCAGATGCAGTATAATGTGGATAAATCTGAGGTTATCCACTTTGGTAGCAAAAACGGGAAGGCAGACTATTATCTAAATGGTGGCCGATTAGGAAATGGGGAGATGCAGCGAGACCTGGGTGTCATGGTACACCAGTCATTGAAAGTAGGCATGCAGGTGCAGCAGGCAGTGAAGAAAGCGAATGGTATGTTGGCCTTCATAGCAAGAGGATTTGAGTATAGGAGCAGGGAGGTTCTACTGCAGTTGTACAGGGTCTTGGTGAGACCACACCTGGAGTATTGCGTACAGTTTTGGTCTCCAAATCTGAGGAAGGACATTATAGCCATAGAGGGAGTGCAGAGAAGGTTCACCAGACTGATTCCTGGGATGTCAGGACTTTCATATGAAGAAAGACTGGATAGACTTGGCTTATATTCGCTAGAATTTAGGAGATTGAGAGGGGATCTTATAGAAACGTACAAAATTCTTATGGGGTTGGACAGGCTAGATGCAGGAAGATTGTTCCCGATGTTGGGGAAGTCCAGGACAAGGGGTCACAGCTTAAGGATAAGGGGGAAATCCTTTAAGACCGAGATGAGGAAAAACTTTTTCACACAGAGAGTGGTGAATCTCTGGAACTCTCTGCCACAGAGGGAAGTTGAGGCCAGTTCATTGGCTATATTTAAGAGGGAATTAGATGTGGCCCTTGTGGCTAAAGGGATCAGGGGGTATGGAGAGAAGGCAGGTACGGGATACTGAGTTGGATGATCAGCCATGATCGTATTGAATGGCGGTGCAGGCTCGAAGGGCCGAATGGCCTACTCCTGCACCTATTTTCTATGTATCTATGTATGTAACTCAGCGGGTCAGGCAGCATCTCTGGAGAACATGAATAGGTGATTTTTGGGCCAGGAACCTTCTTCGGCTGAGATTCAATGGTTTTATAGAGTTCTCATTTATACTGTCTGGATAAATGTCATCTAAATGTAGTCTACAAAAATAGCATCTGCTGTGTTTCAGCCCTTCCTTCCCAGTCTAGCATGCTGACACCATTCAACAGATCAGGCAGCATCCGTAGCTATGTTTTGTGTACGACTTCAACTTGAAACATTACTCTGTTTCTGTGCAAAGATTAGGGAGGAAGGGAAGGGGGGGGGGGAAGGGGAGTCAGTCTCAGTCTACCCCATGACAGAAGGGGGAGGAGTTCTAAAGTTTGATAGCCACAGGGAAGAAAGATCTCCTGTGGCATTCTGTCCTGCACCTTGGTGGACTGCCTGGGAGTTTCTGGCATTTGCTTTTGTTACAGGCAGAAAGTACTTGCTTTTCCTCTTTTGATTTGCATTTATGCACTTTCTGAACCCACCGGGTATATATAAGTCCTTTTTATCTTCTCTTCTTTGCCTCTTCTCATCATCTATTACCTACTCTTCCCCGAGGCTTGCCAGCCAACCCTTCCACCTCCACTTTTATCTAATTAATTCCCCAATTATTTATTTTCCTGTACAGATCTTTGAATACTTTCCACCTTATTAGGTTTTATGTTTCCTGGCAAGGATCCTCACCTGACCATCCTCTTCAACACTTTCCTTCAATTCATCACTTACTTTCTCCCCACATATTCATTCCCTGGTTTTTCATTCCCATGCCTCTTCTGAGTCCATACTCTTCCCCTTCTCTATTCTGGCATGCCTATTATGGATGTCCTGCTTATTCCTTCCTTTGCTTTGGATTTATCCGCAATTCCATTCCTGGTCATGCGATCTTCTTGAGCTACCTTCCACCCATATACATTGGGTGACAGGGGTCATTCTTGTTGGAATTTCCTTTGATCTCTGATCTCAGATGCTTATCACCTGATATATTCCCACTGGTTTAGCCCCCTTTGACTCAACCCCACTAACTCAATGTGCTAGGGCCTCACAACATTGAGTAGAGCTATTTTGTGGTGTGAATACTTAAGTAGCTCAATGAAAAATAAGTAATAATTCACAGGATGAATCTTGTAAGAAGCACAAGTATTGCAAATGTGCCGTGTAGCAAAGAAGAGCTTTACAATGAACTGCTCTGGGTAACATGAATGTGTCAAATTCCTGTGATTAAACAGCAGCATCAGGGCAAATACAAGTGAGAAGTTCGAGCATGGTTATGAATTTTCAAGTAACCATGAGCATGATGGTGAATCTCTGTTTTTAATGAGAAAGTGACAAAGAATTGCGATGTGAATTGAGTGCCCTATGAAATCAATAGAAAAAATTGCCCGAACACAGCAAGAAACAAGAACTTTGGGATGAAGTCCTTTGAGAAATGCTGGTATTACAGTAAGTTGCTATGATAACTGTGAACAGGGAATACTATGGTGAATCATTGTTATGTACAAAAGCATTATAGCAATTTACTACAAGAAAGATGTATCACAGTTATTTGCTCTTAGAAATCTATGTATGTTTAGAAGCATATTTGGTAGCATTAGATACTCAACAGGAGGAGGAAATTCAGGGAATGTATTTGGTAGAAGCTCTTTGGTAGAAGTTCCAAGCTGGCAAATGGAAACATATTTGGGAGGTAAACTATCTGCTCTTCCGTTGATGTCATATCATAGAGTGATCCAGCGTGTAAAAAAACGCATTCAATCATGACTGATCTATCTCTCCCTCCTAACCCCATTCTCCTGCCTTCTCCCCATAACCTCTGACACCCGTACTAATCAAGAATCTATCTATCTCTGCCTTAAAAATATCTACTGACTAGGCCTCCACAGCCTTCTGTGGCAAAGAATTCCACAGATTCACCACCCTCTAAAAAAAATTCTCCTCATCTCCTTCCTAAAAGAACGTCCTTTAATTCTGAGGCCATGACCTCTAGTCATAGACTCTCCCACTTGTGGAAACATCCTCTCCACATCCATTCTATCCAAGCCTTTCAGTATTCTATTCTAATTGTGCCAGTCTCTACCACTTCTTCTGGCAGCTCATTCTACATTGACCATTGACCAATGTCAATAAAGATCTCTAATCAAATCACGTTAATTCAAGTTTATTGTATATACAACTATGGTGAGGTACAGGTGCAATGAAAATGATGTCATGATTAGTCGGAGTATAGGAGGGAGATTGAATATCTGATTGAATGATGCCAGAACCAGAATTGGGATGGCACAATGGTTGAGCTGCTGCCTTACAGTGCCAAAGTCCTGTGTTCAATCCTGACTACAGGTGCTGTTTGTGTCGAGTTTGTACGTTCTCCCTGTGCTCATGTGGATTTTCTCCAGGTGCTCTGGTTTCCTTCTACATTCCAAAGACGTGCAGGATTATACATTAATTGGCTTCTGTAAATTGTTCCAATGTGTAGTACAGACGTAGTATACTGGATGGCGCAGATTCAGAGAGCCAAAGTGCCTGTTTCCACACTATATCTCTAAACTAAACTACATACTCACCATCCTCTGTGTGAAAAAGATGTCCTTTGGGTCCTTTTCAAAATCGTTCCCCTCTCACTTTAAACCTTAGACCTCTTGTTTTAGACTCTCCTACCTTGGGGAAGAGTCTGTGACTTGTAACCTCATGATTTCAAGATAGCTCCTTAAACTCACCCCGCAATATCCTATACTCCAGAGAAGATATCCATACTATTCAACTTCTCTTCAGAACTCAAACTCTCTAGTCCAGATAACATCCTCGTAAATCTTTTTTGCATTTCTTTCTTGTTTAATAGATTTCTTCCTATAGCAGGGTTACCAGAACTGTACACAGTACTCCAAATGTGGTCTTACCAACATCAGGACATCCCAACTCTTGTACTTAATATAATGAAGGCATGCTTACCGTCATCACCACCCTGTCTACAACATTCTCCTAGGTCCTTATAATTTACCGTGTTAGTCCTACCCTGATTTGTCTTACCAAATTGCAACACCTTGCATTTACCTGAATTAATCTCCATCTGCCATTGCTCAGGCCATTGGCCCAGTTGATCAACATTCCATTGTGATTGTAGATTATCTTCTTAGCCCATTGACCAATGCAATAAATAACTCCAATCAAATCAAGTTAAGTTGATTTTATTGTCATATACACAATTCTGGGTGCGATGAAAATGATGTAATGATTAGTTAGAGTACAGGAGAGAGATTAAAAATCTGATTGAATGATGCCAGAACACAAATCTTGGTCTCAACATCAACAAGACCAAGGAGTTGATTGTTGACTTCAGAGGTGAAGGCAGAGGATCCACAACTTGTCTACATTCACGAGACCACAGTGGAGAGAATGACCAGCTTCAAATTCCTAGGTGTGCACATCTCTGCAGATCAGTCCTGAGTCCAATACGTCGATGCAATCACAAAGAATGCTCATCAACTCCTCTACTTCCTTCGAAGATTCGCTATGCTGATGAATATTCTATTGAACTGCTACTGGTGTACAATAAGGAACATACTGTGTGATCTCATTATGGTCTGATTCGGCCGCTTGAATGCCCAGGAATGAATGAATTACAGAGTGGTAGGCATTGTTTGTCAGGTCCCTTCCACATGATCGAAGGGACCTGTAGGAGGCGCTGCTTCAAGAAGCATCCAAGTCTCACACTCATTTTGCTCCTACAGTCAAGAAGAAGGTACAGGAATCTGAATACCATGACTGTCAGGTTCAAGAATAACTTCCTCCCAACAACCATCAGGTTCTTGAACACAACACTATGCAAACCTGAGCAATTATGAACTACTTTGTTTGCATGAAGGACTTTGTTTTCTGCACTGGTATTATGGTTATTAACTTATTGATTTGTTTTATTATTATATAATGTCTGTGTGTATTGTGTTTATCAGCCTGTTAAGCCCCAGCAAGTAAGAATTTCATTGTCATATATACCAATAATGGAATAATGAACACTCTTGACTCTTGAAATCTTAATTACAGCCACAATGCAGGCACATAGATTTGGACAGCACACAAAAAGAAAAATGATACATAAATTACACATAACATTTGTAAAAAAAATCTATTACTGTAAATACAATAGAACCAAAACAAGTCCATTTTAGTGCCAGAAGTTGACTAGTATTCCATTGTCATTGTTGTTTATTGTTTAGTTTATGGTAACGAGCCATCCACATTGTACATACATGATAAAGGGAATAGCATGAATAACGTTTAATGCAAGATAAAGTCAGTAAAGTCCAATCAAAGATATTCCGAGGGTCTCTAATGAGATTGGTACTAGTTCAGGATTGGTCTCTAGTTGTTGGTAGGATGATTCAGCTGCCTGATAACAGCTGGGAAGAAACCGTCCCTGAAACTGGAGGTGTGCTTATTCACACAGAAGAGAGAGTGGCCGAGGCGCGACTCATCCTTGATTATGCTGCTGGCCTTGCCGAGGCAACATGAGGTGTAAATTGAGTCAATGGAATGGAGGTTGGTTTGAGTGATGGTTTGGGCTGCGTCCACAATTCTCTTCAATTTCTTGTGGTCATGGATGGAGCTGTTCCCAAACCATGTTGTGATGCATCTTGATAAAATGCTTTCCACAACGCATATGTAGAGGTTGGTGAGAGTTGTTGGGGACGTGCTGAAGTTCCTCAGCCTTCTAAGGAAGTAGAGGTGTTGGTGTGCTTTCTTGCCCATTGCTTCAATATAGGTGGTCCAGGAAATTTGTTGGATGCTTACTCCTAGGTATTTGAAGCTATCAACCATCTCTACTTCGGCGCCATCAATGCAAACCAGGTTATGTGTACCGCTTTGCTTCCTGAAGTCGATCACTATCTCCTTTGTCTTGCTGATATTGAGAGAAAGGTTGTTGTCTCAACACCAGGTCACAAGGTTCCCGTGGTAAGATTAGGGATCTGCAAGTTGGTTCAAGAGCCTGATAGTTGTAGGAAAGCAGCTGTTCTCGAATCTGGTAGTATGGCAGTTATACCTCCTGCCTGATAGTTACAGTGAGAAGAGGCCATGGCCTGGTTTGTGGGTGATGATGGACGCATGTTGGGCTGCGCCTCGTATAGATGCTTTTGATGGAGAGGAGGGATGTGCTTGTGATGGACCGGGCGTAGCCTACCACTCTTGCATGCCTCTTGCAGCCTCTTGCATTCCTGTGTGGGGCAATGCCGCACAGGCCACGATGCAACCTGTCAAGGAACTTGCTACAAAACATCTGTAGTAGTTTGTTAGATTATTTGGAGACATGTTGAGATGAAAAGTTTCAAACTGAAACAATATCTGTTAATTTACCTCCACATATGCTGCCTGACTCACTGAGTTCTCCGGCTTCTCTCCTTTTTTTGTGACTGATTCCAACATCTGCAGGCCCATTCTTTGGAAAGTGAACCAACGTGTCACACACGTGACCAGCGGTCATCACAAAGTAATACATTAAAACATTCTTGTAAGAGATTAATCTTATTCATAGCTATTTTCCTACCTACAAAAATATAATGCATGTCTGCTAAAGTTATGAACATTCTAGCTTTTTCAAATTCACAGTTTGTTTAATGCTTCCGTGTGATGTCACACACATGACCAGTCACATTTTACCTCTGACCCTAAACAAACATTGTCAGCATACCATATAAAAATTCCACTTGATTAACCGAAAAAAATATGAATGGTATATACAGTATAAAACAATATACCAGTAATGCTTTCAGAATTAGAAGAGATGCATTCCACAATTTTCCATCTTGTTGGTCACACACGTGACTATGAATGGGCCTGCAGTGTTTTTCACCTCAATGAAGAAAAATATCGGTTGAGAAAATAAACTGCCTATGTATAATCGGCCATTTTGCAGTATTAGCCAAGATCAAATTAAGCCCCAATAGGTAATGTTCAAATCTCTGTCCAGACTGTCCTCACTCACATCTGGGATTGTTTGTTTATTTGTCTACTAATCTCCTTTACAAACTAATGAACGGAGAGATGAAATCTGAGAATAGGCATTGGTCTCACAACAGAAAGAGTAATTATATGTAATGTGCCTGTCCCACTGAGGCGATTTTTCAGGCGATTGCCAGCGACTGTTCCGGCAGTTGCCGGCAGTCACCTGAAAAATCGGCAAATAGAACAGCAACTTTCAAAATGGAAAACAGACACAGACACCCCACCCCCCCATCAAAGTTTGTTTCTTAAAAAGCAGATAGCAACAAACGTTAAAGGTAAACCATGGCAATCTTTGATTGATTCGTCAGGAGGGAGTGGCAAGATCTACAATGAGCACAAACGTTGCTCAGTGCTTCTCAGGCTCCACTCACAGAACAAAGTAAAAGTTAGCACAATTGTACATTTTTCTTATCAGTAAATCACTCCTACCTAGTCTGAATATGGCATGACTGAAAGATTCTATCACCTTTCAGAATATAGGAAAAGTTGTGTCCAATTCAAGCTCATCCAATAACAAGTTATTACTTATCTCTGGAGCGTCAGCTATTTTTTTCAATCTTGGCTTCTTTATGGCCTTGATAGAGCACATGTTATTATTGCAGGATTCCATCTTAATTTCTTTATTAAAAAGACAACCTGTCCTCCATATTGTGTTCCATGTAATTTGAAAAGTCATTCAGACTTGGCACGGTCCATTCTTTTGTTCTACTAGACCATGTTTTTGTAGAAGAACAACTCAATTTTAGATTTAACTATTAGATTTGACTACTGGCTCTTTCATTCCTCCTTTTTATCAAACATGATAACATTCACAGTCCTCAGTAGGTACACACAATGGTCGCAAGTATTAGAGCAATGATTAGCAGAATAATAGAGCCATAATATATCACAGTACCTCAAAGTCCACCTAACTAAAAGTACGGCCAACAGTTCAATAGTACCCCAAAGTCCATCAAACCAATGGTATGGCAACCAGTTCTCACTCTCTTCATTGACAACCATCCTGATGAAGCTTGTTTAGGGTTGATGGATCAGGTGCCACCTGTAGGCGGTGTAATCCTTTCAGCCGATATTGGGGTTGTGCCATAAAGTTTGCACCTGTCCAAGGGTGTTGCCAGTCTCTTCGGAGAGCATTGCACAGGTGTCCCCCCCCCCCCTCCCTCTCGGCCTGTGGTGGGGTTCACCACCTTGAGCAAGATGCTAGCGTATCTGTGGGTTTGGACAGCTTCTCCTCCCAGTAGGTTTGGGTGGCCTGCTTTTACATCACCACGTAGAAGCGGCTGCTGTACTGGAAGCCAAAGACAAAGTCACCATAGATTGTGGTCTGTGTTGACGTAGAAGGTGCCACTGAAGTTGATGGCGTTGAACTCCTCAAATCTGACAGCAAGGCCAGGGTCAGAGTTGGCGGTCTGCAGATAGGGAGAACACCGATGTGCCTTCCCGAGCCCCCATTCGCTGGGATGGTATTTCAGTCTCAGTCACAGAGGCCGACGTCAGGAAATCCTTCAGAGGGGTGAACCCTCGAAAAGCGCTTGGACCTGATGGTATACCTGGTCGTGTTCGAAAAACCTGTGCGGACCAACTGGCTGGAGTTTTTACGGACATTTTCAACCTCTCACTTCTGAGGTCTGAGGTTCCCACCTGCTTCAAAAGGGGATCAATTATACCAGTGCCCAAGAATAGTAAGGTGACGTGCCTCAATGACTATCGACCTGTGGCACTAACGCCTGTGGTGATGAAGTGCTTTGAGAGGTTGATCATGACGCAGATCAACTCCTACCTCGACAAAAACCTGGACCCACTGCAGTTCGCTTACCGCCACAACAGATCAACGGTGGATGTGATCTCGCTGGCCCTCCACTCCGCTCTGGACCACTTGGACACCAAAACTCATATGTCAGGCTGTTATTCATCGATTACAGCTTGGCATTTAATACAATCATCCCCTCCAAGCTGGTTACCAAACTCTCAGAACTGGGTCTCTGCGCATCCCTCTGCAATGGGATCCTCGACTTCCTCACTCACAGACCACAGTCTGTTCGTATTGGTGGAAATGTGTCAGACTCGATAACAATCAGCACGGGAGCACCTCAAGGCTGCGTGCTCAGCCCCCTGCTGTACTCACTCTATACTCATGACTGCGTAGCCGAACATAGTGCGAACTCCATCATCAAGTTCGCTGACGATACCACTGTTGTGGGACGTATCACTGATGGGGATTTCAGAGTATAGAAGAGAGTTCGAGCAACTGTCCATATGGTGCCAGCACAATAACCTGGCCCTCAACACCAGCAAAACCAAGGAACTGATTGTTGGCTTTGGAAGGAGTAGGATGGGGACCCACAGTCCCGTTTATATCAATGGGTCGATGGTTGAAAGGGTCAAGAGCTTCAAATTCCTTGGCGTGCACATCTCTGAAGATCTTTCCTGGTCCGAGAACACTGATGCCATTATTAAGAAAACACATCACCGCCTCTACTTCCTGAGAAGATTATGGAGAGTCGGTTTGTCAAGGAGGACTCTCTCTAACTTCTACAGGTGCAAAGTAGAGAGCATGCTGACCGGTTGCATCGTGGCTTGGTTCGGCAACTTGAGCGCCCTGGAGAGGAAAAGACTACAAAAAGTAGTAAACACTGCCCAGTCCATCATCGGCTCTGACCTCCCTTCCATCGAGGGGATCTATCACAGTCGCTGCCTCAAAAAGGCTGGCAGTATCATCAAGGACCCACACCATCCTGGCCACACACTCATCTCCCTACTACCTTCAGGTAGAAGGTACAGGAGCCTGAAGACTGCAACGACCAGGTTCAGGAATAGCTACTTCCCCACAGCCATCAGGCTATTAAACCTGGCTCGGACATAACACTGAACTTTATTAGCCAATACTGTTATTTGCACTTGATCAGTATATTGATTCATGTGTATATATTTATAGAATGCCTTGTAGTCAATGCCTACTATGTTCTGTTGTGCTGAAGCAAAGCAAGAATTTCATTATCCTATCAGGGACACATGACAATAAACTCACTTGAACTTGAACTTGACTTGAACTCCCTGCCCTTGTTGTGCACTACCCAGTTAGGATCGATCTGCATTGTCCCGTTTGGAACTTCCTCAGGTCAGTCTCACTGATGGCGCTGTTCTCGGGGCACATGTCATAGATATCTGGGATGTTGTTGTCAAAGTCGTCCTTGCAGGTGTCTCCTCTGTAGTCACCATCGGCATCGATCTGGTCAGGGTTGGGAAGAAAACGGCAATTGTTCTTCTCATCAGAAACGCCATCATTGCCATCCTCATCAATGTCCTGATTGTCATCACACTGATTACCCACCAGGTCTGAGTTATTGTCTTCCTGGATAGGGTGATGCATAATCTCTTTCAAGAGATCCTTCTGTTTCAAAATGTTCAACTTCTCTCTCTCTAGACCCTTGGACGCAGTCGGGAGACCCGGATGGTAGTTTGCCTCCCTGGTGCCAGGGTCTGTGATGTGTCTCAACGTGTCCAAGATATCCTGAAAGGGCAGGGAGAGGAGCCCGAGGTCGTGATACATATAGGTACCAATGACATAGGTACAAAAAGAGAAGAGGTCCTGAAAGGAGAATTTAGGGAGTTAGGAGGGGAGTTAAAGAGAAGGACAGCAAAGGTAACAATCTCGGGATTACTGCCTGTGCCACGCGACAGTGAGAGTAGGAATGGAGCGAGGTGGAGGATAAATGCGTGGCTGAAGGACTGGTGCAGAAGGCAGGGATTCAAATTTCTGGATCATTGGGACCTCTTTTGTGGAAGGTTCGACCTGTACAAAAAGGATGGGTTGCACTTGAACCTGAGGGGGACCGATATCCTGGCGGGGAGATCTGCAAAGGCTACTGGGGAGACTTTAAACTAGAATGGTTGGGGGGAGGGACTCAAATAGAGAATGCTATTAGACAGTGTGTGAGGCAGGAGGCAGAGAAGGAAAGCACTCAGACCCAACATGTTGGGGGGAAAGAAGAAAACAATAATAAACAGAGAATAAGAGGTGGTGGGGTTCTTAAATGGGTGAGCAGAGAAACAGAGGGGTGTAAAATGCGGGCGGAAGCAATAGGTAGCAAGGTGAAAAGTAAAAGTGGCAGGCAGACAAATCCACGGCAAAAATCAAAAAGAGCCACTTTTCAACATAATTGTATAAGGGGTAAGAGCGTTGTAAAAACAAGCCTGAAGGCTTTGTGTCTCAATGCAAGGTCATTCGTAATAAGGTGGATGAGTTGAACGTGCAGATAGCAATTAATGATTATGATATAGTTGAGATCACGGAGACATGGCTCCAGGGTGACCAAGGCTGGGAGCTGAACATCCAGGGATATTCAATATTCAGGAGGGATAGAGAGAAAGGAAAAGGAGGTGGGGTAGCATTGCTGGTTAGAGAGGAGATTAACGCAGTGGAAAGGAAGGACATTAGCTTGGAGGATGTGGAATCGGTATGGGTAGAGCTGCGAAACACTAAGGGGCAGAAAACGCTGGTGGGTGTTGTGTACAGGCCACCTAGCAGTAGTAGTGAAGTTGGGGATGGCATCAAACAGAAAATTAGAAATGCGTGCAACAAAGGCAAAACAGTTATAATGGGTGACTTCAATCTACATATAGATTGGGTGAATCAAATTGGCAGGGGTGCTGAGGAAGAGGATTTCTTGGAATATATTAGGGATAGTTATCTAAACCAACATGTAGAGGAACCAACGAGCGAGCAGGCTATTCTAGACTGGGTATTGAGTAATGAGGAAGGGTTAGTTAGCAGACTTGTTATGCGTGCCCCCTTGGGCAAGAGTGACCATAATATGGTTGAGTTCTTCATTAGGATGGAGAGTGACATTGTTAATTCAGAAACAACGGTTCTGAACTTAAAGAAAGGTAACTTTGAGGGTATGAGACGTGAATTGGCCAAGATTGACTGGCAATTAGTTCTAAAAGGGTTGACGGTGGATATGCAATGGAAGGCATTTAAAGACTGCATGGATGAACTACAAAAATTGTTCATCCCAGTTTAGCAAAAGAATAAATCAGGGAAGGTAGTGCTTCCGTGGATAACAAGGGAAATCAGGGATAGTATCAAAGCAAAAGATGATGCGTACAAATTAGCCAGAAAAAGCAGCATACCAGAGGACTGGGAGAAATTCAGAGACCAGCAGAGGAGGACAAAGGGCTTAATTCGGAAAGGGAAAGTAGATTATGAAAGGAAACTGGCAGGGAACATAAAAACTGACTGCAAAAGTTTTTATAGATATGTGAAGAGAAAGAGATTAGTTAAAACAAATGTAGGTCCCTTGCAGTCAGAAACAGGTGAATTGATCATGGGGAACAAGGATATGGCGGACCAATTGAATAACTACTTTGGTTCCGTCTTCACTAAGGAAGACATAAATAATCTGCCGGAAATAGCAGGGGGCCGCGGGTCAAAGGAGATGGAGGAACTGAGTGAAATCCAGGTTAGTCGGGAAGTGGTGTTGGGTAAATTGAATGGATTAAAGGCCGATAAATCACCAGGGCCAGATAGGCTGCATCCCAGAGTACTTAAGGAAGTAGCTCCAGAAATAGTGGATGCATTAGTGATAATTTTTCAAAACTCTTTATATTCTGGAGTAGTTCCTGAGGATTGGAGGGTAGCAAACGTAACCCCACTTTTTAAGAAGGGAGGGAGAGAGAAAACGGGGAATTACAGACCAGTTAGTGTAACATCGGTAGTGGGGAAACTGCTAGAGTCAGTTATTAAAGATGGGATAGCAGCACATTTGGAAAGTGGTGAAATCATTGGACAAAGTCAGCATGGATTTACGAAAGGTAAATCGTGTCTGACGAATCTTATAGAATTTTTCGAGGATGTAACTAGTAGAGTGGATAGAGGAGAACCAGTGGATGTGTTGTATCTGGACTTTCAGAAGGCTTTCGACAAGGTACCACATAAGAGATTAGGATACAAACTTAAATCACACGGTATTGGGGGTTCAGTATTGATGTGGATAGAGAACTGGCTGGCAAACAGGAAGCAAAGAGTAGGAGTAAACGGGTCCTTTTCACAATGGCAGGCAGTGACTAGTGGGGTACCGCAAGGCTCAGTGCTGGGACCCCAGCTATTTACAATTTATATTAATGATCTGGACGAGGGAATTGAAAGCAACATCTCCAAGTTTGCGGATGACACTAAGCTGGGGGGCAGTGTTAGCTGTGAGGAGGATGCTAGGAGACTGCAAGGTGACTTGGATAGGCTGGGTGAGTGGGCAAATATTTGGCAGATGCAGGATAATGTGGATAAATGTGAGGTTATCCACTTTGGTGGCAAAAACGGGAAGGCAGACTATTATCTAAATGGTGGCCGATTAGGAAATGGGGAGATGCAGCGAGACCTGGGTGTCATGGTACACCAGTCATTGAAAGTAGGCATGCAGGTGCAGCAGGCAGTGAAGAAAGCGAATGGTATGTTGGCCTTCATAGCAAGAGGATTTGAGTATAGGAGCAGGGAGGTTCTACTGCAGTTGTACAGGGTCTTGGTGAGACCACACCTGGAGTATTGCGTACAGTTTTGGTCTCCAAATCTGAGGAAGGACATTATAGCCATAGAGGGAGTGCAGAGAAGGTTCACCAGACTGATTCCTGGGATGTCAGGACTTTCATATGAAGAAAAACTGGATAGACTTGGCTTATACTCGCTAGAATTTAGGAGATTGAGAGGGGATCTAATAGAAACGTACAAAATTCTTATGGGGTTGGACAGGCTAGATGCAGGAAGATTGTTCCCGATGTTGGGGAAGTCCAGGACAAGGGGTCACAGCTTAAGGATAAGGGGGAAATCCTTTAAGACCGAGATGAGGAAAAACTTTTTCACACAGAGAGTGGTGAATCTCTGGAACTCTCTGCCACAGAGGGTAGTTGAGGCCAGTTCATTGGCTATATTTAAGAGGCAGTTAGATGTGGCCCTTGTGGCTAAAGGGATCAGGGGGTATGGAGAGAAGGCAGGTACGGGATACTGAGTTGGATGATCAGCCATGATCATATTGAATGGCGGTGCAGGCTCGAAGGGCCGAATGGCCTACTCCTGCACCTATTTTCTATGTATCTATTTATCTATGGTCATACGATAGAGCTCAAAATGCTTCAAGATTGTTGATCAAATGTGGTTTGTCTTTCCGAAGTTGTGACCAAAGGCTTTGCACTTCCTCCTGATCTGTAAAGATGTTCTTTCTTCTGTATGGCTCAGCTTTACATGGAGCTGCAGGTAGCGATCAATTAGAAACACCTTGCTCCATCCTGGGTGGGGGCAAGGTCTTTCACGCACCTCTTCATGCTGCTCTTTTATATGTTTCTTAAGTCCGTCAACTCCACTGTAAACAGCACAGCAACCCTTATACTGACATCGATACATGGTGGGGAAATCTTCCCTTTTCAAGTTTGACTTTGGTTTCCGGCCACATTTGTGTCCAGATTGTTTTTTCACATCCTTAATATTGCACTTCTTAACTGGTAACTTACTCTTCTTCTTCCAATATGGTTGAAAAGACTCATTTGAAGAACGATTCTTAACTTTTATTTCTTTTACTTCTCCGTCATCTTCATTTGATAAATACCTTTCAGAAAGATCACTGGACTCCAATCCATCCACAACATAATTTCTTATAGAACAAGATGCTTCATTGCAGTTAACTGTATTTTTTTTCACATTTCCAAGAGCATTCTGTATATTCAGGATCTGAGCGCAAGAACATGTCCTTCTTCAATGGGGATTCCGAGTTGTACACATCCACTGACCCGCGAAGTGGCTCCACTGTCTGTATAAGGCTGAAAGTCTGCTAACACTGGGACAGGTTGATGCTTCGCAACATTATCACCCTCACCATTTTCAGTCACTGTTCCATTCCGAGGTGAAAGGGTTATTGAACCATCCAGAACTTCCTCCATTGAGTCCTTATTTCTACTGGATGGGCACTGTCCCTCATTCAAAACAACACTGCAACTTGAATGCATGTCCAGGATGTAACTGTGGCAAAGTGGAATCCTGCCTCACCACAACACCAACTAGCTTCTTCCCCTCTGTTATCAGAGTTCTGAACAGTCCTTCCAATTGCTAGGATTCTGCCTGATTCACCTCTACCCCATTGCAGACATTGGGCTTTGTCTTTGGAACTGGTGTGCTATAATGCTCAGAACTATATTCTCCACACTAACCTTTCCTTTGCTCTACCTATTTCACCCCCTACCTACCTACCTTCCTTCCGGCACCAGCCCGTTAGGCAGGCGGGATACAGGGCAAGCGGGGGGAGCGCTGTCTGAGTGAAATTCACAAGGTGATACAGACACACACCGCGATGAACAGGAAGGTTGCCGCTGTAATTAAGATAGTGAAAGCACAGTGTACGGTAAGTCCTTTAAAAGAGAGGGGGTGTGGAGAATAAGGGAGATGGAGTGGAGACAACTTTTAAGAAGCCAGAGATACACAGCTGTGAAGCTCGGCGGACATTTAACATTACTGGTCAGTTATCCTTGGTTCTGAAAACTACTGCTTACGGGTTTTTTTCCCCCCCAATGAGCCAATGAAATTTACTGGTCAGCACCGGTTACAACCTACGAGAACCTTCGACCTCCTGGCAACCCACTAGGACCTCCTGGCGACCTACCTACAGCATGAGAATTCTCGCTACTCTCCATGGGGGCTTCATTCTGGTCGCCGCTAATTTTTCAACGTTCGTGGCGACCATAATGAGGCTGCGACGAGTTCCCAGAATGCAGGAACTCCTCACAACCATGAAGACGACTCCCCGGCAACAACCTGAGAACATGTGGCGATCATGTGGTGACTGCAGAGTCTCCTGCAGTCGCCTAAAAAGTCACCCAAGTGGGACCAGCCCATAATACTAGAATTTTGGCAAAAATCTTCAGGCTCCACAATTACTTAACACGGGTAATATCAACAGGTGACACAGGTAATACAAGTTGATGTTAATTTTCAGGGAGTTGTTAATTCCTTTCCTAATCCCTTGACCCTCCAATATGTGAGAATCGTGGGGGGGGGGGGGGGAAAGTATATGATTGTAGACACAAAATGCTGGAGTAATTCAGCGGGACATGCTGAGTATATGATTGAATTGTGTGACATGGAAGTGAAAATTACCTGTCAGCTATCACATCCTGGTAGGTAGCAACCTGGTTTATACTCCACGTTTTATTTTCTCTTGACATCAGGAACAAAGAACACTTTTAATTTTGTAAAAATGGCATGCAATGCAGTATAGCCCATGTCACACTCCATCCAGGATTTATATCCAATAACATGAGCCCTATATAATCCTATAACTAATAAATACAGCTAATAATCTAGAGCCATTGATGTGATGTACAATGATTACATTCTGGGCTATATTTCTCTTTGTTTGCTAATCATTAAGAAGACAGCACTCAAAAAAAGTATAATTAGATCATTATTCACAGAAATGGAAATGACAGAGTAGCTTAATAACAGCTTTGCTGCAACTCTTTCAGAGAAGAGTGAAAGAAGTCTACAAGGGGTTATGAATGCAGAAGTAAGACAGGCTCTGGATGTATGCTTGAATGGAAAATTATTTGTTCAAGGACTTAGAATGCTATGTGAAATAAATGGAACTGCAATTCAGGAGCATTTAATTCAGTTGATGCCACTGACCTGAGATGGATCTCTTAGGTGCTATGTCCAGAATAAGATAGAAAAGGCTTCAGACGGCTAATGGAGATAAATGAAAAAAAAAACAGTAGAGCAACTAATCATATTTGTGGAAAATTCATTACAAATGTAAATACTGCCAAATGTCCTGAAGAGGGCAATGAGGAATTAACTTCATTTCATGAATTAAAAAAATATTAGAGATGATAATTAAAGATGAAATTAACAAAGGTACAAAATTGATGAATTAATTGATGATAAATATTTATTTGGGAGGGTGTTAGATTTGACAAAGTGATAATTTAAGTATTTGCCTGAGGAATACTTTAAAAGGACTACCAATATAACTGGCTGCACAAGTTGATATCATGAAATAATTTGGAAATTGATGAACATGGAAAAGTTGGATTTGCTATACAAAAAATGTTGTTATTAATTAACATGGCCTGCTTAGGGTTGGAAGTTCAGTAAGGATTGATATTAAGTTGTTACCCGTTACCATCTTTGATAATAAAAATAATTATGCATGATGTACACAGCAGGTCAAGGTGAAGTGAGAGAAACAGAAGGAACATTTCCCATTCATTCTATTCTCTGAAATATTTCTGTACTGAAACATTTGCACTGTTGCATTTTTCACAGATATTGTCTGATGTTCTGAGCATTTACTCTATTTTCTCATCATATTTCAGATTCCTGTAATCCATTTTCGGGCCCCAACTAGATTGGCAGAGGGGCGGGTTCTAATGCACGAGGGAGGCAGGTAAAAAGCTGGAAGTCGGCGTGGAAGGTGATGAAAGCAACTTCAGTAGACAGGATAGGCAGGAGCATGGTGGTGAGTGAGGAAGAATTGTTGATACAAATTGCATTTATTTCAATGCAAGAGGCCTGACGATAAGGATGTGTGTGGATAAGTTCCGGTACTTACAACTGGGACGTTATAGCCGTATGGAAACTTGGCAAAGGGAGGGATAGGACTGGCAGCAATGTTCCACAGTACAGGTGATAGAGGTGAGGTAACAGGGGAGGCAGAGTTGTTTTACTGTTTATGGAGAATATCTCAGCAGTCGTCTGAGATTATATTACAGAAGATTCATCCAGTGAGGCTATATGGGTGGAGATGAGAAATAAAAAGGTGATGATTACCTGGTTGGAAGTGTAGCACTGGCCCCCAAATAGTCAACAGTAATTAGAAGAACAAATATACCAGAAGATTGCAGGCAGCTGCTAGACCCATAGGGTTGTCATAGTAGGGGATCTTAACTATTTCAATATACATTGGGATGGCCATAATGTAGGCCATAATAAAGGTGTTAGACAGGTGTGATTTATTGGATGTGTTCAGGAAAATGTCCTTTGGCAAAATGTAGAGGACAATACAAGGCTGAAGGCAAAGCCTAATGGGCCTGTCCCACTTAGGCAATTTTTTGGGCGACTGCAGGCGACTGCCGCAAAATTTTCAACATGTTGAAACATTTTTGGTGACAGTGGCGACAATTTTTGCTGTCGTAGGTTGACGTAGGTTGTCGGCAGGTGTTGTAGGTGAATTACATTAAATCTGGTCCTTAGCAGTCGCCTAAAGAGTCACCTAAGTGGGACAGGCCATTAACCTATCCTTAGGAAATTGGGAAGGGCAAGTCTCTGAAGTGTTAGTGGGGGAGCTTTTTGGAATCCACAACCACAGTTATATTAGCTTTAAAATCGTTATGGGTAAGGGTAGGACAGGTCCAGAAAGTATAGACAATAGGTGCAGGAGTAGGCCATCCTGCTATCTTTAAGAGCTCCATCTAGCTCTTTCTTGAAAGCATCCAGAAAATTGGCCTCCACTGCCTTCTGAGGCAGAGAATTCCACAGATTCACAACTCTGGATGAAAAAGTTTTTTCCTTATCTCCGTTCTAAATGGCCTACCACTTATTCTTAAACTGTGGCCCCTGGTTCTGGACTCCCCCAACATCGGAAACATGTTTCCTGCCTCCAGCCAGTCCAAACCCTTAATAATCTTATACTTTTCAATAAGATCGCCTCTCATCCTTCTAAATTCCAGTGTATACAAACTCAGTCGCTCCATTCTTTCAACATATGACAGTCCCGCCATCCCAGGAATTAACATCGTGAACCTACGCTGCATTCCCTCAAAAGCAAGAATGTCCTTTCTCAAATTTGGAGACCAAAACTGCACACAATACTCCAGATGTGGTCTCACTAGGGTTCTGTACAACTGTAGAAGGACCTCTTTGGAGTTCTGTGGGGATTCCTCTTTGGAATCTGTGGAGTTCTGATTGGGGCAAGGCCAGTTTTGATGGTGTTAGACAGGAACTTGCTGCAGTTGATTGGAATAGGTTGTGAGCAAAGAGACTCTGATCAAGAAAAATAATAGGATATGGGCCAAGTATAGGCAGCTGGGATGATGTGTCCCTGGAGGTGGTTAGGGGATTGGGAGGATACTTAAGAAGGGAATCAGGAGGCACAAAGGGGTAAGCAGATAAGTCTGGCAGATACGATTAAGGAAACCCAACAATATTATATTAAGGGGATGTGCAACTAGAGAGAGAAAAGGGCTCCTTAGAAACCAAAGTAGTCATCTTTCTTTCGAGCCGCAGGAGATGGGTAAGATTGTCAATGAGTATTTCCCCTCACTTTTTACTGTGGAGAAAGATAGGAAGACTAGGGATAGGAACTTGGGACAGATAATGGAGATGTCTTGAGGTCAGTCCGTATAATGATTGAGGAAGTGCTAGATGAGGTGTATGAAGATAGATTGTCCTGATTGGATATATTTGAGGACACCGTGGAAAATTGGAGAAGAAATTGCAGGAGCCCTGGCTGAGATACATGACTCGTCGTTAGACAGCCCTGAGGTGCCAGATGACTGGAGGGTGGCTAATATTGTGCCTCTATTTTAGAATGGCTGCAAGGAAAAGCCTAATATCCATAGACCAGTGAGCCTAGCATATGTGGTAGGTAAGGTACTGGAGAGGATTCTGAGGGATATATATATATATATATATATATATATATATATATATATATATTTGGATAGACAGAGAATGAGTAGGGAGAATCAGCTTGAATTTGTACATGGGAGATTGTGCCTCATGAATTTTATTGAGTTTTTTGAGGAAGTAACCAAGGTGGTTGACAAGGGCAAGGCCACAGATATTGTTTGTATGGACTTCAGCAAGGTATCTGATAAGGTTCTGCATGCTAGGCTTGCTTTGGAAGATTACATGGAAGCTGACTACATACAGATTTTGCTTCATGGAAAGAAGCAGAGGGTGATGGTGAAAGGGAGTTTTTCAGACTGGAAGCCTGAGACTAGTGATGTGCCTCAGTGACTGGTGCTGGACCCATTGCTGTTTGTGGTTGAAAACAACAATTTGGATGAGAATGTACAAGGCATGATTACTATGGATCCAGACGACACTAATATAGGTGCTATTGCAGACAGTGAAGATGGTTATCAAAAATTACAACAGGATCTTGATCAGTTGGGGAAGTTGGCTGAGAAATGTAAAATGGAGTTTAGTGAATATGTCAGGTGTTGAATTTTGGGAAGTAAAACCAGGCCAGGACCTTCGCAGACCATCGAGACCTGAATGGTTGGGCTCTGGAGAGTGTTGTAGAGCTGAGGGGCCAAGGAGTACAGATAGTCTCCAAAATATGGCACCGCAGGTAAATAGGGTGGTAAAGAAGGATTTTGGTACATTGGCCTTCATCAGACAGGGTGTTGAGTATAAAAGTTGGGACTTTATGTTACCGTTGTACTAGACAGTTGTACAGGCCCCAGCCATCAAACGTTCCTCCTACTTTAACCCTTTCATCCCCGGGATCATTCTCGTAAACCTCCTGTGGATCCTCGGCAACACCAGCACATCCTTCCTCAGATATGGGGTAGAAAACTGCTCACAATATTCCAAATATCTGTCAGAGGACATAGTTGAGGCAGGTACTATAACAATATTTCATAGACACTTGGACAGGTACATGGATAGGAAAGGTTTGGAGGAATACGGTCCAAATGCAGGTTAATGGGGCTAGCATAGATGGGGCATGTTAGTCGGTATGTACGAGTTAGGCAACAAGGCCTGTTTCTATAATGTATAGTTCTCTGACTGTAATCGTACTTTATTTTTTACTGGTAGACAACCTTTATGAATGATTATCAGGGCATTGTGGAGCTAAAAAAACAAGACCCTGTGGGTAATAATTTCTGACTATAGCTAAGCAGCAGCAGAGAAAGAAGGGTTGCCTTTCCTGGGATACTCAAACTGTATTCCAGCGGAAAGTGTGAAAGGTTATGGCAATGGGTTTACACTTTAAAAAAAAAAGGCAAGAACACAACAGGTAATGGCCTGTCAAGGCTGCTTTGTTTCAATAAGAAACTGATCCCTATAAACCCCATTACCCATGATTTTCTTAGATTCCGATTATCTGTCTTTCTAGCCTGGTGTAGACTTAATGGAAGAGCATATTTAAGTCTGAGGGAACGCCTGGAAATCCCAGGAAATAAAGAGCTATAAAACAGGAGTAGAATATCTTAGGAATTGCTGTCAATTTCTCCGTATCTGTCTGTAGAGCATCAATAATAAACCAGGGGAATTGTAGGCAATAATTTATTGTGCGGAGCCATATACACTTGTGATTACTGAAACATAATTGTAGAAAAATCTGAACTGGAACCTAAATATTGTAGCATAAATTTCCTTAAATAAGCAGTGTTAAATGTTTTAAAAAGATATTTTGTATATCTCAACAAAGTCATAGTCCGTTGACAAAGGCTCTGTAAGAAATATGATCCATCTGCGCTACTAAGGAAGTAAAGGATGATCTCAAAATGGGGGAAAAACAACGACATTTGAGATCAGTGATTGGCCAGAAAATCAGGAAAATGTTAGAATGGTTCAAGGATGAGAAAATATAAAGAAATAGATTATAAGAATAAACTAGAAAGAAATATGTAAATGTACTATTCAAAATGTAAAATTGAACAGTAAAAACTTTTATAAGTATATAAAATGGTAGAGAGTAGCCAAGATAAACCCAGGACCCCAAGAAGGTGAGATAACAAAATTGATTGTGGGAAATAAAGAGATGACAGGTTTGAACAGATATTTTGTATCTTTCTTCATGGCAAAAGATACTAAAAGTGAGAGTGGAACTGAAAACAAGGGTGGCACGATGGCCCAGTGGTAGAGTTGCTGACCACAGCGCTTGCAATGCCGGAGACCCGGGTTCAATCCCGACTACGGATGATGTCTGTACAGAGTTTGTACGTTCTCTCCGTGACTGCGTGGGTTTTCTCCGATATCTTCGGTTTCCTCCCACACTCCAAAGACATACAGGTTTGTAGGTTAATTGGCTTGGTATAATTGTAAATTGACTCTATTGTGTGTAGGATAGCGTTAGTGTGCGGGGATCACTAGTCGGTGCGGACTCGGTGGGCCTGTTTCCACGCTGTATCTCTAAACTAAACTAAACTAATCACCGTCACTGGAGATAAAGTTCAAAGAAGAACCATGTGATAAATGCTTGGTAAATCCCCTGCACCTAATGCTCCGGTTGCAACCTTCTAGAATTCACTGTATTGTAGAAAATTGTAAACGTATTGCGTTTATAATCTTTTCACTGTTCAAGAAAGGAGAAAACTGAATGCAAGGTTAGCATGGTAACTGTGACTGCCAAAATATGGAATCCATGATGAAGGCAGCAATAGAAGGATATTGAGAAAATCATAATCAAATAAGGGCAATGTGTTTAGTCTATGAGCATAGACTAGATGATCGCTGGGGTGGGAGATTGCAACCTTCACGTGGTCCGCCCTGTTTCGACGAATGCAATCAACCTGGCGTGCACAATCAAGTAAGATCAAATAGAACAAGTTGTCCTACAACTTTAGGCTGTGCACGCCATACGCAAGAAGAAGAAGAAGAAGGTGATTGCTTTGTTGAACACGTGCTCGGTCTGCCAAGGCCTACTGGATCTTTCGGTTGCTAACCATTATAATGCCTTTTCCAGTCCCATACTGACCTGTCGGTCCAGGGCTGCCTCCATTGCTACCGGGAGGCTACACGCAAACTGGAGGAATATTTCCTCATATTCCTCTAGTGTAGATTGCAAACCAATGGTATGAATATTGAATTGTGCCATTTTTGGTGAACAATACCACCCCCTCACAGCCATTTCTCTTTCCCCTCCCCTCTATTTCCCTCTAAAGCCTATTGCACTTTATCTGCTTATTTATGTGTATATTGAAATGAACTGTTCTGTATTTTTGCTTACAATATTCTGTTGTGCTGCAGCAAGCAAGAATTTCATTGAACTATCTGGGACACATGACAATAAACTCTCTTGACTTGACTTGACTCTCCCCCTCTGTCCCCTTCCATCTATATTCTTTTCTCTGACTTCACATTTCTATCCTTATCTCACACTTTTGTGTTGTAATTTCTGGCCTTTATCCAACCATGTGCCAGTCAAAACTCTCCCTTCCTTGTATCCATCCATCACTTGCCATGTTTTGTCCTGCCCTTACCTCTCGTCCAGCTTTCTCCTCCCTACTACAATCAGTCTGAAGATGGATTCCACCCAAAACATCGGCCATCCATGTTCTCCAGAGATGCTGCCTGACCTTCTGAGTTACTCCAGCACTGTGTGACTTTTTTTGTAGTTAAACTCTTTTTTGATGAGCCAGCATCTGCATTTTCTTGTGGCACTGAAAATTAGTCTGCAGTTACAGCACATAATTTAGAAGGTATGTGGAATGTTTGTCTACTTGCAAAGGGGACGGCATATAAAATGGAAGTGTTGCTACAGTCTGTTGGTGAGTGTACATCTGTACTACAGTATTTTGTTCAGCTTTGGTATCCTTATTTGAATGGAGATATGTAATCATTGGAAGCATTTCAAATTAAAATCACTTGTTGATACCTGGGATGAAAGGAAAGTCATAAGAAAAGCCAGCTCAGGTTGGGACAATTATCATTGAAGTTTAGAAGAATGAGAGATGGCCTCATGGTAGCATAAGATTCTCAGGGGAATATGCAAGGGGCTGCTAAAAGTTTATTTCCCCCAAGGAGAATCTAAAAGCAGCAAGCATTTTTTTTTGTTGCATTAACGGATCACCCATTTAAGACAATAAGGAGGAACTTCTTTCAGAATGTCATGAATCTTTGGAATACTTCAGTCTACAAAAGTACTTCAGTCTGTGAAATCAGTCTGTGAAAGCTGAATGATTGCATTCTGAGTTGAGATAGCTCGATAGATTCTTGGTCTTTGGGGGAGTCGAGCACGAAAAGTGGACCTACAGCTGCAAACAAATCAGCTATGTTCATGATGAAAGATATAGCAGGCTCTCGGAACAAAACAACCCACAACTATTTTTATTTCTTACTTCTTGCATGTAGGGAAGATAGATTTTCATTGATTTTAAAAATAAAAGTTGTAGCAATTTTTTTCATTTAATACATTGAAAACAGTGGTTTGACCTTGGTAGTGGCGAGGCTGGGTGCTTGCCAATGGTTAAGGTTTTCAGAAGAGGAAAATGTCAGACTTGGTCTGGCATCATATGAGCACATATGGCTTGATTACACTGTTTGAGGCCCTGCTGCCAATGAAGATTTCAATGTTTGGTGTGAGGACCGTCTCAGCCAGCAAGACTGGAACCAAATGAATCATCTCAGGGGAACACTGGTGATGAACGTGAGAAGTGGGACACAGTCAGGAAATACTTGGGCCAGAAAATAATAATCTCTGTGGTGAGATTGGGGAGGTACGTGACTTTCAACTACACTGAACTACACTGGCCAGAAGAAGCAAATGGCTAAGAAAATAGAATAAGGAAGATGGTCGACGTATGAAGCCCAATAGGGAGGATTTGTAGCCATATCTCATAATGGGAAATGAATTGGCACAGATTAGTCGAAATTTTGTAAATAGTTACTGTAATTTAAATGAGGAAAAGATAAACATGAACGAAAGCATGGAGGGGGTGGGGGTGGAAGAGGGCAGGGTGGGGTGAGAGATATAATGTTAATGGACTGAGAACTAAACTTGACCAAATAAAATCAACAACAATATTGCCAAATGATAACTAATAAATTATAAATTATTTCACTATATGAGATTGTTTCACCATATGAGATTCAGTACGTTGATGAATACACTACCAGGCTTCAGGTATACGGTAGCGAGCAGATTGACTGGTTTCATCACTGCCTGATTTGGCAATTCCAATACCCTGGAATGAAGGAGACGCTAGAGGGTGGTAGATATTGACTGGTCCACCACAGGTACTGACTTTCCCCACCATTGAAGGGATTTACAGGAGGCACTGCCTTAAAAAGGCTGCCAATGTCATAAACACATCCACACCACCATGGCCATGCCCTCGTTTTGCTATTCTTATCAAGAAGAAGGTGAAGGAGGCTGAAAATTGCAACCATTAGGTTAAGAATAGCATCTTCCCATCAATCATTAGGGTCTCGATCATTACGAACACCAACCTCAGTAACCATGACCTACTATGGACTAGGTTGGCTTTGGTTGCACTGTAGATTTCAATTTTTTTGTTGCACAAATATGATGACCTAGTATTATGGTTAATCATTTATTGTGTTTTTGATTACTGCGTATTATCTTTGAGTTATGGTGTTTACAGACCTGTTAAGCAGCCATGAGTAAGAATTTAATTGTTCTGTTGTTGGTACATATGATAGTGAGACACAACTGAAGGGCAGTGGAAATTTGCTAAAGTCCTGGAAAAGTATATTTTCACTAAAACAACAATATACTAAATACAGATGAGACATTTTGAATTAATAAAGTCATAAGAGAACATTTGTGGGCATGCACCTAATTTATGCTGAGGAGGAAGGTAGAGAGGTTGTAGAGAACGGGGAAAAAAAAGCTAGGAAGGCAAAAATGATCCAGGCAATTAACTATCAAAGAAGAGAAGACAAAATAGTAAAATACTCTACAGGCTTATACATTTTTAAAGAAGGATTCAGGCTGGAATAGTGACACTGAAGGGAGAGATATAATAAAATCAGTTGCAATAATAATAACAATTATATAACAGCATTCAAAATAAAAAGAGAATAAATATTAAACCAATCAAATTTTGCAAATAAATTCCCTGATGATTGCATGCATCCATTCGAAGCAGAGATAGCAAAAGCACTATTATACATAATTAATAATATATTAGGCAGTGGTAGAGTGCTGGGGCCTGCCGGATAATGAATGTTATATTTAAGAAAAGAGATGGAATGCTTCCAGAGACCCATAGACCTGTCAGCTTATCATTGGTGGTAGAAAGGTGATAGCCCAGATTTTTATGGCTGTCATGCCAGCAAACAGTTGGTGTTTGCTGCCGTAACTCTATGCAGCTGATAGTAAGTTCAGGATTTTTATTCAAATATGGTTTAATGCAGTAATCCTTAAGGTGGTTGCAGATTTTTAGCAGTCCTCTGCAGTCTGTGCTGTTTGCAACCCTCTCCATTTCAATTGAGAGAAATCAATGGACTGATAGGAATTTTCTCACTTTAAAATAACCTGAAAATATTGTCCATGGTGGTGACAGGTGAAGGTTTAATAGTTCACTGTGCCGTGTATATGTTTGAACAAATATTCAAGCCCAGAACATTTGTTTGTATGTATTTAGGAGCAGCACAGTGGTGCTGCAGTTAGTACAGCTCCAGGGACCTGGGTTCAATACTGACTTTGAATACTGTCATACCATTGCTCTGTGATCATATGCTTTTTTCCTATGGAAAGAAATTGGTCTCCTTCCATTTCAAAGACAAACTAGCGAGTTAAATACATATGCTGTTGTGGTTTAATTGCCTTCTGTAAATTGCCCTGGGTGTAAGTGAGTTGCAGGAGTAGGTGGGGGAGGGCAGCAATGGCCAGAATGCTGTAGAGAATTGGTAACAATGAAATAGATGGGGGAATGAAAATGATGGGGATGTTTTGTAAACTAACATGGACTTGATGACTCATTGGCCTCCTATGACATTAAGGGGATATGAAATATGGAATTATTCTGCCGCCATGCACATGGGCTCGGTTTAAAAGATCTAGTGCCAAAGCAACAATGCTGAGGCCACCCTACAATGCACATTTCCATCATGTGCATCTATAGCATGCATTATTATACTATTCCATTTGATGCACAGTGAGAGTCAAGCTGAAAATGTGCACATGAGTCACGATTGAAACTATAATCGGTGCCAAATAAAACACTGCTGCAAGATCCTATATCCCAACTCACACATTGCTCTTTATTGCTTTTGCTCAGGACATTTTGGCTAATGACTCTTTATATGATCCAATGAAAAATGTGGCAAGAGGACCATTTGCAAATTTGCCGAGAGTGATATATTCACAGTAGCAGAATGGATGATTATTTCGTACTCCATCTGATTTTCTTTCCTATTAACTTGAGGAACTAAGATATATGATGGCACTGGTCCACACTGAATTGTTTTTCACTCCTTCTAAGGTTGAAAATTACCCTTGAAGTTTAATGGAATACTTAACTCACTTTTGTTTACAATAAATTCAGTTCCTGGTAAATTGTGACATTTCTAATAAATTAATATTCACTTTGTAAATACATTACGTCTTAGATGTTGCAACACATATTAGAACAAAAAAATCAATCTTTTCTCATTGTGTTTCAATATGCAGGAGATCTGTGCCTGGAAATAGTTCCGTTGGCAGCAAATCACTTGTGAAATTGTTTTTTTGTTGTTGTTGTTGCAGTTATTGAGGTTAGAATTTAGCATTTGTGGCAACACCCAAAATACAGATGCAATTTCAAGAAACCTTTTCTTCAAACAATATCAAGGGACTGTTTCAAGGAAGACACTTATCACAGTTTATGGAAGTCAAATAAAAGTGTCCGTTAGTGACTTAGGGAAGTATATAAAATCAGATTTCACTTAAATCTTCAATTAACCAATAAGATGAGGTGTGTTCAATCATAAGCTCAAATAACTTAAATTATACCACTTCGATGTTTCATAGCAACAGGAGCTGGTCACTTAGCTGATGAGAGAGATTTTTTCAATATGCCATGTACAACAAAACAATGAATTTGTTTTCATCTGGAGTTGGTTGTAATCCTATTACACATATGATCACAAAACAATCCGTGCTTCCACAGCCAGTTAGCCGGAATGATTAGATAAGATGTTTCAGGTGAAATAATTTGTTAGGTCAATTATACTCTTGTTGCAGTAAGACAAATTATTATCTGTATCTGTGGGATATGTGATAGATAAAAGGACTTGGAAAGCTTTGAGAACAACTGTTCACAATGACCAGCAATATGGTTGACAGAAGGTACATTTAAATAAGAAATCTCACAATGGCTTAGAACATGAGACAGGAGAGAGCATTTTCTGGTAAACTACTTCAAAGGATATTAAGAGCTGTGTGAAAATATTTCATAACATTTCTATGATATATTTTATGAATTACAAATTTGAAAGCAGAAGCGGAATTTGAAAACCACCCATTGTGATGCATATATATTGAGAAGGCTTTCTAGCTTTTCAATCATCCAACTAAAATAAATAATATTGTATGAAAGCATGAATGTTCCTATTCTAGCTTATTGTTCAATTCATAAAGTCAGTTTCAATAGCTTCAGCATAGAAGGGAAAGAAGGTATTAGGGTGGAGGAATAGACTAAAATTTCTTACTGAGGTTCATTGCTGTCCTGTAGGATAAGTTTAAATTTTATTTTGCAAATATGGCACAGTGTCAGCTCATTGATGCAAGCTGACCTAAGATAGATACAAAAAGCTGGAGTAACTTTGCTTTAAACTAGCATCTGCAGTTCCTTCCGACACATGCAAGCTGACCTGTTCTACAATTTAAGACTTCAACATGTAAAACAATCACATGGTGCAGGAGCAAATTTAGTCTTCCCCATGAATCAGCTGATGAGCCTCCCAAAAAAATGCTAACTTTTATGAAAGCATCAGTCTGAAGGGTCTCAACCCAAAGTGTCACCCATTCCTTCTCTCCAGAGATGCTGCCTGTCCCACTGAGATACTCCAGCATTTTGTGTCTACCTTTGATTTAAACCAGCATCTACAATTCTTTCCTAGACAATTTAAAAATCTGTCTGAAAAGTTAAAAGCAAACAATAATTAAAACGCTAAATGATCACTGAAGAAAACTTAAAATCAAAGACATTCAGCAAACAATTAATTGTAAAATGTAAATTCCCAATTACATACACTTCACCCTCATATTGCTGTTTCCCAACCTAATTTTGCATGAGGGACCCAGCACACTGTCGAGACCAAGGGTGACTGACCGTGGCATTTGCAGCAATTAATATCGTAATACTGTAAGCAGTTTGAATTGGCAGTCATTCGCAATGCTGAAGTAATGCTCCAAACAGCCATGCTGGGTCCCTCTTTGTTCTCGGTGGCCATCTGACCTCCGGCACCCATGCGACCCCAACTGACCTCCGGCACCCACGCAACCCTATCTGACCTTTGGCACCCACGCGACCCTGTCTGCGATCCCCGTCCTCGAGTGCGGGCCCATCCTCGACCACCGCCGGGTCCTCTTCTAATGGCTCCGTGGTGCCGACCCTGAGTTCGGCCGCAGAGACCCACTTCCCCCCCTTCTCCACAGCTTCCTGGCAGTGTCTGCCACCCGCAGCCTCTTCTAGACTTGGATATTTCCACTTGGGAAAATGTTTCTGACGCTCCACCCTATTTATGCCCCGCTTGATCTTATGTACATCTAACTGGCTCCCATCAACCTTCAATGCTCCAAAGAAAAATTTGCAGCAATTAAGGGCCAAATGGCCAAATGGCTGGCTCCTGCACCTATTGTCTATTGTCTATTGAAAACGATCCATTTTTCCAAACACTCCTTCTAGCTAAACCATCTAATCCAGTCAACATTCTGGTAAACCTGTTCTGCATCCTCTCCAAAGTCTCCACGTTCTTCCTATAATGGGGCTCACTGAACAGCACAGAATACTCTAAAACCAGCCTAGTTTTCTAAAGTTGCTAACATAATTTCCTGATTCTTATACTCAATAAAAGGCACAACATTCTGGAGTAATTCAACGGGTCATGTAACATCTCTGGATAAAATAGGTAGGTAACATTTCGGGTCATGGTAGTCACTCTAGCAATTTGTGTTTTGTTTTGTGACCAACATCTGTAGTTTCTTGTTTCTACTTGTACTCAGTGTAGCAATGTTACAAAATTTTGAGATTTAAAAAATAAAGTCTGCAATTTATCCCATCAGATAAAGCATAAAAAGAAGTTTAATTTGACACTTAATTCACTTTCATATCTTCAGTATTAAAGAAGTTATGGCCATTTTCATACTCGGAAATTAGCAACTTGTTCCCTATTGCTTTTCCATTGACTTAACACAAAAGCTGTGATCGAGGACAGTTAAAAGCCCATAACTTTCTTAAAAATTAAGATAACTGAAAGAAATTTCAGTTATTATAGATTGAAGCATTCTGAAACATATATGAAACAATCTTACTTAGAAGACATGAAAGTAAAGCATATAATTAGTTAGTTACCTAATTGTAGCTAATTACAAAATTCAATTACTAGATCTAAACATCTATCAATTTCTTAAGAATAGATTAACATTTTTAAATAGCTTAAGTGTCCAAATAACATTCACACAATAATTCACAATATAACATAATTTTAAAATCTAATTTTCATGAATTTACAGGCCAAATGGAAGGAATTGAATGTTTAATACCTGTAAATTAATGGGTATTTAATTCATCTTGCAAGTGGGGATTTCTGGAACGCGATCTTTTGGAACGTTCATTTGCGGTGAATTTAACCCCGTATTGGCATGAAAAATACTGCCATTAATTCGGGGAATAAAGTCACCGTGTCGCATGAAAAAATGTGAATTAAAGGCTTCTTAAGAAGCACTTTTATACATTTAAAGAAACCACTTTCGTTTACCTGTCCCGTGTGTGAAATCCGTCCCCGTTATCGGCGTTGACGCTTCAGGAGCTGCTTTTAAAATTACTCTAGCGCTGACATTGACGATTTAATAAAAAATAAAAATTCACAAAACGATTTGTCAGCCAAGGCTTGTACTCCAACAAAATATTAACCAGGACAAGGGAGGGGAAACCCGCGTTTTAACCCCGCCCCCCTTAAAGGCGCCAAAATCGCGCACACGGCCAGTGGCAGAATTACACCGCGACTGAAGGTAAGTTTTGTAACATACCTACTCAGTGCATTGACCAATGAAGGCAAGCATACCATATGACTTCTTTACCATTTTATCTACTCGTGTTCCACTTTCAGGGACCTATGGACCTGGACCTCAAGATCAGATGCTGTTAGGGGTATTGCCTTTAAATGTATACTTAACATGTATATTGAGTTAGATAGGGCTCTTAAAGATAGCAGAGTCAGGGGATATGGGGAGAAGGCAGGAACGGGTACTGATTGGGGATGATCAGCCATGATCACATTGAATGGCAGTGCTGGCTCGAAGGGCCGAATGGCCTACTCCTGCACCTATTGTCTATTGACTTCCCAAACTGTAACACTTCACACTTGTTCGATTTAAACTCCACCTGTCCTTTCTCCATCCATATCAATCTTGTCAAAATCGCGTTGTATGCTTTGACAGTCATCCTCAGTGCCTATAACCATCAATTTAAGTGTCACATACATACGTACTAACCAGCCCATCTACATTTATGTCCAAGTCATATATATATCACAAACAACTGACTTCCCAGCACAGATCCCTGCAGAATACCACTGGTCCCAGACTTGCAGTTAGAAAAACACCCTTCCACCATTCTCTTGCCATCCAATGCATCTTAATCTTCTGGATCAGCTGGGTGGCACTGTGGCGCAGCGGTAAAGTTGCAGCATTACAACGCTAGAGACCTGTGTGGGTTTTCATTGGGTGCTCCGATTCCTCCTACACTCCAAAGGCGTACAGGTTTGTAGGCTAATTAGTTTGGTATGATTTTAAATTGTCCCTAGTGTGTGCCTTGTATGTGTGTAGGATAGTGTGAGTGTACGTGGATCGCTGGTCGGCACGGACTTGGTGGGCCGAAGGGCCTGTTTCCATGCTGTATCTCTAAACTAAACTAAACTAAAGCCTCTGGGGGACTTTATTAAATGCCTTACTAAAATCCATGCAGACAATATGCATTGCCCTACCCGTATCAATCACTTGAGTAATCTCATCAAATGCTTTCAGTCCTTTCAGGTTAGGCAGAGGTTCACTTGCACCTCCTCCAACTTTATCTACTGTATCTGTTATTCAAGATGCGGACTGGGCGATCATTTCGGGAACACCTTCGCTCAGCCCACCTGAACCAACCTGATCTCCCGGTTGCCGGACACTTTAATTCTCCATCCCATTCCCACACTGACCTTTCTGTCCTAGGTCTCCTCCATTGTCAGAGTGAGGCTAAATGCAAATTGGAGGAACAGCATCTCATATTTTGCTTGGGCAGCTTACAGCCCAGTGGTGTGAATATTGATTTTTCTCACTTCAGGTAGCCCCGGCATTCCCCCTCTCTCAATCCCTCCCCCACCCAAGTCACACTAGCTTCTCATTTTCACCCTACAAACAGCTTACAATGGCCTGTTACTTTTATCATCGTTACTTTTTTGCATATCTTTCATTCATTGTTCTTTATCTCTCCTCATCACCGTCTATATCTCTTGTTTCTCTTATCCCTAATGGCTCTGTCTCACGGGGTTGCGGTCATTGGCGGTGAAGCGCGGCGTCGCCGGAAGAGGGGACCGCACGGCAACCGCGAGAGCGCCGCACGGATGCTGCGCGGGGGCCAAGTGATCTCCGTACGGCCGGTTCCACGAGCTTGCGGCGTCGGGTGATGACGACATCGCGCAACGTGACGCGCTATGCGATGACGTCATCGCGCAACGTGACGTGCTACGCGATGATGTCATTTCGGATCGCGGGGCTGTGGTGGCGGTAGTGCTGATTGCAGCGCTGTGGCGGCGGCTGTGGCGGTGCCCGTGCTGCACACGTGCCTCACTGGCGGCGGCTGTGGCGGCGAAAGTTGCCGTGACGGTGCTCGTGCCGCATTGGCGGCGGCTGTGGCGGTGCCCGTGCCGCACTCGTGCCTCACTGGCAGCGGCTGTGCGGTAGGAACAGATCTTTAGACATTGTTGGTTCTTTGTGAGCACCGTGCGGTGTTGGGACCAACACCGCACGGCCACCTGCGTTGGACCGAACCCGCGGTCTCTGGCGGTCCACGAGCGTTAGAAACTTCCTGTTTCACCGCCAATGACCGCAAATCCGTGAGACAGGCCTTTAACCAGTCTGAAGAAGGGTTTCGACCCGAAACATCACCCATTCCTTCTCTCCAGATATGCTGCCTGTCCCGCTGAGTTACTCCAGGTTTTTGTGCCTATCTTCGATTTAAACCAGCATCTGCAGTTCCTTCTTACACATATAACCTACAATGATATGACTACCCTCCATGTCCCTCTTGGTGAATACAAATGCAAAGTACTCATTTAGTACCTCGCTGACATTCCTGATTCTAAAGCATAAATTCTCTCCTTCATTTACTCTAGTTACTCTCTTGCTTTCAATGTACATATAAAAAGCCTTGACAAAATTGATAATGACAATTAATGGCTCCTTTTGGGTCTTCTAATTACCTGCTTGAGTTATTTTTTATTTGCTTTACATTCCTCAAAGGCCCAGTCTGATTTCAACTTCCTAAACCTTTACATATACTTACTTCATCTTTTTGACCAAATCTAGAACCTTTCTGGTCATCCAAGATTGCCTTATCTTGCCATCCATATCCCTCCTCCTCTCTGGAACATACCTGTGACAAACTCTGTTTGGCTGGTTCTTAAATTACACCCACATATTTGCTATCCAGTTTAATAATGTTGCTATCTGCCTTACCCTATTGTAGTGCTTTCCCGCAAGGTCCAGACTAATCTTTATAAGCCCAATGATCCATATATCTGAAGCCCTCTCTCCTGTACCAACTTCTTAGCCACATTTTCAACTGCACTATCTTTTAATTCCTTGTCTCACTAGCGTGTGTGGCAGAGATAGTAATCCAGAGATCACAACCCCGGAGGTCCTGTTTTTAACCCATTACCTAACTCCTGAAGTACTCTTTGCAGGACCTCATCTCCCATCCTACCTATGTCATTGGCACCAATTTGGACCACAATCTCTGGTTGCTTAACCTCCCAGCTCGGAATGTGTGTGCTCGCAGGAGACATGCTGACCCTGGCACTAGGGAGGCAGCAGACCACCTTGGAGTCTGGCTTGTGGCCACAGAAATGCCCGTGTATACACCTGACTATGGAGTCCCCTATCACTGCGGCTCACCGAGCCTGAGCCCTACCTTGCTGTTCAACAGAGCCAGTCGTGGTGCCACTGTCCTGGCTGTTGCGACTATTTGCCTCTGAGAGGTTATTACTTTCAATACTATCCAAAAATGGATACATGTTTGAGAAGGAAATAGTTAGGGGAAGCCTGCTCTATCTGCCTGCCTCTTGAAGTGGTTACCCATCTTTCTGGCTGATCATTTGGTGTGATCACCTCACCAAAACTATCGTCTATAATGCTCTCTCTCCCCTATTTGCTTCTCAATCTGTCCAAATGCTGCTCTGACCAATTCATGGGGTCTGAGAGGAGCTGCAGGTGGGCACGTTTGTTTGTTTATTTTAAAAACATAAGATCATGTGATAGGAGCAGAATTAGGCCGTTTGGTCCATCAAGTCTACTCCGCCATTCAATCATGGCTGATCTATCTCTCCCTCCTAACCCCATTCTCCTGCCTTCTCCCCATAACCTCTGACACCTGTACTAATCAAGAATCTATATACTGTATCTCTACCTTAAATATATCCACTGACTTGGTCACCACAGCCTTCTGTGACAAAGAATTCCACAGATTCACAACCCTCTGACTAAATAATTTCCTCCTCATCTCCTTCCTAAAAGAACGTCCTTTAACTAGACCTCTACTCCTGGACTCTCCCACTAATGGGACTCTCCCGTTATTGTCATGTGTACCGAGATGCAGCAAAACGTTTTTGTATCAGAGGCACATGACTGCTCCTTGATTTCCCATGTGATAGGAGGAGTATACCACCCGACTGATTGCCAAAATTTCTTCCTAATTAACACACAAAAATAAATCTAGCGGATCTAGGAAAAATCAACTTACACTTTCTCTCCATGCAAGCTGTTTTCCTTGATTGTGTGGCAGTACACAGCAAGCCTATTGCAAATATAGATACATCTACATAGCAGATCGTGCACATGATTTGAACGTACTTTCAGCAAGTTATCTTTCTCCATTGTCTTACTCTTTCTCTTACATATATTTACTCATGGTGAAAGTTTTCAAAAAGAAAGAGGTTGAGAATGACAGTAGGAGGGGTTTTGATATTGGATTGGAACCCCAAAGGCATTTCAATGCAGTTTTATTGTGGCTTTCTAACCACAATATAATTTCTGGATTTGCAATTTAATGTGAAACCTTGATGTGGACCTCTACAGCACAATCCAAGCAGTTGTATTTGGAGGACCAACACTAAGGTGAAATTGGAAGGAAATATGTGTGAATCAAGTGATTGAAGAATTTTGCATGCGTTTAGGATCATGACGGGCTTGGTTTCAATTTGAAGACAGGCATTCCTCACAGCAGTGGGAGGAAAAAGCTGTCCGTCAATGAAGAAGGTGACTGTCCAGGATATCAGGAGATGGAACATTATCTTTGTTAGATTCAGGTCAGAGAGCATATTGATTTAACCAGGTCGGGAAAGATGTGTAATTATGAACATTTATCTATTTAATTTTACACATCATTGATCATTGTCTATTTCTATCCTGTCTCAATACTTCACATTCATTCATCATGCAAGGACTCCAAACAGGCTCCGTCTAAACCATTCCTCGCATTCCCACCATTGCCACCAACGTGAACCTTAAGTAGCAAGAAAATTGCTCCCTGATATTCTCCCGTCCAAATAATATATTCACAGGGAAAATAGATGCCCTTACAATTGCTCAAAAATATGATTCAATTTTGCCCTTTCTTCACACATTTCCTCCCATTGAAATGTGTAGGAAAGTATTGCAGATGCTGTTATACATCAAAGATAGACGTAAAATGCTGGAGTAACTCAGCGGGACAGGCAGTATCTCTGGGGAGAAGGAGTGGGTGTAAGTTTGGTTCGAGACTCTTCTGTAGACTCTGATTCAAGTCTGAAGAAGGGTCTTGATCCGAAATGTCACCCATTCCTTCTCTTCAGAGATGCTGCCTGTCCCGCTGAGTTACTCATGTCTTATGTGTCTATCCTCTCACTGCAAAGTTGGATTTGGTGTACCTTTATAAATTTACCACTTTGCCACGTAAAAAAGGAAAAACTAATGACTTCACCTTCTCTGGCCATGAGACATACAAGAATAGAACTATTTGGTGTTAGAATTAAAAAACAACATTAATCATCTCTAAAAGATTTTATAGAAAATATCAAAATAATAATGTTTTACTCTCTGCTTTCCAACTGATAGATACACTACACCATAGAAATAAAATCAAAATGCCCAGGAAAGGAAATCAGTTCAAAAGAGGAAGCTGAATTAAAAATCTGAGTGTATCCTTTCACTGATATGTTTGAAATATGCTGCTATCATGAAGCAATTTCAGATGACTCAGATCTACAGATCTGAGTTTTCTATACTGTGCTATGTGCCTTGGTAAAAAAAAAACTGAATATTTTTGGTGAAGTACATCTTTTTGAGAATATGCACATTTTTATTGATTTTAAAGCAGTAAAAAAAAAGTCAAATGTTTTCATCAAAAGTATTGATTGACTTTTTTATTTTCAATTTTTGTTCACATTGATAGAATTTGCTTGAACTTGTATTTGCGTGAAATCTGAAGAAGAGCACCCCACCTATTGGTGAGGAATTCTTCTTCTGCCCACTGATGATGCACAGTATTATACAAATCATCTATTATTTCACCAATGGATTCTTTCTGAATTAACAATAAAATTAGCAACTGTCTACAAGTTTTAAACCTAAATCAAAGTCTCCATTGATCTTATTTATTTCACTAAATAAGCAAATAAATCATCTTAATGAAAATGTAGAACATCAATTCCATGCAAAGGTTTTAATGGTGCAAATAGTCATGCATGTGAGAAAAGTGGTCTAAAGAAGGGTCTCGACCTGAAATGTCACCCATTCCTTCTCTCCAGTGATACAGCCTGTCCCACCGAGTTACTCCAGCATTTTGTGTTTATTTTCAGTGTAAACCAGCATCTGCAATTCCTTGTGTAGGAAGGAACTGCAGATGCTGTTTTAAACCGAAGATGGACACAAAAAGCTGGAGTAACTGCGGGTCAGACAGCATCTCTGGAGAAAAGGAATAGGGTTGTTTCATGCGTGGGAGCCCCTGACTCATTCCCCTTTCCACTGACTCCTAGTCTGAAGAAGGGTATTAACCCAAAATGTCACCTATGCCTTTTCTCCAGAGATGCTGCCTGACCTGCTGAGTTACTCCAGCTCTTTGAGTATATCTGCAGTTCCTTCCTGCACAAAGCCTGCCTTTAGTTGGCTACTGAACGTGAAGTGCAGCAAGAAGCTCTTGCCATAAGGATAAGATATGGAAAAACAATGGGCCTTTTGTAAAGCATTGCCGCAGTAGTACTGGTTAACAAACACATTTTTCCATTGTTTCTTGAATAGGTAATTGCTGAAGATGTTGTTTTGCCTCAGGCAAGACCAGGTTGAAGGTCAGTTCAGATCAACCTGAAATAAATATCTAAACTGAAGCTGATTTAAGGATATCTAGTTAACACAAGAACTACAAGATTCCACAATGCCATGTTAATTCTTGAAGCGGAAGCAAAGCACACTCTATATGACCCTATGTGAAAAAAAATGTACTGATGCAAAAAGGGGATATCTATTGGGGCATTATTCTGACAAATATGACAATTTGATAATTTTTCTTTTTTTAGTCAGACCAACTATACAAACACAGGTTATTTCTAGAATTCTAGAACCTGCATTTGGTTCTTATAGGAATATACATTAACTGCAAGGCAAATTCTTCACGCAAATGGAAAATGTAACTTGCACCAAATCTGTGTTGCTCTTGCTTCCAAGGCCTTGTATCTCCAAGGTGGCTAATGCCCAGCTCTCCTTGTCTTCAATGTTTTATCTTGCACTAACTGTTGTACCCCTTAGAGTGGGTCTCTTCCCTTAGTCCAACCTGGATGCATACCCATTTCTTCTATTATCCACTGCCCCTTCCCTTTCCCCATCTCCTTCCACATACATCATTTCCTCTGGCCTCACAATTCACGCCTGCTATCTCCTTATCTCCTTTTGTCTCCTTTTCATCTCTGGCTATTCACCCATCTGCTAATCAACCCTCCTCGCCAGTATCCACCTATCAGATGCCTGACTTTGTCCAGCTTTCCTCTTCCTACTACAATTAGTCTGAATAAGGGTCTCGACACAAATGTCCCTTATCCATGTTCTCTGGAGATGCTGCCTGACCCATTGAGTTAGTCCACAACTTTGTTTTTAGCCCATAATTTGATTCCCACTATTGAAACAGAGCCTTAATACAATGCAGCAAATATTAACTTGGAATACAAAACACGTAATGAAAAAGACCAAAGACTTTTTGTTTCTCTTCTTAAGACTACTTCTTAGGATCGCTGTTATTTCACAATGAATTATAATTTTTGTTTCGAATATTCTGGATATAATCACATCATTTATACATTATCAAAAACTGCTAAAAGTATTTAAGACAAGCCGACAAAGGCAGATATATATTTTATTCAAACAGGCTCCTACCCTCATTATATGGATTATAGTTACAATGCTGTCACGTCTTATAGCTTCCATGTTATAGGAGCACCAGGATCAGTAAACAAGGGCAGTTATGTAAGGAATATTAATCGGTGGAAAGCAGATGAATTCTTACCCCTTCACCTTAACTGCACATCAAAGAATTGCCTCAGACTTTACCATCAGCATCTGAAATCATACAAGATAAATATATATAATTTGGCTTGCTTTCATTGCTTTACATCAAAGTATTTAAATTATGTTAACATATAGAACTAGCAATCCCCTATTGCGATGTATAGAATTCAAAGATTAAGTCTTACTGGCCTGTTTCATTTCAGTACTTGTGGATCCAGCTACCATGCAATGTGTGATAGTCTGTCTCGGCTTCCTTACCCACACACACCATAGTAATTTAAAGCAGCTCAGATTCCTGCCACAATGGGGGTCAAAGAAGCTATGGGCAGTGCTCAGTGCTCAAGCAATATCTTTTCCCAGTTATTTGGGATTGTTGGAATGCTGGCCTGAGAAAATGCAGTGCTGTAGTGGAACATACATTGATTGTCCTCTCTCAGGATAACAGCATTTGTGACCTCCCCACTACACTGTCACTGTATTTGTTGTCTGTCCAGAGTACTGCCACTTTTGATGAAAGCCACATCTCTTGTTTTTCATAGATCATTAGAGTCTCTTTTACTGCATGAGTGCAGTCCTTCATCAACTTGGCTGCACCCAGCATAGAAAGCAATAGGAGAGATAAAAGCACATAGAAGACAGACTACGGGAATGCACAGATATGGTCTTGCTCAAAATTGGATGTGCAAAGTGATTTACAAAAATGATTTTTTGCCAGGAATATGGTGTGCACAACTGCCTGTCACAATGAAAAAAGAAACAAGTGAGTTCCCTTCAAGCCCTCTAATGACAATGAATATTTTCTGCATGGTTATATGTGACTGGTTGCATCACGGCTTGGTTCGGCAACTTGAATGCCCAGGAGCGAAAAATACTGCAAAAAGTTGTGAACACTACCCAGTCCATCACCGGCTCTGACCTTCCCACCATCAAAAGGATTTACTAGAGTCGCTGCCTCAAAAAGGTAGCCAGCTTCATCAGAGACACACACCACCCTGGCCATACACTCATTTCACTCCTACCATCAGGAAGAAGGTACAGGAACCTGAAGACTGTAATGTCCAGGTTCAGGAACAGCTTTTCTCCCACAACCATCAGGCTATTGAACTACAACCTCAAATAAGCTCTGAACTACAATAGATTATTATTGCCCTACTATTGTTTGTTTTTTGTGTGTATGTATGTGCGTGTGTACATATATATATTATATACGTGTATATATAATATGTATGTGTGTATTTGTGAGTATGTGTATACACTGGACTTTTTTTCCTTTTGTTTATTATATTGTTCACAGTGTACTATGTTTACATATTCTGTTGTGCTGCAGTAAGTAAGAATTTAATTGTTCTATCTGGGACATATGACAATAGAACACTCTTGACACCTGACTCTCATGACATGCAGGTAAGGAAGTAAATCTCTTTGTTGTTCTTCTCAAACTGGAAGGAGATCTTCATCCTAGCACTATCTCCTATAGGCCATGTTATTTTGCTGTACTCTACCCTCTCAATTAAAAGGAAATGAAATACCCTGTCCTTGAGTAAAGAGTTTCTCTTATACCTCTTGCGTAGAGGAGCTTTGTAAATCAGACGAAATATGTGTTGTTTGTTCTCCTGCCTAAAAGGTGCAAACAAGTTAGCTATGTGCAATCGGAACAATAACCATCTATTTCCTATTTTCTTCCTTGAAGAGAGACACCTCAGGAGAATCCTTCAAACCTAATCTTAGCAGTCTCAAACACTCTTGACTCCAGAAACATGAATCGGCACGGTTCTCCATGAAATAATCTATTCCCGATAAATTGATTTAGTGAAGATTCCATTAAATAATGTAGGTGATGGAGTTCTTCCTGCTGCTGAAGGCCAGGTTTACCTGTGTGTTCATCAAAGATGCATCACCACAGCCAAATTGATGGATATGGTGTTGTATGCCATTAAATCAGCATTGCATGAGAATTGAGATCTCCAATTCCTCCTCAGAGTAATTCCAGTGTTTGACGCATGATGTTGCTCTGTATTATTAGCTGAGTGGCATGAGTGCACTACAGGGTACACTTGCAAGTCAGTGAACAAAACTGGAAGCAAATAGGCATATGTGATGCTGAAACTGGGCCAAATGCACAGCCAGCATTTCTGAGCATTTATTCACTGTCACAGCAGGGATTTTTGAATTCTTAACTATATTCTTCAGTTGCTTAATTATGTGATCTAAAGCATTGAGCTGATCTTCACTGTCTAATGCGGGGATTCATCATTTAAAATGCTATTTCCCATTTGATTCCAGCTTTAAATCTATATCCTTTCCTTCGATTCAAAATGTAAATTCCTTCTAGTCTGGGCATCCATTATCAATGTCAATCCCTCTGTATGTCTTCTCTGATTTTTCCCCCATTATGCATTGATTTGCTAGGTTTGAATTTACAACATTCATTTAAAAAAATCCATTATAATGTAATTTTTGTTGTAATGTGGCAAATGTGTCGGCATTTATCAACAAGAACCATTAAGAATACCCGTAATCTCTGGTGCACCATTGAAGAGGTGGGGAGGTGTAACCTTGGCACTTAACCCTTCCAGGTTCATATCAAATTGTAAAATTACATATCTATATTCATAACTTCATGTATATTTTAGTATTTCCAGCTCAGGAGCTGTAATTGTATACATGATGTCATACATATTATCCAGCTGTCACTGCCTGTCGGGAGTTTCTCATGTTGCCCTTTTTGATTTACGGCTTATCATTACTTTTTACATTTTTGAACAAATATGACAGTATGAACTAAGCAAAGGGGAAACGGCAAATTAGTTATTACAGCCAAGTAAGATTGCAGGTGATTACATATTTCCAATGCAGAAATATCATCTGCCACGCCAGAGGTTTATTTTCTTTGTTAAAAATTGCTATTAAGGTAATCAGCAAAAAAATTAACTTGTATGGGGAAAAAGAGGTCCCGTTTTGACCCAACTGTCCCTTTGGAATGGATGGTGGTGGTGGTGGTGGGGGGGGGGGGTGTAGATCCAGAGCCATTTCACACAACTTCTGGCTGTATGCTCCCTTGAATTCTGTTTTGATTTGGAAGATTTATTTCGACAGATTTACTTCTGTCTACCTTAAATGTGAGCTGAGCCCTCTCATTAAATTGATGTGTTGAGGAAGCTTTCAAATGTGGGCATATATTGCAGTTGTATCACCAAAGACCAAGCAAATTTTTACACCAAGATGTCCACACAATATTCTCACTGTAGGTACATAAGGAAATTAAACATCTGCTGACACAGGAGAGTCATTTATCCTAGTAAACACAATGAAATTAAAGGAGCGATAATTTCTGTACTTCATTTATATGCTGCTTGATTTTTCATTTTTGGTGCCGTTAGCATCAAAAATTGTATGCAGAAGATGTGTTGGACCCAGCACCATCAGGTTTGGGTCCTTAAAGAAGTTGAGATTTACAACTCAGTTCTACCTGGTAAATTTCTTTATCACCAATCACACTGGCATTGTATCCCTATTGTTCCAGTTCAGCCTGTCTTTCCCCACCCCTATATCATATACCACGCTATCTCTCACAATTTAAGCTTGACTTTCTTTCAAACTCTACCCGTATTGATATTCTCTCACTCCTCACCCTACCTTGCATTTATACTGCCGATCCTCCTTGCACCCTCCGTTACTGATACCCCTCTAACCACACTGTTGGAGCGCTTCCACCTTCCTTTTCCTTTTCCCTTCATTCTGTTGCCTTTCCCATTCTTTCTTCCAATTTTCTATCTTCCCTCTCTCATAGTACACTTTCCAGTCCTTTTCACTGTCACCACTGCTTTTCTCCCTCTTCAGTGTCCTATACAAGTATTCCTGCTTTTATGCCACACTGGGGAGAGGGCAGGGATATGGACCTAGGTAGGGTTAGTATAGTAAGACCTGAGTGATCTCCTGGACAAGTGTCGATCACCTGGATTGGGGTCGGAGAGGAATTTCCCGGATTTTTTTCCCGAATTGGACCTGGGTTTTTATCCGTTTTTTTGCCTCCCCCAGGAGATCACGCGGTTCTTGGGGTGGAGAGGGGTGATAGCGGTATAAAGGGGAGGGTAGTGTCTTGTGTTCTGTGTCTTGTGTCTACTGTTTGTGGGTAGGGGTGTTTGTTTGGTGTTCAGCCATGAGCGAATGGCGGTGCGGGCTCGATGGACCTGGTGGTCTGCTCTCGCACCTACTTTCTATGTTTCTATGTTTCTACTTCTTATAACAACAAATTACATTTCAAAAACATAATCAATGTTAAATGTAGTTGTATATCCTAAGGCCATGCTGTTTTTTGTTTTCTCCTCATTGATTTCAATAAGCAGCCTCTCTTGTCTAGAGTATAAAGTGAGCAGAATAGTTGTAACTAATGATAAAACTTGTATATTAACCACTGAATGTTAGATGCTTAGTCCATGGTGATTTTGAAAACATACTATGTCCATCTGACTAAGGTTAAAAATGTCATTAGCAGTTGGCACAAATCGTGCATTTTCAACTTCTTAATCAATTAATATCAGGATGCAACCTGCTCTACAAGCACTTGATTTTAAAGCATCACATGCCAAGATGCTAATTTACATGTTAAAATATTCCTGTCTTTTTAAATCAAGAATCGCCTTTCAGCCAGTGTCAGCATACCTTTTGACATCCTGACCTACCAGCAAGACAGGATTCACCAGAGACAGTCACACAGTAGTATATATATTCAGGATGGAGTCATCTGGGGAATCCACGATGTTCATTCCAAATCATATAAGCTCCAATGCCTTTAGGCAAAACTTGGGGCTGTCTTGCTGATTACCATGTAGTAACTACCATCAATAAATGGATCAATACTCTGTCATGTTGCATAAACCATTGAAGGTCACAAGGGCACAGAATGCATCTTGGTTGCAAATTCAATGCCCAGAACTAAGAATGGATCTGTAGCATCTGTAGCATCAATGATGACACCACTGTTCTACAGGACATGAAGGTTAAACCTATCTGACCACATCTTCACATACATTTGTCACAGATGTATCTGCCTATGCACTAGGTTAATAGAATTCCTCCTTCTCTCTGGCTCTATGCCGTTCATTTGTCCAGAGTACCGTCTATATCTCTCATTCCCTTTTCTCCTGACTCCTAGTCTGAAGAAGGGTCTTGACCCGAAACATCACCTAATCCTTTTTTTCCAGAGATGCTGCCTGACCCGCTGAGTTACTCCAGCTTTTTGTGTTTGGCTTTAAGAGAAGTTACTACTCCATAATCATTGTAGTGAAGAATCCTAGTTACACTGAAGATATCCATTATCCACAAGTGATATTCAAGATGAAGTAACCCATAAACTTAAAACCAATCATGAGATGTGCAAGTGGAAATCATAAAGAAAACGTAAACATGAGGAAACAGCATAAAATGCAAATTAAATGTAACATTAAAATGGGGATGTGCAGGAAAGAACTGCAGATGCTGGTTTAAATTGAAGATAAACACAAAATGCTGGAGTAACTCAGTGGGACAGGCAGCATCTCTGGAGAGAAGGAATGGTTGACTTTTTGGGTCAAGACCCTTCAGACTGATGTCAGTGGAATGGGCGGTACAGAGATAAAATGTAGTCAGAGACAGTAAGACTGATTGGAGAACTGGGAAAGGGGAGGGGATGGAGAAAGAGGAAAAGCAAGGGCTACTTGAAGTTAGAGAAGTCAATATTCATACTGCTGGGGTGTAAGCTTCCCAAGCAAAATATGAGGTGCAGTTCCTCCAATTTGCGCTGGGCCTCACTGACAGTGGAGGAGGCTGAGGACAGAAAGGTCAGTGTGGGAATGGGAGGTGGAGTTAAAGTGTTGATCAACTGAAAATGGGGATCTATGAAGGGAGCTTGAGAGAACAGACTTAACTTTGAAGTTTACTGACCTTTCATCAAAACCTAACGCTTGAAAGCTCAGTTGGAGACTGTAAGGGACTGTCAAGGTAAGATTGTTTAAAGTGATAATTATGCACATGATCATATTTCACTTGCTGCTGATACCAAGGTAACAGGGCTGAGTGCTGTATGCTCTCTGATCTTTAATTCTGATCTAAAGCAGATCAAAGCCCCCTCTTGCCAATGACCAAGTTCACCGAGACTCCATTTGTAGCTAACACATATTCTTTTGGATTGTCAGGATGAAATAGCTGGTGGACCATCACCAGTTCTCTGCCCCTCTCACTATTCTGTGTTCACTTTTTATGTATGCTGGAAAGGAAGAGGAAGGAAAATAACCTACTTTGAACAGATGGGTGGAAAACATTTGTTGAAGTCAACTGCAGGGAATAAGTGGCATGCATAGGGATGAGGGTGTCTGTGAATTTTTGATGAGCAGATGGAGATGTGAAGAAATGCAGAAATGAAAAGGGATAAGTGTACCTGAACGTGTAGGTCCAGGCTTGTGAAAGCAAGGCAAATAATGCAAGCATCAGGTGCAGATAAATGTGCCAATGCATTATTTATCTGCTCTGCATAAATTCTTAAATTACTTTCGGCTTTGAATTTACAAGCTTGGCACCAATATCTTAAAGTTGACCCTATGGGAACCTTGCAGCCTTACATTTTGTTTTACCACCAAGAAGTTTCTTCCTTCTTTCATCAGTAACATAGTCTTCCCGCAAGTTCTTCTTGCACTTGGCGGCACAAGGGAGAAGAAGCATTCAAAGCCCCAATACGTCTCAACTCTGTTCTGTAAATTCCTCTTGTTGAGCCCGAAATTGAACAAGATAGATGCAAAATGCTGGATTAACTCAATCGGTCAGGCAACATCACTGGAGAGAATGAAAAGGTGACTTTTTGGGTTGCAATCCTTCCTCAGATTGCTGGCTGACCTGCTGAGTTACTCCAGCATTTTGTGTCTATCTTTGGTATAAACCAGCATCTGCAGTTCCTTCCTATACAAGATATTTGTTTAGACTCCATCTTTAAACACTGAGGATAAAATCTACTAACCAGTAATCATTGTGCCCACGCATGCTAAATGGTTGCAAAACCCAGAAGTAATGCAGAAATAGTCCTCTATTGAAAAAAATGTAGAAACATATACTTCTGGAATTCCTTCATACCACCAGACTTTAAATTAAACCCATCGTATGCTCTCCTCACAAAAAGGGAGATGGAGCAGCAGCTCTTTCCTTTACTAGGTATTTCTACTATAGCCCCGACTCCTTTTTTTTTTTACAATTCTCACGGCAACCACTGTTCTACAATCTGTACTCTTTCCCTATCCCACTATAGGCCAGTGTATGTGTGATCTATATGTCTAACCCATATTCTGGGCTCTCAGCAGTGTGCTTGGGCCACAGGAGCAGGAAGTCTGCAGAAAATGTTGACAAGATAAAGAAAAACCATTAAAAAAATGTCCAGGTTTCTCCACCAAAACTTCAGCCAGGTGATATCAGACAGATACGGTATGTCTAAGGCTGGAGCTTGAAGGAAAGTGCTATTTTGCGGAGGGCTATTTCTGACAGTATTAGGCAGGAGTTGGGGAGAGTTGACTGGAAGTGGCTGTTATTGGGTAAGATCATTTTTGACAAGCGACTTTGAGTCCTGAAAAGCGCTATATAAATAAAATGTATTATTATTATTATTATTATTATTATTATGTGAGGGTTGTGAGAAGGCCAGCTGGTCAGAACGTATAATGAATATGCCATAGAATCATACAGTCAAACAGCACAGAAACAGGCCCTTCGACTCACCTTGTCAATGTCGACTAAGAAGCCCCATGTAAACTAGTCCCATTTACCCATGTTAGGCCCATATCCTTCTAAACCCTTCCTATCCTTGTACCTGTCCAAGTGATTTTTAAAAGCTGCTAAATGCTAGAGACAGTTAGCGTGACTTTTTGTGGGGGCATTCATGTCTTACAAACTTGATTGAGTCTTTTCAGGAGGTGATGACGATGATTGATGATGGTAGCACAGCAGCTGTTGTCTACATGGACTTGAGACTAGGTCCCTCATGGTAAACTGTTCCAGAAAATTAATACACATGATAAGTTTAGTGTGACAATACAGTATGGAGACGTGCTCTTCAACCCACTAAACCCATTTCCTGTGAGTAAGACAGACATAGATGGCAAGGTTTGGGAAACTTAGATAATGACACATGTTATAAATGTAATCAAAAAATGCCAGCATACGTAAGGCTTGGGAAACTGAAATCAGACAGGGACCTTGAGTAGGTATATTACAAAACTTACCTTCAGCGGCGCTGCAGTTCTGCCACTGGCCGTGTGCGCGACTTTGGTGCCTTTGAGAGGGGGGCGTGTTTAAAATGCCGTTTTCTGCAGCCTGTTGAAGTCGATCTTTGTCAGGCTGTTTAGCTGCTGAAGAATAATCGATCCGCCGTGCATTTTATCAAGTTTTTTTAAAACATTGGCTGGATAATTTAATAGCAAGAGTAAAATAAAAAGTGACATCTAAAGCCGTCAACGCCGACAACGGGACGGATCTCACGTACGGGACAAAGCAAGGTAAGCCGTTTATTTTTACATATAAACGTGCTTCTTAGGATGCCTTTAATCAAAATTTCACGTTGCGAAAAGGTGATTTAGGCCCCATATGAACCGGCAGTGGTTTTCCTTCCGATATGGGGTTCAAATTCTCTGCAACCGCAACGTTCCAATCGATCGCGTTCCACAAAATCCCACTCGCAAGATAATTTAAATGCCCATTAATTTACGGGAATTAAACACTAAATTCCTTCCATTTGGCCTATAAATTCATGACAATGAGATTTTAAAATCATGTTATATCAGCCTCATCAGCCACGATGATGACTCAGCCTACAGAGAGGAGGTACAACAACTCATCAACTGGTGTGACATCAATAACCTTCAACTCAATGTCAATAAAACAAAAGAAATAACTGTGGACTTCAGGAAGAAACAGACAGCACACACCCCACTCACCATAAATGGCAGTGCAGTGGAGTCTGTGAAAAGCACCAAATTCCTGGGAGTGCACATCACAGATGATCAGACATGGTCCACCTACACCATCTCCCTAGTCAAGAAAGCACAGCAACGCCTCCACTTCCTTCGACGGATGAGGAGAGCTGACCTCCCCCCTTCTGCCCTCACCACTTTTTACAGGGGTGCCATTGAGAGCATTCTTACCAGCAGTCTCTCAGTCTGGTATGACAGTTGCTCTGCTGCTGACCAGAAGGCCCTACAGAGAGTGGTGAGGACAGCGGAGAAGATCACTAGATCACCCCAACCAGCAATCCAGGACTTATACCCATCTCGCTGTCGCAAGAGAGCAACCAATATCATCAAAGACACCACCCACCCAGCACACAAACTGTTCACCCTCCTACCATCCGGCAAGCGCTACCGCAGCATGCGGAGCAAAACCACCAGATTCAAAAACAGCTTTTTCCCTCAGGCCATCAGACTACTCAACACACTCAAGAAAATTCCATGAACATTACACAAACAAAGACCAACTGACTGTCAAATTAACTTTAACTCAATGTCTGCAGTATGCTATTTGCACTTTTCTATATTGCACCTTTTATTATTGCACCTTAATAACATACCTCAACATTTTACTACACTCTGGCACACTGTGAATATTTTATATAATGTATATGTCCATTGTCTATCTTTATTGGTATATTGTCTGTCTGTGTTATCAATATTACTTGCACATTGGAGTATGGGGAAACGCAATTTCAATCCTCTGTGTAACTACTTGTTGCATTATTTGAATTGACAATAAAGTTGACTTTACTTTACTTACTTTACTATATTGTGAATTCTTGTGTGAATGTTATTTGGACACTTAGGCTATTTAAAAATGTTAACCTTTTCTTAAGAAATGGATAGATGTTTAGATCTAGTAATTGAATTTTGTAATTGTCAAATTAAACTTCTTTTTATGCTTTATCTTTAACTGATGGGATAAATTGCAGACTTGATTTTTTAAATCTCAAAATTTTGTACCATTGCTACCTTGAGGAATATCAAGCATGAAGGAAAGAATAAGATTAGGAGGCCTAAAGGAGACCATGAAATGTTTATGGTGAGTAGAATTAAGGAGAATCACAAGGCATTTTAGACATACATGAAAACAATAGGTTTGCATGAAAAAGGTAGGACCAGCCAAGGACAAAGGAGGGAATTAATGCCAGGAGCTGGAGGAAGAAGGTGAGATACTAAAGGACCTGTCCCACTTGGCCATCATTTACGCCTCATTTATGCGTCATTTGTAAAATAGGTCGACGCGTTGTGACGCACGGGTAGCGTGTGGGTAGCGCGGGATGGGTGCATGGAGAGGAGTGGAGGAGTGTGGAGTTGCGCGCGGTATCGCGCGGCGCTCCAGGATTTCGTGCTGTACGAAATCCTCGCGTGCCATGTATGAAGTATCGCGCATGCACGCTGACGTATTGGGTACGCACGCTGACGCATTGGCGTCGCACGCTGCGTCCCGACGTCTCACGTGTATCGCGTGGTGACGCATGGTTACGTCACCGTGCATAACCATGCGTCGCCGCGCACCGCAGGGTATTCTAATGACGTCACGCGCACCAGACGGTATGATGACGCGTGATTTGTGCGCGACATCGTGCATAATGACGCGTCGACCTATTTTATATATGACGTGTAAATGAGGAGCAAATGACGGCCAAGTGAGTACTTTGCATCTGTATTCACCAATAAATGACATGGGGGGAGTAGTAAGACCAAGGACGGGTGTGCTGATATTCTGGGGCATGTTGACATCAGGAAGGAGTTGATATTGGGTCTTTTGAAAGACATTAAGTTGAAAAGACCCCAGGGCCTGATGGCATTTATTCCAGGTTTTTGAGACAAGCAGGAGAGGAAATTGCTGGGAGCCTTGACAGATTTCTTTGTTTCCTCTCTCGCCCCAGGTGAGGTTCCAAAAGACTGTAGAATAGCCAATATTGTTTGTTTGCTTAAGATCAATTGGAAGAAACCAAGACATTATAGACATTAGGGACTGGAAAAGCATGCAATTATTAGAAATAGCATGACTTTGTGTGGGGGCAATCATATATTCCAAACTTGATTGAGTCTTTTCAGGAGGTGCCGAAGATGATTGATAAAGGTAGGGTAGTAGCTGGTGTCTACATGGACGAGGCGCGATCTCTCATGGTGAGCTATGCCAGAAACTTAATGCACATGGAATGTTTAGTTTAGATATACAGTCGGGTACACAGTACAACACATATAGTTGATATACAGTACAACATATCCTGTTGTGCTGCAGCAAGTAAGAATTTCATTGTTCTATCTGGGACATATGACAATAAAACACTCGTGACTCTTGACTCTTGAGACAGGCCCATGCCGTCTTTTGATTATCCATTCACACTAGTTCTATGTTATCCCACTTTCTCGATCACTCCCTATACAATAGGGGCAATTTTACAGAGGCCAATTAACCTACAAACCCATGCATCTTTGGGATGTGGGAGGAAACCGGAAAACATTGAGGAAACCTACACAATCAAAGGCAGGACGTGCAAACTCCACACAGACAGCACCGAGATTTGGATTGAACTCAGGTCTCCGGCGCTGTGAGGCAGCAGCTCAACCAGCTGCACCACTGTGGCACCCTTATGACTTGGTAATTTGGTTCAGAACTGGCTTCAATAGTGGTGGAGTGCTGTTATTTTGACTGTGAGCAATAGAGTACTCCAGCGGTCAGTGTCGGGACTTCTATCTTTTGTGATATATATATAATTAGGACGAAAATGTAGGTGGGCTGAATAGTAATTTTGCAGATGACACAAATATTAGCAAAGGAGTGGATTGTCAGGAAGATTGCCAAAGAATACAGTAGGATGCAGATTAGTTGAAAATACGAGTAAAGAAATTGCAGATGGAGTTTAATTTGAGGTGCTGTATTTTGCGAGATCAAATATAAGAGAAATGTGTAGAGTAAATGACAGGTCTCTTAGGAGCTTTATATACAGAGGGTTCTTGGGGTGCCAGTCCCGAGAAGTGGCAACACAAGTGCACAGAGTAATAAAGAAGGGGCCTGTTATACTTGCCTTCATTGGTCAGGGTTTACAGTATAAAAGTTGTGAAATCATGTTGCCTTCAACTGTAAAAAACCTTGGTGTGGCCCCACTTGGAGTATTGTGTGCAATTCTGGGCACCCCATTACAGAGAGGATATGGAAGCTTTACTAATGGTTGCAGAAAAGGTTAATCGGGATATTGCCTGGACCAGAGAGTATTAGCTAGAGAGGTTAGACAAACAATGCTTGATTTCTCTGCAATGTCAGAAGCTGAAGAGTGATCTGCTGAAAGTATATAACATTATGAGAAGCACAGAGAGAATAGATGGTCGGAACCTCTAACTCGAGGTAGAAGTATCAAATACTAGCGGTTAAGGGGAGGGGGTAATCTTTATGGGAGATTTGTGAGGCAAGTTTAGTACAAGTTTTGTAGGTTCCTGGAACGCACTGCCAGAGGAGGAGGTGGTGGAAGCAGATATTATAGCAATGCTTCAGAGGCATTTAGAAAGGCACATGGACAGGTAGGGGATGGAGGAATATAGATCATGTGCAGGCAAATGGGAATAGTTTAAATTGTATGATCAGCACAAACTTTGTGGAGTACAGGACATATTCCTGTGGTGTACTGTTCCATGACGTCCCTGTAGAAATTGAGCCACATTTTCTTAATGGAAGAAGGGATATATATTTTTATGAATAAAGTTTGTTGAAAATTGTGGCACAATTTAACTTTTGATGCACTATAGGGGGGATCAGCAAATGGCATATTTCTACTAAAAGATAGAAAGTACTGGAGTAACTCAGCAGCATCTATAGAGAACATAGATAGGTGATGTATCGAATCGGAGTCCTTCAGACTGACTTTGGTAGTGGAGGAGAGAAAATGGAAGAGAGGAGGGGAAGGAAAAAGCACTGGCGAGTGATAGGTGGATACAGGTAAATGTTTTTTTGACAGGCTAATGATTGGACAAAAGCCAGAGATGATAAGGCAAAAGGTGGGATAAGAATAGAAATGGTGCAAATTGTGAAGCCAGAGACAGGAATATAGGTGAAAGGAGAGAAGGAAAGGGCGAAATGTATGTTAGTCTACCACCACAATCTATCTGAGAAAAGGTTCTGACCCAAAACATCACGTATCCATGTTCTCCAGAGATGCTGCATGACCTGCAGAGTTACTCCAGCACTTTGTGTATTTTTTTTGTAAACTGGCATCGCAGTTATTTGTATCTCACTATCTTTTTATTGCCTGCTCACTGTGACTATTGGTCTGGTCTCCTTTATAATGCAGCCTTAAAGCTGTGGGATGAAAATGGGGCAGTTGTCCACCTCTTTTGTGGGTTCAATACCTGAACTCTGCCCATTTGAGGGGGTGTATCTCAAAATATCAACTGGGGGTAACATTTGTATATTACAAATAACTCATACTTGAAACAGGCAGGTATTGAACAGCCTTTCTGAGGACCTTTCCAAAATGGTGGTCAGTTAGTTAAAAATGATCTCAGTTTTTGAAGTGAGATTTGAGGGTATTAGAAGAAAGAGGGAGAAAGCATTGCAGAAGCAAAGAGCATTTTCAAAGTGAAAGTATGTTACATAAATTACATTTAATGCAATGATATGTGATTTTTAGTGGTCAAAATAAAAATAAAAAGCCAGAGGGTTTTTGAAACCATCAAAGAGCAAGAGAGATTTGATTTGACAATTTCTGAGAAAGGTAAAAGTAGTAATTTCCTCCTGGCGGATCTGCACAGATACCTAGTAATTTATAAGCAGGCAATTAGCACACCATTACATAAATTACATATTTATATAGCGCCTGATGTTATATATAACTTACTGTTTGTTTCCTTTTCCCACCATATTCAGAGATGTGCCGTTTCTCATTTCTCTCTGTTCTTTCAGATTTAGCATGGTTTTATAGTTTGGTACGTTTTTATTTTGACGATTTTTTGTTGTTGAACTTTTTCCTGTAAAATCCATTATTTTCTAAAATAGTTATATATCATCAATTATTTAAATCATAATACCTTTAGAAAGGAGCTGTGGAGGAATTTCTTTAGTCAGAGGGTGGTGAATCTGTGGAGTTAATTGCCACGGATGGCTGTGGAGATCAAGTCATTGGATAGTTTTAGGGACAAGATCGACAGGTTCTTGATTATAAGGGTGTCAAAAATTAAGACAAGTAATTCAAGAGAGTTTATTGTCATGTGTCCCAGATAGGACAATGAAATTCTTGCTTGCTGCAACACAACAGAATATTGTAAGCAAAAACACAGAACAGTTCAGTTCAATATACACATAAATAAGCAGATAAAGTGCAATAGGCTGTTATAGTTCTGAGTCTGTTTATTGGCGAGTTTAATAGCCTGATGGCAGTGGGGAAGTAGCTGTTCCTGAACCTGGATGTAACAGATTTCAGGCTCCTGTACCTTCTGCCCGATGGTAGCGGAGAGATAAGTGCGTGGCCAGGATGGTGTGGGTCCTTGATGATGTTGGCAGCCTTTTTGAGGCAGCGACTGTGATAGATCCCTTCGATGGTGGGGAGGTCAGAGCCGATGATGGACTGGGCAGTGGTCACAACTTTCTGCATTCTTTTCCACTCGTGGACGCTCAAGTTGCCGAACCAAGCCACGATGCAACCGGTCAGCATGCTCTCTACTGTGCACCTGTAGAAGTTCGAGAGAGTCCTCTTTGACATACCGACTCTCCGTAATCTTCTCAGGAAGTAGAAGCACTGATGTGCTTTCTTTATAATTGCATCAGTGTTCTGGGACCAGGAAAGATCTTCGGAAATATGCACATCCCGGAATTTGAATTTCTTGACCCTTTTCACCAACATTCCGTTGATATAAACGGGATTGTGGGTCCCTATCCTACCCCTTCCAAAGTCCATAATCAGTTCCTTGGTTTTGCTGGTGTTGAGAGCCAGGTTATTGTGCTGGCACCATTTGGTCAATCGGTCGATCTCACTTGTATACTCTGATTCGTCCCCATCAGTGGTACGTCCCACAACAGTGGTGTCGTCGGCGAACTTGATGATGAAGTTCGCACTATGTCCGGCTACGCAGTCATGAGTATAGAGTGAGTAAAGCAGGGGGCTGAGCACGCAGCCTTAAGGTGCTCCCGTGCTGATTGTTATCGAGAATGACACATTTCCACCAATACGGACAGACTGTGGTATGTGGATGAGGAAGTCGACGATCCAATTGCAGAGGGATGCGCAGAGACCCAGATCTGAGAGCTTGGTAACCAGCTTGGAGGGGATGATTGTATTAAATGCCGAGCTGTAGTCAATGAATAACAGCCTGACATATGAATTTTTGTTGTGCAAGTGGTCCAGAGCAGAGTGGAAAGCCAGTGAGATCGCATCCACCGTTGACCTGTTGTGGCGGTTACCGAACTGCAGTGGGTCGAGGTTCTTGTTGAGATAGGAGTTGATATGCGCCATAATCAACCTCTTGAAGCACTTCATTACCACAGACATTAGTGCCACAGGTCGAAAGTCATTGAGGCACATCACCTTGCTCTTCTTGGGCACCGGTATTATTGACACCCTTTTAAAGCAGGTGGGAACCTCAGACCTCAGAAGTGAGAGGTTGAAAATGTCTGTAAAAACTCCAGCCAGTTGGTCCGCACAGGCTTTTAGAACACGACCGGGTATGCCATCAGGTCCAGGCACTTTCCGAGGGTTCACCCTCCTGAAGGATCTTCTGACGTCGGCCTCTGTGACTGTGACTGAAATACCGTCATGGCGAATGGGGGCTCGGGAAGGCACATCAGTGTTCTCCCTATCAAAGCGTGCATAAAACGCGTTGAGCTCATCAGGGAGTGATGCTTCGCTGACATTTGAGCTGCCTCCTGATTTTGCCTTATAGGAGGTGATGGCATTCACGCCCTGCCACAGTTGCCGAACATCCGTCTCATCCTCCAGCGTGGAGCAGAAGTCCCTATTGGCCTTTTTGATGGCCTTACCAAGGTCGTATCTGGACTTCTTGTAGACCTCTGTATCTCCAGACCTGAATGCCCGGGATCTGGACTTCAGAAGAGTGCAGATCTCATGGTTCATCCAAGGCTTCTGGTTAGGAAACACTCGGAAGGTTTTTGTTGGGATGCAGTCCTCCACACATTTCTTTATGAAGTCTGTAACAACTGTGGCGTATTCGTTCAGGTCCGTTGCCGAGTCCCTGATCATTGCCCAGTCTACAAAGTCCTCCACTTTGTTTTCAAGGGACTGTACATTGGCTAGTAGGATGGTAGGGAGAGGGGGTAGAAGTCCCCTGCACTTCAGTCTGACATGAAGTCCTGCCCGTTGCCCATGTTTCCGGACACAATGGAGGCCTCCCCGTTGTTTCCAGGTACTGTACTTACTGTACCTGCCATTTCCACGAACCTGCGCTGGAACGGGGATCCCCTCACAGTCGGCATCTCCAGCTCTGTTGCGATTGTGGATCCCCTCACAGTCAGCAACTCCAGCTCCGTTGCTCCTAGGAAATCCTGCTCGTCGGTTCCGGAAGTCTTCCCGCTGTTTCCAGGTACAGTACCTGTGATTCCCAGTTGGGTCAGGTTCTCTCCAGCGATCCAGGGAACGTTTGCAGTCGGAGGCTCCCGCAGCTCCGGGAGATTGCGAAATCGCTAGTGCCTTCAAGTGCACCAGCAGCTTGTCCGTTACGGTGCCGATTTCTACCGTTTTTCTGATCCAGGTAAGTTGATTGTAGCTGTAAATAATCCTCTTCTGTTGGGCTGCTGGCAAAATGTCGCTGCAAGCAGGCACCATCTTTAACCTTGGGAGAATGAGGTTGAGAGGGAAAAATAGATCAGCCCTGATTGAATGGCGGAGTAGACCCAATGGGCCAAATGGTCTAATTCTGCTCCTATGCCTTAATAATTTATAATTCCTCCCTACCACATTTCTAGAAGAATGCAAGGGTCAGAAATTTAAAGAAAATTAAATACCATTGGCATAACCCCACAAGATCTGCTGTCTTTTACTGTGGCAGACATCTAGGCATGTGTATGTTTCATCACTGAGAGTTGAGACTCTTAGTTGCCGGCTTAACCTTTACGTCAGTTGCAAGGGTGCCTAGTGGTCAATGAAGTCGCCAGCAAAATGGAGAATCGAAATACCAGCTTCAGAACAAAGCTCTCCTCATTGTTCCCATTCAACTCCATTGCTGGAGTTGTTGCTGGAAAGGCAACTCTGTGGGCGGCACAGTGGCACAGCGGTAGAGTTGTCGCCTTACAGTGCTTGCAGTGCCAGAGAGGGTTCGATCCAGACTACGGGTGCTGCCTGTACAGAGTTTGTACGTTCTCCTCGTGACCTGCGTGGGTTTTCTCCCAAATCTTTGGTTTCCTCCCACACTCCAAAGACATACAGGTTTGTAGGTTAATTGGCTTGTTATGTGTAAATTGTCCCTAGTGTGTGTAGAACAGTGTTAATGTGCTGGGATCTGTGGTCGTTGCGGACTGGGTGGGCCGAAGGGCCTGTTTCCACGCTGAATCTCTAAACTAAACTTTAGAGTATTTTGAGCCTAGTCACTGAAGCAAAGAAAACCGAGGTCATGATGTGGAGGAGATTATTTTGGTAATTTAAGTATTCTGGAAAGGTTAAGAAGGCAGACACGAGAAAATGTACTATTAATCGCAGATTTAAGTAACCTAGACTGCAGTAAGGACAATAACGATTCAAACAAGAAGTTACAGGTTGTATGGATATTGGTGGAATGAGACTTACCAAATAGTTGATGTAAGCCCTTCCTTGTTTCTTGGGTAATACTACAGCCTCAATGCTCACAAAACATACCACTGTAAATAATGTATTTACAATAATAGGAGCAAGTCATCCAGCCCTACTGTCTCTTTTCTCATTTAATATGTATATGACATCAATATAACAGCAACTTTATCTTTGATCCATTTCCTAAATACATCGCCATAGAATTTGATTTGTCATCAGCTTGGAAATTTATACCAGATTTCCATTGCCATTTCTATGAAAATTGCTCCATGATTTAATTCAGGAAGGGCCTATATCCATATCTATATACTATTAAAACTATGTGTGTGTGTGTGTTTGTGTCAGATTTGGCCTTTGATTCCTTGCTCCGCCAAAACCACACGCGAAAACTCCGAGATTTTTCCCATTTCGCTAGACATTACACTTTTACATACCCTAACACACTCCTTATTAGATTTAGACATTTTTATGTACACATTTTTAAATAAAATCCATCCTCCCCCCCCCCCCCCCCAACTCACTCATTTTGTCGCCTCCTGCTGGCCAGCCACCATAACGGCTGCTGCCGCCCGGCTCTGCTCCAAAAACGCCGACATTTTTTTTCTTTCGCTAGTGATTTTAGCTGATGCCGCCCGCCTCTCCTCCACTACCCCCCCCCCCCCCGGGCCGTCTCTCTCATGCTGGCTCAAGCGCCTGGCTCTCCTCCAAAAACGCCGACATTTTAATTTTTTCGCTGGCGATTTTCACTGCTGCCGCCCGGCTCTCCTCCACTAATGTTCAAGAATCTGACAAAAAGAATTTGAAAACCAGTCTTTCGCTGATGGAGTCACAATGGCTCTGCTTGCTGCCGGCTTGCTCGCGCTGCGAGTGATGTTGCCCCCCCCACCTCTCCCTCTTCCCCCTGTTATTCAAAAGACGCTGCCAGAGATGAAGCCGCTTGCCACTCCCTGCACCCTCATTCAAGACTCTGCCAGAGATGAACACCCCCTCCTCTCCCCTCCACCCTCTATCTCCCCTCCCCCCTCTCTCTCCCCCCTCTCCTCCCCCCCTCTCCTCCCCCCTCTCCTCAACCCCTCTCCTCAACCCCTTCTCCTACCCCATCCCTCCTCCGCTCTCTTCCTCCGCCCTCTCTCCCCCCTCTCCCCCCTCCCCCTCTCCTCCCCCCTCTACTCCCCCTATTCTCCCCCCTCCCCCTCTCCTCCCCCTCTCCTCTCCCCCTCTCTCCCCCTCTCCTCTGCCCCTCTCCTCTGCCCTCTGTCTCCCCCCCTCCCCTCCCCCCTCCCCTCCCCCCTCTCCTCCCCCCTCTCCTACCCCCCCTCTCCTCCCCCCTCTCCTCCCCCCTCTCCTCCCCCCCTCTCCTCCCCTCCTCTCCTCCCCCCTCTCCTCCCCCCTCTCCTCCCCCCTCTCCTCAATCCCTTCTCCTCCCGCTCTCTTCCTCCGCCATCTTTCTCCCCTCCCCCTCTTCTCCCCCTCTGCTCCCCCTCTGCTCCCCCACTGCTCCCCCTCTGCTCCCCCTCTGCTCCCCCTATCCTCCCCTATTCTCCCCCTCCCCCTCTCCTCCCTCCCCTCTCCTCCCCTCCCCTCTCCACCCCCCTCTCCTCCCCTCTCCTCCCCCCCTCTCCTCCCCCTCTCCTAACAGCGTTGTGGGTATATTGAAACTTCCAAGACTGAAGTGGTTAAAGAAGGCAGCTCTCCGTTCTCAACGGGAATTAGGAATGGGCTGACTACCCAACCTGCAAAACTCACATCTCTTGAATGGATCAAAAAGTTTCCTTTCATCTCTTAAAAATCAGCCACCCAAAATGAAGTTTTTTGCATACGAACAATGTAAACATATTAAGGAACTGCAGATGCTGGTTTAAACCGAAGATAGCCACAAAAAGCTGGAGTTACTCAGCGGGACAGGCAGCATCTCCGGAGAGAAGGAATGAGTGATGTTTGGGGTCGAGACCCGAAATGTCACCCATTCCTTCTCTCCAGAGATGCTGCCTGAGTTACTCCAGCTTTTTGTGTCTATAGTTTTTAATTTTATGGATAGGTTGGCTAAGGTAAATCATTTCGAGTGTAGATAACTGGTTATAGATCATAAAGAGCAAATGATGAGGGAGCAATTAATTTAATGTGGAATATTTGCTTTTAATTCTTTTGAATAACTGCAAACCAAAGGACTCATTAAACGCTTAATGGCAGTCCATAACAATGGTATTCTTATTGTTCTTCTGACTTAGAGCCTGTTCTGCAGAGAATACATATTGTGCTATTGTTGGCATCAATCCGCGTGGATTTTTGGTGTTAAGGTAATATTGTGGACAATGCAAATGCTGTTTGTGAAGGTTTCAGAAAGAGTGGGTAATTTAAAAGTGAAGTTCACAGTAAGGTGTAGTTGGATTTTCTTATTAAACGCCGAGGTGAAACTGCTATTGCTGGCTTGAGTGCACAAGCCTAAATCAGGTTCATAAGACATAACCTGTCCTGCACGTGGGCATTCTGACCCGTCCCTCATTAGCCTATTCACTTCCAAATGAGAGTAAATCCTATCCAAAAGATCTTCTCCAAAAGCTTCCCTACCACTGACGTGAGATTCACCACTTTATAGCTTCCTGGATATCCATATTTCCCTTTATAAACATTGGCTCCTGTCCAGTCCTCTGAGACCTTGCCTGTGCCTAGAGAGGTCCTTTGACGAGGATCGCCCGTGAAAGAGCTCCAACCGCGGGGGCCTGCGGACTTTAACACCGTGAAGCCCGCGGTCTCTGGATAGAAGAGGCCAACTCAGGAGCTCCATGCCGCGGAGTGTTCCGATCCATCCCGACGCCGGAGTTTTGGTCATCCCGACGCGAGGGCTTCGGACATCGGACATCAGTAACAATTAGTACGGGAGCACCTCAAGGCTGCGTGCTCTGCCCCCTGCTTTACTCACTCTATACCCATGACTGCGTAGCCGGGCATAGTGAGAACTCCATCATCAAGTTCGCCGATGACACCACTGTGGTTGGACGAATCACAGATGGGGACGAGTCAGAGTATAGAAGTGAGATCGACCGACTGACCAACTGGTGCCAGCACAACAACCTGGCTCTCAACATCAGTAAAACCAAGGAACTGATTGTGGACTTTAGTAGGGGAAGGATGAGGATCCACAATCCTGTTTATATCAACGGGACGATGGTGGAGAGGGTCAATAACTTCAAATTCCAGGGCGTGCATATATCAGAAGATCGTTCCTGGACCCAGCACACTGATGGAATTGTAAAGAAGGCACATCAGCGACTCTACTTCCTGAGAAGATTACGGAGATTCGGCATGTCGAAGAGGATTCTCCTAAACATCTACAGGTGCACGGTAGAGAGCATTCTGACTGGTTGCATTGTGGCCTGGTTCGGCAACTTGAACGTCCAGGAGCAAAAAAGACTACAAAAAGTTGTGACCACTGCCCAGTCCATCACCGGCTTTGACCTCCCAACCGTCGAAGGGATCTATCATAGTCGCTGCCTCAAAAAGGCAGCTAAAATCATCAAGGACCCACACCATCCTGGCCACACACTTATCTCACCACTGCCATCAGGAAGAAGGTACAGGAGCCTGATGACTGTAACGTCCAGGTTCAGGAACAGTTGCTTCCCCACAGCCATCAGGCTATTAAACACAACGAATATGATATGAGCTCTGAACTGCAAAAGACTGTATTATTATTTGTTATTTGCACTATATTTGTTATTTATTGAACTTTTTCTTTTTTTCCCCCGTTATATACAATGTTTACATATTCATATATTCTGTTGTGCTGCAGCAAGTAAGTATTTCATTGTCCCGTCCGGGACATATGACAATAAAACACTCTTGACTTGGACCGTCGGCAACCGCGATGTTCAACAGCCTCGACCACGTGAACAAGGAGGAAGATGATTGAACTTTATTACCTTTCCGTCACAGTGAGGAATGTGGATTCCGCTGTGGTGGATGTTTAGTTAACATTTATTTTATGTGGCTGTGTGTATTGTTGCTTTTCATAGTCTGGCTGTATAGTAACTCAAATATCACTGTACCTTAATTGGTGCATGTTGACAATAAATTAGAACTTGAAGTGATAGGAGTAGAATTAGGCCATTCGGCCCATCACGTCTACTCCGCTATTCAATCATGGCTGATCTATCTCTCCCTCCTAACTCCATTCTTCTGCCTTCTCCCCATAACCTTTGACACCCATACTAATCAAGAATCTATCTATCTCTGCCTTAAATATATCAACTGACTGTCTCCACAGCCTCTGTGGCAATGAATTCCACAGATTCACCATCCTCTGACTAAAGAAATTCTTCCACATCTCCTTCCTTAACAAGGATACAAAGATCTTTGTTAAGGTTCCAGCCATATCATCTTTGCCTCTCTCAATGATCTGTCTAGATCCCATCATATGTTGAGTTATTCACCTTAGTGCTCTTCAAGAGAACCAACGCCACCTCATTTTTTATCTCAAAATGCCCTAGCGTGTTAATAACACCACACTGCTTTCACTATTCTCCATCTCCTCCTCCTTGATGCATACTGATGCAAAGCTAGTACCTTGCCTGGATCCTCTGACTCCAACCATAAATTCCCTTTATCTTTGAGTGGTTCTATCCTTCTCCTAGTTACACTCTTGTTTTTATTCTGGTGCTGGCAACATCAGCTCATGTGTTCCAGTATGCACATTTTTTAACATTAGGGAGATAACAATTTAAACAAAACAAGTTCTTTCTCTTCTTGGGTAGGGAGCAGCGGTTCCTGTATACACTTTATATTTAACATCAAAAACTTACTTTATTTATATTAACTCAAAATGTAATTTATACGTTTTTCTTACATTCACTCTATCAATTAATTCAGTAATTTGCTTATAATGCACTAATCAATGCCACTCATCTTTTTCCTCTTTAAAAAAATACACCCATGAGTGATGAAGCAGCTCTTACACCAGACCCAGCCACTCCATGTCTACTCTGCTTCTTCCCAGCAAAGCCTCTACATATGTCTATACCCAAATTTACAATATCCTCATCATGTAACCTGCACCTTGGATGGTGCTAGTTGGTATTATTGTGTACTGACATCTCCTTTCAATGGAAAAAGAACAACTTATGGGCAGACCAAAGTTTGTCATTAACCAAACTGATGATCTTTCAACAGGAGTTGAAGTCTGTCTCAGTATGCATCCCTTGAAACAGCCCATAGATCATCTAGTCTATTAATTTAATGAGGAATACTTACTTTTTATTGTTCAGAATAACTGTGAAAACCAAAGGACTCATAAAACGTTTAATAGCATTCTATGACTGATTGTTATTTTTTTATTGTACTTCTGACTAGGAGTGTGCTCTGCAGAGAAAACATGTTTCACTGTTATTAACATTACTCCACATTGATATTAAAATAGTATTGTGGAGTATCCTAACACTGTTTGTGAAAGTTGCATATAGAGTAGGAACTTTAAATGCAAAGTTCACCGAATAGTGTTGTTGGGATTCCTGTGTATTACCATGGTGGAATTGCTATTGCTGCCTTTAGTGCACCAAACCCTGTTCGATTTATTGCAAAATGTCATGGTTAATATAGTGTATTGGTGACATAAAATAGGAATAATTATTTAATAGCAAAGTTTCTCAGCAAAACATCCACTCACGAATTTTGTAGTCAGCTTCCAAAGGTACTGTATACGATGCATTATTTTAGTTAATTGGAAGTGTTGCCAATAACTGCATAGATGCTGCAATCATGGAAACGTGGTGGGAGAGTGCTGGCACAGAGCCAGTGGTACTTAGAGGTGGCATGATCTTTGCACAGTGCCTGGCGACAACTAGTAAAGGCTCAATAAGTACATGAGTGCCATCTCTGAATGACTGCACTTTGGACAAACTTACTATAGAGGCAGATGCCAGTGCCTATTCCTGTGAGCTGAAGGAAAGATAGATGAAGTCGTGTCCACCTGAATATTGCTTTTACATAATCTCTTTGATGCCACAACCAGCAGCATTCAGTGAACTGCGGCAGAAGGCAACTGTAGTACCTGAAATGATCTTGAGACTACGAAGCTAAGAATAATGATATCCTTAGTCTCTACTGGTACACCAGTCAATAGGTATGTTACAATACTTGCCTTCAGCGGCGCTGCAATTCTGCCACTGGCCATGTGCGTGATTTTGGCGCATTTAAGGGGGGGCGGGGTTAAAACGTGGGTTTCTCCTACCTTGTCCTGAATTATATTTCGTTGGAGTACAAGCGTTCGCTGAAAAATCGTTCCGACGGGCGTTTTGTGTATTTTTTATTTGTATTAAATCGACAATGTCAGCGCTGGAGTTATTTTAAAATCAGCTTCGAAAGCCGTCAATGCCGACAATGGGGACGGATTTCACACACGGGACAGGTAAACGAAAGTAGTTTATTTTAATGTATAAAAGTGCTTCTTAAGAAGCCTTTAATTCACATTTTTAAATGCGAAACGGTGATTCTTTTCCCCGAACTAACGGCAGTATTTTTCATGCCGATACGGGGTTTAAATTCACTGCAAATCAACGTTCCAAATGATCGCGTTCCAGAAAACCCCACTCGCAAGAGGATTTAAATGGCCATTAATTTACAGGTATTAAACATTCAATTCCTTCCATTTGGCCTGTAAATCCATGACAAATGAGATTTAAAAATTATGTTATATTGTGAATTCTTGTGTGAATGTTATTTGGACACTTAGGCTATTTAAAAATGTTAATCTATTCTTAAGAAATTGATAGATGTTTAGAACTAGTAATTGAATTTTGTGATTAGCTACAATTAGGTAACTAACTAATTATATGCTTTAATTTCATGTCATCTAAGTAAGATTGTTTCATATTTGTTTCAGAATGCTTCAATCTATAATAACTGAAAATTTCTTTCAGTTCTCTTAATTTTTAAGAAAGTTATGGGCTTTTGACTGTCCTCGATCACAGCTTTTGAGTTAAGTCAATGGAAAAGCAATAGGGAACAAGATGCTAATTTCCGAGTATGAAAATGGCCATAACCTTTTTAATACTGAAGATATGAAAGTGAAATAGGTGTCAAATTAAACTTCTTGTTATGCTTTATCTGATGGGATAAATTGCAGACTTTATTTTTTAAATCTCAAAATGTTGTAACATTGCTAGAGTCAAGGTGCACATATCAGGCTAATCATAATATTGTGTAATGTCGGAGATTTAAGTGAGGACAAAGAAGTAATTTGGGTACTGGCCTTTCAATTAACACAGTTGCAAACAAAATGGGGTTTGCAAGAGTAGTTATTTTGTGAATAAGTAAGAACTGCTCTTTTTCAGACCTGCATAGCTCAAATATCCACTGCAGTCAGATTTAGTTTGTTGCATTACTGTAAGCATCATTTTTGAAGGATTTACAGCTGAAAAAAAGTGCCAGAGAAGATGAACATTGCACAGGAGATGTATTTCCTGACAAATGTTAAAGCAGTCAGAAATGAGTGACAAAGTTGCCCAATGGCTTCGTATGAAGGGGGGACCTAAACATATTTCTGGCCCCACTGCCCTTTATCCTTCCCATCTGGCAATATTTGTGGTTGCACATTTATTGGCTTATTTAAAAGGACATTGCAAGGCTGCAATATATTTTTTTCATTGCTATCAAATAAACAGCTGATGTTTCGGTGCTGAACAAAGGTAGTTTAGTTTATTGTCATGTGTACCGAGGTACAGCGAAAAGCTTTTTTTGCTGTGTGCTATCTAGTCAGTAGAAAGACTATACATTATTACAATCAAGCTGTCAACAGTGTACAGATACAGGTTAAAAGAAGTAAGGTTTAGTGCAAGATAAAATCCAGTAAAGTCCAATTGAAGATAGTCTGAGGATCTCTAATAAGGTAGTTCTCAGAAGCTTTCTGGTTGGTGATAGGGTGATTCCGTTGCCTGATAACAGCTGGAAAGAAACTATCCCTGAATCTGGAAGTGTGCAATTTTACACTTCACCTCTTGCCTGATGGGAGAGGGGAGAAGAGGGAGTGTGAGCCTCCTCTTTGAATACGCTAGTGGCTCAGCCAAGGTGGCATGAAGTGTAGATGGAATCAATGGAAGAGAGGTTGGTTTGCGCGATGGTCTGGACTGCATCCACAATTCTCTGCAATTTCTTGCAGTCTTGGATGGAGCTGTCCTTAAACCATGCTGTGATGCATTCCCATACACATTCTTACACACATTGCGTCTATGCATGCCCATAAAACCCCCAATGTATCTAAAGATGCATGCTTAGTTTGAGTATGTCTCTTGGAACCACAATTTATATAAATATTCTTCTTTAGGAACACTTGGTCAGCGGAAATAGAGGGTGCCAGTGTTTCTGATCAGATCTCCGATCTTTCTGCCCAGAGCGCAGTTAAATACAACCTAAAATCAGACAAATATTACGAGAGAAAGATTTCATATGAATCATAAAAAAACTCTCGACCTCCACCCAAAATGTGCATCATCAAATCCCTTGGGTGAAAGATACTGTCTTTTGAACCTGGGAAATAATTGCTAGCAAGGATGAAAATCCCTGGAGATCCCCTGAAATTCAGAGATAACCAAACATAAATACTTTAATAGGATAGATATTAAGCCCAATTTTTGAAGTGGGCTAATGAGAACAACCTGAATACTTTTCAGATCAGTCTGAAGAAGGGTCTCGACCTGAAACATCACCCATTCCTTCTCTCCATAGATGCTGCCTGTCCTGCTGAGTTACTCCAGCATTTTGTGTCTATCTTCGATTTAAACGAGCATCTGCAGTTTTTTCCTACACACTGAATACTTTTCTGTCCAGGTTGACCATTCCCTGGACAGTCACCTTTTTCCATATTTTACGGATATTTTTAACCCAAGAGCAATCTCTCTGCCTATAAATTGTTACACTTGGAACCATTTCCAACTTATTGGTCCACTCAATATACATGCCAATGAAAATAAAACAAATTACACACTGGAAATCTGAACTAAAAGCAGAAAATAAAAGCAGAATAAAAGCAGAAAGCTGTTGAAAAGTGGAAAAATTCAACAACATCTGTATTAATTGAAAGGACCATGACTCTTCTTCCTGGAATTATGAAATGTCACCCATCCCATTCCACAGATGTTACATGGCCTAATGGGTTTTTTCAGCATTTTTCAAATTTGCATGGGTTTTGCTTGCATCAGCTGCTGTTTGCTGCATATCCTCATTCGCTTAGTCACCTGTTTCATCTATTATCCTGACTGCAACTTTTCCTCTAATGAAAGTCGACTTACAAGGGTTGTCTTTAGCCCAGTTAAATGTATTGGATATTGATCAGTGGCCTTGCATTTGACTTGAATAGAGTCATTAAACACATATTTTGCATGTTTCGTGCTTCTGAGATGAAATATGTGCCTCAGATATGTTCACTGAATCATTGTTTCCATTTATATCGCTCTCACCATACACATTGGTATTATAAATCTCCATTGCGTCTCTGCCTATGATAGAACAAATTAACCCACACTTCATCTGCTTTCTCCCCAAAGACTATTGTAGTTGCATATACTTCAAAGTATCGGTTGCATTTTCTCAAGGTTTCAGCAGCATCTCACGAGTCTCAAATGATCCAGGAGCTTCCATTTCAACTCCAGTTCTTGGACTGAGCTCTTTCGTCTATTTGAGCAACTCCCAGAAGATTGCTTGTGCAGTTCTCCATTTTAATTTCATTTTATTTAACCGATCAACAGCAATGGTCATTCTTACCTGGTTAACATTTGCTTATTGGTTCAGTTTTTCCTCATTGTTCCCTACCTTCTGTACAACTTTATTCCTGGAAATACTGATAGAGATGGAGAAAAGGATGTACTTTCAATGAAATGCTAAAAGCAGCCACTAAAAGGATGTTGTTTAAGGAAGATGAGGGGAAGTTTAGTCAGAGGGTGGTGAATCTGTGGAATTCTTCACCACAGAAGGCTGTGGAAGCCAAGTGATATTGTTAAGGCAGAGATAGATAGATTCTTGATTAGTATGGGTGTCAGAGGTTATGGAGAGAAGGCAGGAGAATGGAGTTAGGAGTGAGAGATAGATCAGCCATGATTGAATGGCGTAGACTTGATGGGCCAAATGGCCAAATTCTACTCCTATTCCTTATGACCTTAAATTGATACCCTGTCAAAAGGGTGGCTCTATGAACATCTAGTTTTAGCATAAAGCATTGGCTGTTATTGCTGATTGCTTGACCAGAGGTTCCAGACTATATCCACCTTCATGTTTGGCTCTCAAGGGGTACGTAGATGTGATTTTCATGCGCCACTCTCCAACTCATAGTCAGTACCTTATTGAAGTTGAGGTGACATAAGTTCCACAAGTTTCAGCCACAAGTTCACGGATCTTCATTCCCCATTTTTGACAGCAGGGATGCATTCACAATGCAACAAGTTGGGAGTCATGGGTGGAACTGTCCTGTCAGTTTCAGCAAGTGGAATGGTGACTGGATTGGCGACCAAAATTACCCAAAAGCAATGCTGACAGCTGATTTACAGGGACTGCAAAGACTTTCAGATACATTAAAACTTTGTTCCCACCTCTTCATCTCACTAACAAACTACAATGATAATACAAATAGCTATGTAGACTATCAAGCCGTCCCATGAATGTAGCTACAGATATTTTGCAAAAGTAGACAGAAGATTTGGCTGGGGTACATGAAATTTCAGGACCTGATAATTTGGCATTTTCATTTCCAAGTACCAGCCATTTTGTTTCCAATGCTCATTTTAGCATGACTCAAGTTGTTTGCCAAACTAGTATTGCACATAATCAACAAAAATTTGCAGTTGTCAATTGTCCTGTGCAAATTTGATTTTAGCCCTCCCATATTAGACTCTGATGATTCATTAATTCAATGTACCATCACATGTGAGAAACATAATAATTAGCAGCAGGAAGGAACTCCCATTGGTACTGTCCATTTGAGTGATGGAGTAATATTCTGCCACCATGCTGGAGTTGAGCTTAAATTATAATGCATCATCTCATGCAACGCTCTCCAACTCGTAGTCAGAACCTTTTTGAAGTTGAGGTGATGTATTCCTCAAATTTTAGCCACAAGTTCACTGATCTTCATTCCCCATTTTTTACAACAGGGATGCATTCACAATGCAACACATTGGGAGTCATTGGTGGAGCTGTCCTGTCATTTCAGCACATGAAATGGTGACTGGATTAGCGACCAAAGTCACCCAAAGGCAGTGCGGACAGCTGGTCCTCCAATATGATTGGCAGGGGAATGAAAGGGCCCATGTTGGGAGAGAGGAAGGAAACCTTCCAAGTCAAGAGTGTTTAATTGTCATATGTCCCAAAACGGAACAATTAAATACTTGCAGCAGCCCAACAGAGGTGCAAACAGAGTACTTTGAAAACTTCAGTATATGTATACATATAGAAAAAACCTGAGTGTTGTAGGGAAGATGCTGCTCCTGAAACTGGACATTACAGTTTTCACGCTCCTATACCTTCTTCCCGATGGCAGAAGTGAAATGAGTGTGGCCAGGGTGGTGTGGGACTCTGATGATGCTTGCTGCCTTTTTGAGGCAGCGACTCCTGTAGATCCCTTCGATGGTGGGGTATTCGTGATGGACTGAGCAGTGTTCACTACTTTGTGCAGTCTTTTTCATTCCTGGGCGTTCAAATTGCCAAACCAGGCCGTGATGCAACCAGTCAATATTCTCTCTCTTTACTGGTAGAAGTTCAAGAGAGTATTCGTTGACATACTGAATCTCCTTAATCTTCCTCCATGTACCTAGAAGAGGTAGGGAGAAGAGGGAAACAAGAGGATATTCTGTAGATAGGTACAAAATACTGGAGTAAGTCAGTGGGACAGGCAACATCTCTGGAGAAAGTAGGTAGGTGACATTTTGGGTCAGGACTCTTCTTATTCTGTAGTTGTGCTCAGAGGGCATTTATTGTGCATGAAAGGAAGGTACCATGCCTGTGGAGACTTTGCTTCCTTGAGAAGATAGTGACCAATGAATGCCGCTTGCAGTAGTACAACTACAGTTGTCAAGTTGTGCGAAACACAATGTCAGTGATCGTAAAGGCAACATACTTGCACCAGTATAATTTTAGACTATATTAAAAAATCTACATATAACAGTGAAGCACAAGAAAATGTGTTTCAGCCAACATCTGTGCCAAATTAAAGTAATACCTCCTGCTTACACACGATCAATATTCCTCCATTTCATGCATATTTATAGTATGTTCCCATCTAAAAACCTCTTAAACAGCACAATCATATCTGCTTCTTCCACCAACCATGGCAATGTGTTCCAAGCACTCATTACTACGTGTAAAAAAAAAAAATCTTATCCCACACATCTCGTTTTAAATGATTGCCTTCTGACCTTAAATCTGTGACCTCCAGGATGTGACAATTTCACGCTGGGAAAAATATCAGAATGTTTACCCTATTATGCCTCTCATCATTTTATAAACTTATATCAGGTTTTTCGTCAGCCTCCGATGCTTCAGAGAAAACAATCCAAGTTTGTCCAACCTCTCCTTATATCTAATACCCATTAATCCAGACACCATTGTGGCAAATCTCTTCTGCCTTCACGACCTTCACATGATGAGGCAATCAGCTCGCCACACAATACTCCAAATGTGGTCTAATCAAAGTTTTATAAAGTTGCAAAGGATTCTTAAACTCAATTGCCCAACCTATGAAGATGAGCATACCATACGCCTTCTTTACCACTCTATCTGTGTAGCTACTATCAGGAAGCTTAGATGAGTACACCAACATTTCTCTGCATCAATGTAGATAAAGGTCCTGCCATTTACTGTATATTTCCCCTTACATTTGACCTCCCAAAGTGCAACACCTCACATTTGCCAAATTAAACTCCATCTGCCATTTTCCATTCATATCTGCAACAGAACATGTATTCTGCTGTATCCTGTGGCAGAGGGATCTGGCAGTAGAGGTGAATGGTTTCCTGAAAGTGGTGTCAGGTGGGCAGGATAGCAAATAAGGTGTTTTGCATGCTTGCCATTGTGATGGGAATTTAGTAAAAAATGTTGGGTCAAGCATTGGTGAGCCCACAATTGGAGCATTATGTGTAGCTCTAGTCATCTAGCCATAGGAAGGATGTCATGAGGATGGAATTGGTGCAGAAGAGATTCACCAGGATATTATGTGGACGTGTGCTTGAGTTATAGGGAGAGGTTGGATAGACTGGGAGCTTAGGAGGCTGAGAGGTGTCCTTATTGATGTGTACAAGATAATGACGGGAATGGGTAAAGTGAATGCTCATAGTCTTTTTCCCAGGGCAGAGGATTCTAAAACAAGAGGGCAGAGGCTAAAGGTGAGAGAGGACTGATTTTAGAGAGACTTCAGCGGCAACATTTTCACTCAGAGGATAGTCCTTATCTGGAATGAGTTGCCAGTGGACATTATAGGTGGATACAAAGCTGATTACTCAGTGAACCAACCATGAGTCAGGGAAGATGGTGGTGTCTTTTGTGTGCTGGGAAGCTTTAATGTGAGTGTTCCTGCTGCCTGACATCATCACCTCTCTTATGCCCATGTCCTTCTTTATGAATATGGCTATACAGTTACACAAACAAAATAGAGAATGGCATCTTTGCCTGATCAAATTTGAGGGCAATCTGTTTCCCACCAGCTACTTTGAACTGTACTAAGGTCATAAGGAATATGAGTAGAATTAGGCCAATTGGCCCATCAAGTCTACTCTGCCATTCAATCATGGCTGATCTATCTCTCCCTCCTAACTCCACTCTCCTGCCTTCTCCCCACAACCTCTGACACCCATACCACGGATGAGTTTGTGGAGCAGTTGTATCCAATACCATGATTCCCTCCTCAAACCCCTTTTTGGAGACTACCCCCACATGGAGGTGATGACACACCTGAGCAGTGCAATGCTGCCAGAGATTTTCTTGTCTACGGTGGCCACTTGGTCTGGATGGATCACCAGTTCCTGAACAGACATGACTTCATTGATGATGATCTTCGACAGAATCTTGTAAACCATGTTCAATATGGGTCGTCAATTTCTCCCTCTTCCACTTTGTGGATGAGGGTGGTGATGCTCTTCGGTCTTCCTCATGGATTCTACATGCTGCCGGCTAGACTTCCAGCAGGTGTGGGTGCATTAAGTACCACAGAACCAAGAACAAATTCTGCTGTAAGCCTGCACTTCTGGCAATTTTATTCAACTCAAGAAAACAAATGGAACCTGTTGGGTTCTTCAGGGTAAAAAGCTTATTCAGATTCTACTTCTGATGTGTTAAACATTTTAAGCCAGGAAGTTCTGTGCAGTTTGTGCTTTTCTGTTGTACAGACTGACAAGAATGTTTTACGGATCCTTAATATATCTGTTTGTGAGAATGTTATTGAACAGTCAGGGTGGAAATGTCTGACACTAGAAAGCATAGCTATAAGCTGAGAGGGGGGAAGTTTAATGGAGATGTGTGAGGCATTTTTTTTTACCCAGTGTGGTAGGGGCCTGGAACGCATCACCAGGGATGGTGTTTGAGGCAGATACAATTGTGGTGTTTAAAAGGCTTTTAGATAGGCACATGTAAGTGCAGAGAGTAGGGAGATATGGATCATGTTCAGGCAGATGAGATCAGTTTAACTTGCTCAGTATAAACATTGTGGGCAGAAGGGCCCATTCCTGTGCTGTTCTCTGTTCTATGAACAATCCTTTCCTTAAGGTATTGGATTACAGAAATCCCCCAAACACCTTACCAAGTTAAGTCAAAGTTATTGTCATATGCACATGTACAGTCATGGACAGGTACATTGAAAATTTTGCTTGACGCAGCATCACAGGCACACAAACCCAGACAACAGAGAAACATGAATTATTCATAAATAATACATAAATTACATGTATATATTCAAGAGTTCAAAGAAAACCCAAAAAAACAAGACTAGTGCCAACACTATTAGAGGAAAATCAAGTTCATTGCTGTTGTTGGATTAAAGTTGTGTGAGTGGGTTCAATAACCTAATAGTTGTATGAAAAATAACTCTATCCTTAACCTAGTGGCGTGGGACTTAAGGCTGCAGTTACCTCCTGCCCAATGATAGCAGCCAGAAAAGGGGCCCTAATGGTGTGGATCATTGATCCCTAGATCCTTCACCTTCAATGGTGGGGAGGTCTGTGCCAATGCTGGAACAGCTTGCGTCCACCACTCTCTTGCATTCCAATGCATTGGAATTGCTGTACCAGATGTGATGAAACCAGTTTTGAAAAGAGTAATGGCAGCATATTTTATCCTGCTTCCTGGATCAGAAGATGATCTTGGAGGTTTCAAAGGAAAGACAGGCTTGGTAGATCTTCATCTTTTGGAGTTCCTCCTTCACGTCCATTCTTAAACCTGTAGAAGGAGCAAGTTCTGCATACTTATTTGGAGTTGACACAATTTCCTCTGATTTTCTTCCTTTCAGAGCACCTTTGAAGATGAAGGTTTTCTAGGGCTTCATCCCACTAGTGCATCAGGAAGTCAAGAAGGGATTTCATGGTTCGCCAACCTGTGTAATCTGCCTTCGATTTTCTCATTTCTAAAGTCAGCAGTTTGATGTTTAACATCCAAGTCCCCTTGACTCCTGTAGGTGAAAGTCAGTCTGAAATAAGCAGTTGTGTGAGAAGAACAGTAATTTGATGGTGGATCTGACTGTCAGTGTCCTGGAAACAAACAGGAAGTCCATCTGGGATCAGATTGAGCATCTGGTCTCCAGCAAGAGATTGCTGAGGTGCGCCATCTCCAGGTGTACTTGTCAGTTTCCATTACATTTCTAAAATGAATCGGGAGGAGCCATCCAGTTTGCTGTCTGCCCTGAGATAGACACAAAATGCTGGAGTAACTCAACGAGTCAGGCAGCATTTCTGGAGAAAATGGATAGGTGACGTTTCGGCACAGGACACCTGAAGAAGGGTCCCGACCCGAAACGTCACCCATCCATTTTCTCCAGAGATGCTACCTGACCCGCTGAGTTAATCCAGCAGTTTGTGTCTATCTTTGGTATTAACCGGCATCTGCAGTTCCTTTTTTATTACTTGCTGTCATCCCTCTAGATCATCCATCCATGCAGTTGAAGTCACCTGTCAGGGCAATCAGCGGGACGTCGCCAGCAGCAATGAGGGATGCTGCAGGACAGCCAGCATTCATATTGCTGGATCAGGGACTGCATGTTGATTAGCTGGAGTGCAGTGTTTTTTTACATTACCCCTTTGACTCATTGGTAGAATATCCAGGTCAGAGGTACTTCAATCATTTCTCAACCATGTTGAAGGCATGTGGGTACAACTATTGTAAACACTACTGTTAGTTACTGCGGTGTGGTAAGTCACACCTACACAAACAGCACGGCAGCCTTGACCTTGGCAAGGTATGCCAGCATAGCCATACATTGTGCAGTGCTTTTCACATTGTGCACATTGATTGATGTGATTTTCTCATCCATAGTTTGCAGTGTTATGGTCCAAAGTCATATTACCACAGGCAATTGTTCCGTGCCCAAATGTCTATGCATGAACAAATTGTTGCATGGTTTTCAGGCTGAGCTCTAGGCTATGGTGTCTCCGAGGATGTGACTTCCCCTGTGGAGAAACTGCGGTGTTGCTGAGGGAAGACCTGCCTGGTGTCTATTATTGTTATCACTGTCAACATATTCTAGTCTTTGTTGGTATTTCAAGTCTCCCAGAGCTGGGCTGTGATGGATGCTGTTCTAATCCTGGTCTCCCAGAGCTGACAGACATTCGCTCGGCTGATTTCTTCCTTCTCAGGTTCTAGGTTAGGTCTTCTTTCCTTCATTCTTCCCATCCCTCCCATTTTGGCTCAGGGGCCTCAGTACAACTTTTTCACTCAAAGGGTAGTCCATATCTGGAACGGGCTTCCAGAGGAAGCTACATTCAAAAGACATTTGGACAAATATATAAATAGGAAGGGTTTAAGAAGGACACGCTTCAAATGCAGGCAAATGGGACTAACCCAGAATGCCAACTTGGTCAGTATGGACTGAAGGGTTGTTTCCATGCTGTTTAAGTCAAGAGTCAAGAGTGTTTTATTGTCATATGTCCCGGATGGGACAATAAAATTCTTACTTGCTGCAGCACAACAGAATATGTGAATATGTAAACATAGTACATAATGGGGGAAGAGGAAAAAAAAAAAATAACAGATATAGTGCAATAATAATATAGTCTTTTGCAGTTCAGAGCTCAGAGCTTATTCGTTGTTGTGTTCGATAGCCTGATGGCTGTAGGGAAGAAGCTGTTCCTGAACCTGGTCGTTGCAGTTTTCAGGCTCCAGTACCTCAATGATTCTATGACTCAATGACTCTATGATTTGTTTTCAGTTTGTGGCATTGACTTACCATCACAGTTTCATTTTTGAATAATCAGAAGCTGCGGCCATTTCACTGAAATGTCATGCTTTTTCCACTCACGTTGTTGTCTGAGGGCATTTGGCTGTTGGATGGCACTTTCTGCATTTATTCATTTTCACCACCTGACATATCTCTGCTTATTCCTCTGAAACCTCCACTTCCATTAATTCCGTCTCCTCGGGAAGAGGCCAGGGGCTGACACCCGAGGCATGGCAGCCTGAGGTGGTTGTACATTTCTCCTTTGTGTTTATCTTAGATTAAAAATCAGACTGTCTTGAACGAATACATCCAATTATTCAACATTAACAGCTCTGAGGTAGAGAACCCCAATTCTTTGGGAAGAGATTCCTTTAATCTATTAAATGGAACTCCATTGGTCTGACACCATGCCCCGTGCTCTAGATATCCCTATTAATCAAGAATCTGTCAATCTCTGCCTTAAAAATGCCCGATGACTTGGCCTCCACAGCCGTCGGTGGCTGTGAATTCCACAGATTCACCACCCTCTGACAAAATAATTTCCTCCTCATCTCCATTAAAAATGTGCGTCTTTTATTCTGAGGCAATGCCCTCTAGTCCTTGGCTCTCTCAATAGTAGAAACATCGAAACTTAGGCCTGGATACTGTGGATGCGGAGAGGATGTTTCAGGTCCCTCCTCATCCTTCTGAACTCATCTGCTATTAATTTTGGCATTCCCACTAAACCTGCCTCCCCTCCCAAAAGTCAATGATGTTGGTAATTCCAAATGCTTCTCTTGTCCATTGCATTCAAATGGATGTTTCCATGGATTTATGTGTCCTCATTCATTTGTCTTTCAGCTGCCTTCCTAAATACAACCTGTACAAGCAAATAACCAGGTACCACATTTGAAATGCAAAACGGCCCAATGTCCAAACTCTGTAGAATTTCAGTGTGATGGGCGAATCGGGGTACAGTAGAAGCTCTATTAATATAACTGTTATGCTTTAGAACAAACCAAGTACAGTTCACAAGACAAACATGAGTTTCATTAATATTCTTCTCTCGAGTTGCTTCTTAATATTGGTGCACTATTCACTTACTGTATATCGAGTCAAATTAGATTTTGAAAAAATCAATTTTTTTTGTGTATCTTCATTAATATTGCCACATCAGAGAGCTTTAAGGGGCTGTCCCACTTGGGCGACCTAATTGACGAGTTTAGAAGAGTTTAGGAGAGTTTAGGAGAGTTTGAAAAAATGTCATGTTGAAGACCTCCTTCGACCTCCTTCAACTATGTTGAAGACTAGCTACAACTAACTTCGGGAAAATTGGACACCGAATAGTGGAGAGCGAAGACGACCTCCTTCGATCTCCTTCGACTATGATGAAGACTATCTATGACTACCTTCGACTACCTTCGACTACCCTCCGACCTACTACGATCTACTTCGACTAAACCTACGAGTAAAAAAAAGTATCGACTTTTTCCATGGCGGCCTTTTTTTACTTGCGGGCATTTTTCAACGTTGAAAAATACGCCGCGACCTAGCTGAGGCCTCGAGTACACGGGGACTACTCTCGGGCATGAAGGAGAGTTACAAAGGCCACCTACGACCTCGTGTCGACCATGCTGCGAGTATGAGTCGAGGGCGAACTCGCGGATTAGGTCGTCCAAGTGGGACAGCCCCTTGAGTTCAATTAAGCTCTTCCACTTTCCATGAAAATTGTAAAAGTCCAGATGCTTTTAAAGTGAAATAGAAATAAAATGCTGGAAATACTCGAGGTCAGGCTGTGAAAAGAGAAATGGAATAGTAAGATTAAACGAGAACTTACTTAAGTTTGAAGTTTGATCTTTATTTTATGAGGAGTTACGTTGGTGATTACGTGAAGAACCCCACCAGTGCACCTGCGCGTCAATCTTCGAAGCAGCGGTGTGAAATCACAAAAAACAACAAGCGAAGTAATATAGTATCATAATAAAACGAGTAATACAAGAACTTCCATCTGACCTTTATGATAGAGGGTTGGGTCGTGGTGGGCACGTAATCACCAATGTAACTCCTCATAAAATAAAGATCAAACTTAGGTAAGTTCTCGTTTAATCTTACTATTTTACTTCGGAGTCACGTGAGTGACTACGTGAAGATTTTAAAGCTTTGTGATTTCATGCCGCAGACAAATCCCGGCTTCTCACTGCATTGATTGACTCGGAACGAGAATATTCAATAATGCATTAATAATAACATTTGTACCACAAATGCAGTAATTCATTTATTTGAATAAAATAATTAATAGTATCCCCTTTACCCAGGGAAAATTAAGCAGAACTTAATATAGTATCTGCAAACAGCCCCGTATTGGCAATAGCCCGATGGTAAAAGTGTTGAAACACCAACTTATTAGATCACCCGGCAGCTGTGAGAATATGATCGACGGGACTTCCTTCGCCCTGGTCGTCAATGTTGCTGCTAAACTGAATGGAATGTAAAACCATCAATGTTTACACGTGCAGCAACTAAAACTTGTTTTTAACCATCTTAAAATAGTCTAAACTGACACTATCTTGTATGGTTTTTCGTGAATGATAAACAATCTTGTTTTCATATTTCATAAGATCTTTGTAGCCTCAATTTTTTGCAATAAATATGTCTTAACATATAGACATGGATCCATAGAATATGTTAATAAAACAATCTTGAATCCTGTCACACCTGATCCTACTTCATTTGAGTAGTTCATAAAATGTAAAACATAACATAATCCTGAGGTACTTCTGTGTATCTGTAACTTTGTAATGTTACCAGTGCCATAAACTTGACTACCTTCATGCTGAACTTGGCCAAATCAGAATCGTACCAAGACTCCTTTGATGAAGTAGCTTAAAACAATTCTATATTCGAGATTCCCTCCTAAGTTTAGAAGGCCTGGAATTAAAATTCCTTTCATTAATCTGGAAATAAAAGAACGAGACTCAACAGGATGTCTTTCCAACCTCATCAAATAAAAACGAGGAATAATATACTTCTGTGTGAATAAATCGCACTATACCTCAACCCATTAAATAGAGGTCAATCCAAGATATTTGAGACATGTGCCGTACAACATTCCATATTCTTTTATACACAGAAATTTTTTCCCCTCATTCTTTACATAATGGGAAAGCAGTATTTACAGAGTCACAACTCAGATTCACAAATGTACTGCTTTTGAGTACTCTTCCGCCAGACTGCTGTAAGCATGGTCACAGCATGCCCAGACAATCCTCTTTTTTAAAACCTGCATCCATACAGGCATATGACGGATGTTACTCTCCAATTATCGAATACACCAGTAACTTCCTTCTTTTGGGAACATTTATCAGAAACTGTCATAAATTCCAATATCAAAGGGAACCATGGCTGCGTAGACCCGTCTGGTACCACGAATACCCCAGAGGCAGCATACTGCTTCGTTTTAAGCAGACACCGATTTATGAGACAGGATGAAGTAAAATGCATATAACAACATACCATCCTAATATAGCGAGAAACATCCATCGCTACTGTCTCCCGATGTAGTCCCATAACACATATCTCTGTAACTGGTGATTGAGTCTGGATGGAAACAATTCATATCTGGCTTCCCAAATCTGACTATTATATCATTAAAAAATGTTAAGGTTAAACATCCATTCTTTGTTATCATGGAAATTCCACCCATACAATTAATACATGCCATTGCTGTAGTGTTGTTAATTTGAAACTGAACATGCAGATTAGTTGTATTTAACAACAAGCTTGTAGCTCATAAGCCTTCCAATAGACTTTAAAACGGCGATTCTCCATGTCTGTAAAATAATACTTCTTCCATATTCCATCTGTCCACAGATGGATACCTTTTCAGTGGCACCAATCCTAGTACACTGATATCAGTCTGTTAAGACCATGGAAGGCTGTTCAATCCGTATCTTGTTTGAAGTACTGAAGACATGTTAAATCCACTACTGCAATTAAAAGCAGCATTTGTTGTTTAATTGCATGGCCTATCAAAAAATGGCCATCATGCTTAGTGTTTTTTCTTTTTGAAGTCTGCAGCTGCTGGTAGTCCAATGGCCCATATTGTATTGCTGGAAATAACACTAATTCTCCTAACAAGCTGGCCACCTGTCTTAATTGAAGATTGTTGCTTTTCCAACTGCTTAATACAACCATCAATTAGCTTTACCCTTTACCCTGGGTAAATTACTACCTTTTCAATTGAATCAAATAATCAATTGTTGTAAGTATCGTTAACTTAATTTCTCTCTGGATGAATTAAACCCAACTTTCAAAAGTGGTTTGAATAATTTGAGAGAGATAACTCACGAATTCTCTTGTTCGTCCTAATTAGGACATCATCCAGTTAAGCCATCCACATCTGTCCTTGGACTCTAATTAGCCGTAAAATTGGTTTTACCAATTTAGTGAATTTCTAGGGACTGAAGTTAACCCGTTAGACTGAACTTTGAATTGCCATAATTGTTCCTTTAGATAATTTTATCTTATAAATGAACAAACACTAAGTGATATACATCTTTCAGATCTATAAGTGCCATAAAACATCTTTTTTGAAATAAATTGTGTGGCAGTCTCAAAGTCTCTATTTTAAAGTGTCTATACTTCACAACATTTTAAAGACTTGTCAGATCTAAAATACTCCTCACCTTTTTAGGTTGAGAAATTTTAAACACAATTTGGTGGTTTTGATAAACCGACCTTTCAATTACTTGTTTATAAACAAGTTTTCAATCCATCAATTATTTTTATGTGAAATTGGAGTGTTCTGCTTGGAACATACTGGATGGCAAATCAGTATTTGAATCGAATCAATTAGAAACCTTTCTATAATACTCAGAATAATACCTGAAGTAATTTGCTTCCAATATTTGGCTGTTTTTGCCTTAATATGTTCCCATAAGAACCAGGTCCACCTACCTCCTTTGTCATCTGAGTGACCTGTTGTCCCTGGCTCCTGGCAGGCAAAATCCACGCTTTTTCGTTTTCCTGCTGCAGGATATCAACTGCGTACCTGCTTTAATGGTCGATTTGATCCTGATGTCGGTCCAGGATTTTGTATGATGTCTGAAAGGATACGTCCTCTTTGCAGACTTGACGACAATTGATGTTGTGATCAACTTTGCTGTTTTTGCCTCATTATCCAACTCTTTCCCACGATTCATGAGGTTTTTTCTCTGAAGAATAAGTTGAATGACTGCACATTGCTGGGCTTTACAGAGTTGCTGCAACTTTGGGTTGATGGTGGACCGAATGGAATACTTCCTGAAACAATTCATCTTGAAGTGGGCGCTACATAGCAACCTTAGTGCCACTTGATGCATCTCCATCCATGGCCTCCATCCATCGTTTTGCAAATTGCAGTTGTTCATCAACCCAGCAGCTTCAATATTCTCTGCAGTTTACTTTCCTTAGGCTTACATGCCTTCGCCCATCTGACCCCTTATCTTGGTTCACTGCTAGTACTTTCGGCAATACGCAGTTCCTTGGGATCTCGTGCTTTTTTGGCATTTTCATCCATCGTAAGCTACTAGAGCTGATGGCAGACACAATAGTTGATCACAGAGACCACGTCCTTTCCAGTGGCTCTCCTGACTCTGACGGGGCAGCGAATCGTACTACCAGGAGTAAAACATCTGGCAGCTGCCGTCTTCGCTTGTATCGACCTCACCGTCAGACTCAGGGTCAAAACCCTCACAGAGAAGCAACTCGTACTGCCAGGAATAGCCCATCTGGCAGCTGCCGTCTTCGCTTGTTTTGGAAACTCTGCTGACCCTGTGCACGCGCCTCATCAATGAGGGTGCTATCAAGCAGCCCTTTACTAGGTGCTGCTGACCTGGCTTCTGGAACCTGGTTCTGACATCACTCCTCCTGGAGTATGTTTTGTTGGAGCAACCTGTGTACAGGTTATCCATTTGGAATATCCACTCAGAAAGTGGTATCCAGCCTTGGAGGTGAATCCCAAACTGACTCTTGCTCCATGGCCCTGACTTGTATGTTGCCTAGCACCCAACTGATGCTGGCTCCGTTCTTTTCTTTAATGCACAAGTCCACAGTTCGCCCCGCTCCCAGCCGGCGACTGTTGTAGGGTATGAGGCAGTCCTTTACCGACCGCATTCCCGCAGCTTTTTATCGGCTTTGCCTTGCCCCACTGGTGCTGACTAAATTCACTTCAGCCCCAATATCCCCAGTCGCTATGCTGTCTGCTGGCGACTGTACCGTGGTCAGAGGCGGCTGGTCGCCGACTGCAATCTCGCGACTTTCTACCGGCTGAGTCGCTCGCCTCCTCCCCTTGCCCGTTTTTTCCATGGCGCCTGTGGAAAAAATCCCCACAGACCCACAGCAAATGGACACGGAAATACTTCCAAAAAAGTTTATACTTACCTTGTAGTTTAAAAACTACAATTCCACTAGAGGAGCTCTGCTCCTCGCGTCCATTTGCGCCAATGCGTCTGACGTAATGACGCGCAGGCACACTGGCGGGGTTCTTCACGTAGTGACTCACGTGACTCCGAAGTAAAATCAACTTTTCAAGGCAAAGACTCCATGTGAATATGTTTTTGATTGACTCGTGTCTGTGCAAGATCATCTTCTGTTTGCTCATTATTTCAACCTCTGGTCCATAAGTGTAATGTGATAAATTTTATTTTTGACCTTGGGTTTAAATCAATATCAATTCAGCTATCAGGTGAAGCAATGTTGACCTAGTTATTTGTGCAGGGTGATGTTAAAATGCAAAGATTTTTTGGAAAGACAAATACAAGTGGTCAAAAATCACTTTTCATGATGAAAACAGCTGATATGTCTGAAATACAGAAATGAATTACTGCACAATAACAGCAGAATGCTATCTAGTATTAAATTAATGCAGCAGATACTGAAATGATTACAATTCTTGATAAAGATGTTCATAATTTATATTGCACTTGTCACTGCACCGGGGAGGGGGGGGGGGGTATTCACATTGGTCTTTATTTTAAGTAGCAAGAGAAATGAGGGCATCACAACTAGTTCATTTCTCCTTGGTAATTCATGTCATGATTAACCATAAGATTAAAAGGAAAGTGGAGGTTAAATGGTGCCCCTATTACTAGGATATTAGGATTTCTTGGGCATAGTGCAGGAAAATAATCTCTTAAATATTTACACTTCATTGAAATAAACCACTTGATTTATCCATCTTACCCCAATGATAATGTTGGTATTTGCAAATCAAGTAGATTCTTAGAAAAGCTTTATTTAACACTCCAAGGATTTGGATAATAATTGTTATTTCTGAGCCCCCGTTGAAAGTTGTTCTTTCACATACTATCTTTGTTACAATGGCCCTGTATTTTAAAATACTTATCTTTTACTGAAGTCATTATTAACAGTTGAATTTTTTGCCTATTTCTTGGAACATTAAGTTATTTAAAGCTGGCTTGGAAGGAGCTTTATTCTAATGAAATTCTTCACTGGCAAAGATCCAGCACATAGTTGGCCCAAGGAATTTTCCTTTTGTCGGGACTTGGCTGGAATACACTTTGCCTAGATGACTGTCAACCAGTCTTTGCACTTGCTACTAATAGCACTGAAGCCTGACAATGATTTGAATGCCTCAAAATAGATTTTAGGTTTACAGTAACTGTGATCAACGTGAAACTCACTGAAGGATTGTGACAGACAGCTGATTAGTTGTTCATTGGTAGCTTCTGGCCGATGAAACGACCCCCATGAGATGGCCTTGTTATCTCTCAAGTTATAATTGATAGTTTCTATCCTTAGTAGCAAATTAAAGACAAGAGCAAAGTGCTGTTGTATATATGATTACCGAGTAAATGCAGTTATTGTAATAACTGGAATACCATTAATCTTTAACTGGATCTGTATTAGTCTTCTGGGCTAACCACTGAATACAAATTTTCTTGGCGTAGTTTCTGGAAAACTTACAAAAATAAATTACTTTCCCAGGACTACACTGCAGTACCACACACACTATACAAGGCTTGTGCCACGCAATGATCCATCTGCCATGGGTTCATTGCCATCCTTCCTTGACTATTATTTACTTTTAATGTTTTCCATTCTTAAGCTGCATTTATGCAACAGAACAGAGAGCATCCAATTATATAGAGCTGCCTAAGAGGAACATTTTTAACCTTCTGCACCTGAGGGGAAGCTCAAAGCTGGAACTTCAACGTCTATACTGCTCTAATCCTATCACTTGACACATTAACTACATTTCCTTTTTAAACTAGCCGTGGTACCCAACAAAGGCAGACTTCAGGAATGCATGTATATCATGACCTTTTGAAAGCAAAGAGGACCTCAGTTACTTGAATTTCCCTGGATTAAATAATGGAATCTAGCAGGACTGATCCCCCGGAGCCACTGAAGTAATATTTAAAAGGAGTAATTCGGCAGCTATGTCGAACATAGGGACTTGTCGTCGTCTTCTGTTTCGATTGTTGTTCCAACTTGCAACTTGGATCTTTGCCCACTAGTTTCCTGAGGGTAACGTTATAAGGAATAGTATAGGAAGGCCCTTTGGTCCATCAAGTCTACTTTGCCATTCAATCGGGGCTGATCTATCTCTCCCTCCTAATCCCAGTCTCTTGCCTAATCAAGAATCTATCTATCTCTGCCTTAAAAATGGTACCCGGACGTGGCGCCGACAGACAAGAGGCCGAAGCAAAGAAGTCAAAGCCAAAGAACCGAATAGAAACGAGGCCAAAACGCCAATGAACCAAAAGAGTCCAAAGACGAAATGCCTACTAACCGAAAGGATTGGACGCCTAAATGCAAACTAACCGAAAGGGCGGGACACCTAAAAGCCAATGAACCGAAAGGCTGCGTTGCCTAAAAGCAAACTTACCGAATGGCCGCTCTGTCGAAACGCCACCTACCCGAAAGGCGGCGTCGCCTTCAGGCCAAAGGACCGACTGCCGCTCAACAGAAAAGTCCAATAACGGACATGACGCTGCCGGGGGGGCGGAACTTGTCAGCGATTGGTCCAGACCCCCGCGTCAATCACATCACTGGGAAGGCATGAACCCGCAGCCTGCGGAGGGTGGCCGTGGGAGAGTGGGGGCTGTCCCGAGCGATGCACACCTTCGGCCGCTTTCAACTTGGTGCTTGGGTTCAGATTGCCCAGTCACCTATGGCTTGTGTGGAAAATGAACCCCACGCTCCCGTCTCCCTCTTCTCTCTCCCCTCTTCTCTCTCTCCCCTCTTCTCTCTCTCCTCCTCTCTCTTCCCCTCTCTCTTCCCCTCCTCTCCCCCCCTTTCTCTCCCTTCTCTCTCCCTCCTCTCTCTCCCCTTCTCTCTCTCTCCCCTTTTCTCCCCTCCCCGCTCTCTCTCCCTTCTCTCTCTCCCCTTCTCTCCCCCCCTTCTCTCTCTCCCCTTCTCTCCCCCTTCTCTCTCTCCTCCATCTCCAACCGCGGGTGCGTCCCACATTCACTGACCGCGATGCACCGCCGTTGGACCCCAACCTCCACAGCAGGGTGATTCCCTTCCCCCCCCCCCTCCGACCCCCGGACTTTGACACCCACACCAGGGTGATTCACCCCGGCTGCGGGGACAGACGTTTTATTTATTACCGTCTCGGTGCTTGCGGAATGCACCCAAGCTCCCACGCACAAAACAGGCAGCATCTCTGGAGAGAAGGAATGGGTGACGTTTCGTGCCGAGTCCATTCAGAGTGCGTCTGAAGAGTCTCGACCCGAAACGCCACCCATTCCTTCTCTCCAGAGATGCTGCCTGTTCAGCTGAGTTACTCCAGCATTTTGTATCTATCTTTGGTGTGACAGTTGTCTCATTTCATCGGCTTCGTGTATTGCGCGCCCAGGAGAGAAGCTGTACATGCCGCTTTCATCTATTCAAACAAGTGCGCTCAAATTGAAATCCCACATTTTTGCGAGGGAGGGATGGAATAGATGTAATCACCGGCTAAAACAAAGGCCGTTAGGACAGGGAAATAATGCCACCAGTTAATTAACCACGTTCCTGAATATAAGAACGATTTATACATGTAATACATGATATACATTTATACATGGTTAATTAACTGGTGTATATCATGTATTACATGTATAAATCATTATTACATTCGGGAACATGGTTAATTCTATCCCCATCCCACTGTCCCTTTTCACCCATAGCTTTACATTTCACTGCTCCTCTTCTATCCCTATCTGGCATCTTTTTGTCTCCTTTTTACCTCTATCTTTCATCACTTCCTTCACCCACCTGCCAATCATCCCACCTCATCTGTATCCACCTATCACTTGCCAGGCTTTGGCCTTTTCCAGCTTTCTTCCCTCTACTCCCTCAGTATGAAGAAGGGTTGCAGCCCCAAATGCCTTTTGGGCCTTTGTCCAACTACTTTGCCATGGATGACATCTTCTAAAGGACCAACCTGATAATCAGTCGGTCCTCTTTACAATGTCTTGTGCATATTTAAATGCCTCTTCTGGGTCAGTGAAGGCACGTTCATCAGTCTTATAAGTGATCCTCATTTTTGCAGGATACATAATTCCATATCTTACATTAGGGATTCCTTTCAAAATCTGTCTTGTCTTTGTGAACATGTCCCTTTTTTTTTTAGCAATTTCAGCTGAATAGTCACGGAAGAATCTTAGGATATCCTCTTCATACATCAAATTCGATCCAAATGGAATCTGTTTCATAATATCTTCCAGAGCAGAGATGTCGTGAAATTTCACTATGATCTGTCTTGGGGAGGCACCTGTCCTTGTTTGAGCTCGTCGAACCCGGTGAGCCACGTCTATTCTCGGGTTTTCAGGCAGCTTAAATACTTGTTTAAGTAAGTTGGCAGCAAACGCCCAAGGTTTTTTTCCAGCTTCCCTTCCCTCTTTTACTCCAACTATTCTTAAATTCTGCCTTCTCGATCTGGCTTCCAAATCCAGGCATTTATCAGTCATTTTGACAAGTTGCCCCCCAGCACATTTTTGCTCCCTTCTCAGTCTCTTTACCTCATTAGACATAACACTCATCGCAGCTTCCATTTCTTCCATAACCGTATTGTATTTTTTAGTAGTATTGAGAATGGAATCAAACTTCTCATTACAGTCTTTTTCGACCCGCTTGATTTCTGTATTTAAATCCTCTTCAATTTCTTGAACACGTTTTATTAGATTAGCCATTTGCTCAATCACTTCCTCATTACCGTGTTTAATTTTTTTAGACAGATTTTTCTCCAGTGTTATATTCCCTTCTTGTATCATTTTAGCAATGTCTTTGGTAATTGAAGTTCTTACCAATTGTTCCAATTGTTCCATCTGTCTTTCCTTTGAAGCCATTTCAGCAGGTAGTCTTTGAAAATCTGCTTCTTCTTCCGAGCTTTCTGTTGCTGTTTGCAGAGTTTTATCCAGCTCTATGGTCCGTTGTTTCACTTGGGATCTTAAAGCAGGTCTCTTGGGATTCTTCTTGTGCATTAAAAAGCCCTGTCTCACGGTGCGAGTTGACCCACGAGGTACCCCGAGCGAAAGACTCATGGTTGTGCACGAGATTCCAAGTGTATGATCAAGAGTTTAACCGAGTTCCCACGGGTATGACTCAAGTTTGCCGTTAACTGTCATTTCTGCGATGTTCCAAGTTCGTCTCCCGAGTTAACAAGTTCCTTTCCCGAGTTACTCTTGAGCCAACCTTCAATGAAGGTCTGTTTTAATAAGCAACATCTCCATCCTGCGGCTTTAAAGGCTGCATCTATTGATGTGACCTACAAAGGGAAAATGCGCACCGTCCAGTGCCAGAGCAGTTATTATGATGATTTGTTTGAAACACACATCACATAGTTAGAAGACCAGCAGGTGGAGGTTTGCTATATTTTAATTGAATTTACTGCCAGGTCTACACACTGCGGGCAGACTGGAGATGAAATCTTTGAATGTGCACGGATGCGCACATCAGATTGTTGGGAGACAGAGCTCATGGTTCGCCTCCTGAGCTGCTTTGGTGCCCAGGCGTGAGTTGAGGTGGAGGGAGGTTGGGGGGGGGGGGGGTGGTCAGGTTAAATGCACCCATTTGACAGAGGCAGAGGATTACGAAGATCCAGCGAGACTCGGACTGCATGGAAAGCCGAGACTGCCCCGCTGGTGGCCAACTTCCCGCTGTCCTCCATCGCCGCTCCCAGCCGGCCGGCAGGAGCTGTGCATGGAGCCCGCCACCGGAGTCGTGTCTGACTGCCTGGGCAGCCTGAGGCAGATGCACCCTGCCCGGGGAGAGCCCGCGGAGAGACTGCGGGGGAGTACCTTACTCTGACTGTGATAGGGAGAGACAGAGGCGCGCGCGCGCACGCACATGCACACGCACACGCACACGCACATGCACACGCACACGCACATGCACACGCACACACACACACAGTGTGGAGTTCCTCTGACTGACTGACTGTGTGTGGGTGTGGGGGGTGGGACAGAGAGGGAGAGAGAGAGACACACACACACAGGCAGCGTGGAGTACCTTTAACTGTGTGTGTGGGAGAGAGAGACAGAGGCAGACACGCACACACAACGGGCAGTGTGTACCTCAGTTTGTGTGTGTGTGTAGGGGAGAGAGAGACACAGAGACAGTGTGAACCTCTGACTGTATGAAGGAGAGAGGGGGAGAGAGAGAGAGAGAGAGAGGCACAGAGGCAGTGTGGTGTACTTCGGCGAGACTGTGGGGGAGAGAGAAAGAGCGCACAGGACCTCGGTCTATCTGTGTGTGTGGGAGGGAAGAGAGACTAAGCTGAATACATCGGTCTTATTGTGTGTGGGAGAAAGAGAGAGGTGGGGGGGGTAGAAAAAGAGAGGTGGGGGGAGAAAGAGAAATGAAGACGTGTATATGCACACACAAAGCAGAGTTTACTGTGTATGTGGGAGTCACAGATGGACTTACCTCGGTCTTACTGTGTGTGGGAGGGGGAGAAAGAGACATACACTCACAGAGGCAGAGTCTCTCAGCCTGTGTGAGAGGCAGGGAGAGAGAGACACACACACACACACACACAAGGTGGATGTGAAATCTCACCTGCCTGTTTCAGTGACAGGCACCCGCCGCCAGTGAAGGAAGCCACCCCCATCTGTCTCCCCCTCCTCTCCCTCCACTCTCCACCCTCTCTCCTCCACCCCCCCCCCCTCCTCCCACCCCCCCCCATTTGGAAATGTCATCCCATCACCCATTCCTTCTCTCCAGAGATGCTGCCTGCCCGCTGAGTTAAAGAGTTCCCACGGTAGACTCACGAGTCACTAATGTAAACGCACGAGCCACTACGTTCTTACAACGTGTTTAAATGTTTCAATTTTTAACCTCAGGAGTACATTTTACTCGTGGAAAAGTTTAAACATGTTTGAATTTTTCCAAGAGTTAACAAGTGTCACGGGTACCTGCCGTTAGCGCCAAGAGTCGCTAAGTTGCGTCCACGAGTTCCGACGTTCCCGCTACGTTAATCGTACGTGATTACCACGACTTAAATTTGTTTTTAGCTCGGGGTACCTCATGGGTCAGCTCGCACCGTGAGACAGGGGTTTAAGAGTATCAGAAAATCCCGTTATCCGCAGGATTTCTGATCACTCCTTTTACACAATTAAATAGCAGCTCCGGTAGTTATTTTAAAACTCCCCTGTCTTCCAACTCGTATTTTTAGCACATTAAAGCCTTTCTTCGGGAGCAGAGCTAATTGCAGCGCCTCTCAGCACTCCATGAATATAAGGTTGGAATTAGTGTAGCAGTTCCCTTTCCTATATTTACTATTTCCCACCATGTGCTGAGCGCACTGCGGCTTTAGTACCAATATCAAAGGAACCTTGGCATTTCTTGGAAAACGTGCAGGAGAATTGTTCCATTACTATGGTCAGCATATTCAAAAATGTTATAACACTAATGATGATTTGGCATACCTCTTTAACATGTAAAGAGGTAAACAATTGCAAAAGCATTTGGTTCTTCTCCTGGCAACAATAGTGGATCCCAATAGTGTCACACGCTGATATTCCAGCAAAGAAATGACAGAAAGTGAGCTGGATTTTGGGGGAAATGCCAACCATTTTCCATTGACTGCACTCCAACATTGGAATCTGCTTAGAGTCCATCAGCCGAATGCAAAACGGTGGCAATTCTCTAATTGGGGAAAAAGGTCCTGCCCTGAAGTGTTATTTGTCCATTCCCTCCACAGATGCTGCCTGACCTGTTGAGTTCCTTCAGCGCTTTGTTTTTTGCTCAAGATGCCAGCATTTACAGTTTCTTGTGTCTCCCTAACATATATGTTGGGGAAATTGCTGGAACCATCTGTAACAGCTTAGAGCAGGTACACTGCCTGCCATTGATTTCAGTGGATGAGAGCCATTATAAGGATCAGAAATTTTTTAGGTATTTTAATTATCTCAGATCAATGGTTCTCCATGTTTTAATAGATAACTTGTTTAAAGTACAGATCCGTATTTAAGTTACAATTTTTGGAATACGATAAGAGATCTCTGAGTTGTTTTAGGCAGCTCTGTCAGCCAGCTATTTCAGAGGAATGTGGCTTGGCTTTACTAATATAATTGAAGCACATTCTGTCCTTCCCCACATGATGCCATTTGAGTTGTGAAAGGTCAGCACTATTGAGGGTCTGGTTGTAGATTAGAAGCAAGCATGGGCTGCTACCCACTTACAGCAGATTCTAGGCCAGCGTTACAAATGCATTTGGAGTAGTGGTAGATAAAATGAACAGTGACTAAAGTACAGGCTGCAAGCTTGTTACTCCAATGAAAGTAAATAACATTAATGGAATAGCAACATGGATGTAAGAGTGAGGATATAGTCAACACAACAGAGGTACCATAAGATAGACATAAAAAGCTGGAGTAACTCAGCGGGCCAGGCAGCATCACTGGAGAGAAGGAATGGGTGACGTTTCGGGTCGAGACCCTTCTTCAAACGTCTCGATCCGAAACGTCACCCATTCCTTTTCTCCAGTGATGTTACATGTCCTGCTTATTTACTCCAGCTTTTTGTGTCTATCTTCAGTTTAAACCAGCATCTGCAGTTCCTTCCTACACACAGAGGTACCATAAGCTTATCCACTGTTGGCACTCCTATAAATACATTATTGAGAAAATACATTTCTCTGTAGTCTTTTTAATTTTTATTCATCCGTTCTGATAAGCATGCTAACTATTGCAGTTGCATTATGTAATAGCCCATTCTCAGATTGTGTGGTTCAAATCTCCAAGGCAATAAACCTGTTGACAATAATAAGAGTTTTTTGATGTAGCTTCCAAATCTGGCCCTTTCTTCCAGTGGTGAACATGGTCCAAGTGGAAGCTCAGGAATCATGTTTGTTCCCCAATTGAATTTGTTTGTTTCCCTGCACTCGCTTTTAATAAACTAGTACAAATCTTTCAATTATTGTCATTTTTCTTTTTTATATTAGAAACTAAATATAAGAAATTAGAGCAAGTATTGGCCATTCAGTCCATCGAGCCTGCTGCACGTTCAATTGTGAACTGTTGCCTCAACTCCAGTGACGTGGGTTCAATCCTGACCTTAGGTATTGTTTTTATGCAGTTCCCCATGCAAGCATGCATTTCTTCCTGGTTCTCTGGTTTCCTCCCACATCTCAAAAATGTGCAGGGTGGTTGGTTAATTGGCTGCTGTAAATTATCCATGGAGAAGTTGAGTGTTAGAATTTCGGGGAGAGTTAATGAAAAAGGAATGAATGTAGGATTAGCATGAATTGATGCTTGGTGGTTGGCACAGACTTGGTGAACTGAAGGGAGTGGCTGTACTGTATCTCACTATGATTGTATGTGCACTGTGCCAATACATTATTTTATTTTTAATCACATACATTGATGTTCACATTTTTATACTGCTTTCCACACATGCAACTCTAAACTTTGAATTATATTTTAATTCCATTGTAGATTGAATGGAGTAAACCAAAAGCACAAAATAAAGATATCCGAAGACGGCGCAAGAAAGATAATAGGTATGTTCAATATTTGTGGCAGTTTTTCTGCTGGCTCTACTAAACCATAGTTTTGCTGAGAATTTGAATGGATTAACAGCATTGCCTGCGTTCTTTAACTGTATTACTTTACCAATTTCAATAGAGATTGTATAAAATAAGGAGGGTCATCACGAGGGGTCATCAAGGAGGAAAATTGCAGGTGATGGGGATTGTAGAATGAGCCTATCATGGAGGAAGAGAGCAGTTGGGGGGTGAAATAGAGGTGGAGAGGGTGATTTTGGGAGCAGAGCATCATAGGGCATAGAGCTGATCCCATAAATTATAAGGGAGATTCCAAGACATTAGCAGTAAGGGAAAGTGGAACACTGATACATAAAGTTCAGAATGTTACTTCAAGAAGATGGTCACTTCGGAGCTACCAGCGGATGACAAGATAAAGTAATTCTCAAACAGGTCACTGTCCTATGGAAAAGTTTGGTTCAATAGGCGAATCAATAGATGTTGCTCAATTGCATCTTGTAACGCTGGACATGCCAAATACATTATTCAAAAGATACACACGAAATGCTGGTAACTCAGCGGGACCGGCAGCATCTCTGGAGAAAAGGGAATAGGTGACGTTTTGGGTCGAGACCCTTCTTTAGACTGAGATTCAGGGGAGAGGGAAACTAGTGGTATGAAAAGGTTCAGAACAAATCAGAGCTGGCACTGATGATCAAGAAAAGGTGGAGCCCACAATGGTCCATTAACATAGAAACATAGAACATAGAAAATAGGTGCAGGAGGAGGCCATTCGGCCTTTCGAGCCAGCACCGCCATTCATTGTGATCATGGCTGATCGTCCCCAATCAATAACCCGTGCCTGCCTTCTCCCCATATCCCTTGATTCCACTAGCCCCTAGAGCTCTATCTAACTCTCTCTTAAATCCATCCAGTGATTTGGCCTCCACTGCCCTCTGTGGCAGGGAATTCCACAAATTCACAACTCTCTGGGTGAAAACGTTTTTTCTCACCTCAGTCTTAAATGGCCTCCCCCTTATTCTAAGACTGTGGCCCCTGGTTCTGGTCTCGCCCAACATTGGGAACATTTTTCCTGCATCTAGCTTGTCCAGTCCTTTTATAATTTTATATGTTGGATGTGGAAGAGGTGATAATGAAGGGACATATGGATGCAAACAGTGGAATTGGCAGGATGACTGGGGAGGGGCCGAGAGAGGGAATGCAAGGGTTACTTGAAATGAGAGAAATCAATATTCATACCGCTGGGTTGTAACCAGCATTTTCTCTCTATCTTTGGTGTAAACCAGCATCTGCAGTTTCTTCCTACACAAATTAATTATTCACCTTGGTGCACAAAATTGTAGAACAGAACATGTAGTTTTAAGTTCTTTCCTACACATGTTGTTTTAAGAGGTGATTTATGAATGCTGATGTTCAAAGGAACTGAAAGCCAACATCTTTTGTATATTATCTTCCATCATTATAGAGAATGGATATGTGAGAAAGTGAGTACAAGAGCATGTAGAGGTTCCAGGGTGAATCTTCGGTTTCCTCCCACATTCCAAAGACGTACGGGTTTGTAGGTTAATTGGCTGGTATAAGTGTGTAAATTGTCCCTAGTATGTGTAGGATAATTTAAATGTGGGGGGAATCGTTGGTTGGCGTGGACTCGGTGGGCCGAAGGGCCTTTTACCTCGCTGTATCTCGAAACTAAACTAAGTTTCTCCTCATCTCAGGTCTGAGATGAGGAGAATTTCTTCATTCGGACAGTGCTGAATCTTTGGAAGTCTCTAACATGGAGGGCTGCAGATAATTCAGTTACTGGGATTATTCAAAACAGAGATCAAGGGCTTTCCAGATGCTGAAGGAATCAATGAACATGTAGGTAGTGCAAACAAATATTGAAGATCCATCATGATAACAGAGTGTCGTAGTAGTCTTGAAGGCTCAAACGGGATACGTCTGCTCCTATTTCTTATGTCCCTATGTTCACTATTAATGAGGAGAAGTACTGTATATTTTGATAGCAGTGGCTTCTTCAGGTGCATATCCCATGTATTTGAGCCTTACAGATTTTAAATGTGTTTGAGTCTTCCGGAATGTATCTTTATGTTTTCCTGGAGCTGCATTGTAAACTTGAAAATGTGAAAAGTTAGTGAAGAGGGGTAATTGGGCTTCCTAATCCTAATTGTGCTTGAAGCCTGATGTAGGTTAGAAAATATCTCTCCCTCAAAGTCTGCTCATGTTTCCAAATGCTCTACATCCAATGTAACGTGCTTTCAAGCATATCTGTTAGTCACCCAGAATCTGGGTGAAGTCTGTGGGGAAAATGGGAATAAAAATGATAAATTACCTGAGGAAATGTTACAATAGAGGCAGTAATTCCATCCTGTCTCTTCTTGTTTGTATGTCTTTGATTAATAGCAGAAGCGTTCCATTATAGAACAAGGTTATTTTGTTAAAACAATCTTTACTTGTTCAGTGAACTTTTGTTTAAAATGTACATCCAATTTGAATTCAGCTTCAACATTCAATTAAGCGACAGCAATGTTCTGTGAAATTAGGCGGTTCATGAGTGCTAAATTGGATAGTATCTGAAACCACCTGGAGATCGTGATGGATGATTTAACAAACATAGCAGTGCAGACAGCTCACAAAATTCATGGTGGACACCCACAGCAGGGGTATCTTCATTAGACTGAATGCAGTGGTTCATGCTTTCAAGTTTTCTCAAGGCAGTTAGGGATGGGCAAAAAACACTAAAAATGATATATGTCTTAATTAGGAACCCATACTTGGTGGTGAACCCATTCATTCTCTCCCCTGGCCCTCCTTGGTCCTGGCTTAAGAAAGGTTGTTAGAGTAATCTTGATGAAGATCTGACTTGCTCCTTGAGTGATATCCGTCTAGTTGTGCTCCTGACATGTAGATGGTAGAGAGGTTTGGGTGTGTCATGAGGAATAGCCAATTCCTGACCTGCTTTTGTGGTTGCAGTATTTGTGTGACAGGTCCAGTTGAGTTTCTGTTCAGTGGTGAGCTGATGGTGGGGTAATGGTAATGCTATTGAATGTCAAGGGTAGGTGGTTGGACTCTCCCCTCCCTTGCCACGAATATTACTTGCCACTTGGTTCATCCCTGAATGTGCTTGACCTTGCTGACTGCAGGCATGGAACCGCCTCAATTTCTATGGACTTGCAAGTAGAATTGAATTTTGTGCAATCATCAGCAAAAATTCGCACCACTACATCTGATGGAAGGAAAGCTGTGCATAATACAGATGTAAATGATTGAGCACGCGAGTATCAAACCTGGAGCGGGAGTAGGGCAGAGAAGCAGAGGAACTGGCTTGTTGAGAGGTACAACAGCTAAAAAGAAGGGATGGTTTAGTGCTACAACCTATTTGGAGCAGCCACGTTGGGAGCAGATGTGTGTTGAGATGCAAGGTCTATGTTTGAGGGTAAGTGTTGAGACCAGGGCTCAGAAGGCTTGTGCTTGAAGGTAAATGTTGAGGCTTAGGCTCAGGAGGCTTTAGCGAGAAGCCGAGAGGAGGTAGAGGGTAAAATAAGGTAAGGTCTTTCCTTTTTCACATGTTCCTCTCATGGTACTGCGGTGAAAATGGTGGTTAGGCCATTGGTTTGCTCCTGCCGCAGGGTGCAGGAAGTCAGGGAGACTTCCAATGTGTATGAGGGTACACCTGTGGAACGTGCAACCAGATGCAGCTCCGCACAGACCATGTGATGGAACAGGAACTGTGGCTGGATGGTCTCAGGATCATGCGAGGGTATGAGAGCAACATGCAAAGGACCTATAGTTAGGTGGTCATGCCTAGTGCGATCAATGTGGGGAAGACTAATATGCTATGGTGCAGGCAGAGAGTGGATGGGTGACCATCAAAAAATAGAGGTATTCCCCTCCAAGGTGTAAACTTTGGATACTGTTATAGGGGGCTTACTGATCTGATTAAAAGCATACCAACATAGAAACATAGAAAATAGGTGCAGGAGTGGGCCATTCGGCCCTTCGAACCGGCACCGCCATTCAATATGATCATGACTAATCATCCAAATTCAGTAGCCCATTCCTCCATATCCCGTGATTCCGTTAGCCCAAAGAGCTAAATTTAACTCTCTCTTGAAAACATCTAGTGAATTGACCTCCACTGCCTTCTGTGGCTGACAATTCCAGATTCACAACTCTTTGGGTGAAAAAGTTTTCCTCATCTCAGTACTCTCAGTGAAAGGTTTTTCGTCATTATTGATCACTAAGAGAGCACTAGCAGCATTCAGATCTGTGGCAGTAAACCTGGCTCTGAGACACAGCAGGGAAGGGTGTAGGCAGACAGAGCGGTGGTGATAGGAGACTTGTTTGTCAGTGTAACAACAGGAGATTGTGTGGTTGCAAACAGGACTCTAGTATTGTGTGCTTTCTTCCTGGTGCCACAGTCTTGGATGTCTCAGAGCAGCTGCAGAACATTCTCATGGGGTGGGTGGACAAGGACAGGTCATTGTGCATGTTGGCACAAATGGTATTGGTAGGTAAGGGAACCTGCAGAGAATCTAGCAGGGGTGCAACGCTGCTGGAGCTCACCGGAGCGTCGCTCCGCCTCGGGCACCTCTGTTAAAAAAAAAAGGACAAAAAACGGGGAACGGGTGTGTAGTCGGGGTAACCTGATAAAAGAGGGGAAGGGGAGGACATCACTACCAATGGGTCTTCCTGGTACGAGGCGGGGTAGCACTAGGTCCCACCAGCAGAATCAGACCACGTGCTGTCTGCATCGTGGAGGGTGGAGGTTGTGGGCCTAGTGCTGCGGCTGGAACATTTGTGAGGTGAGTGTTGGCTCTGGCTCGCTGGTGGTCGGTGGAGAGGTGAGGGTCGGCGGAGTTGCTGGTGGAGGTCCGTGAGTAGAGATACGGGTCGGCGGCAGCGACAGCAGCGGTGACCTCGCCCGGGGAGGTGGTGAGAGTCGGCAGCCGCGTGCGGCAGTTTCGGTGGTCCGACTCCGGGCCTGGGTTTGGCGAGAAGGCGGTGAGGGTCGGAGAGGGGAGGATGTTGCTGCTCCTCGCGGTGGTCGGGCAGGCAGCGCCACGGTCTAGCGGTGGAGCTCCGGCCTGTGGGCGGGCGGTCAAGTCGAGGAGTGTCGGTGGAGGGACCAGTCAGGAGTGTGAGTGGGTGAGTGTGAGTGGGTGAGTGTGTGTGAGTGGGTGGGTGTGGATGAGATTGAGTGGGTGAGTGGTTGAGTGGGTGTGGGAGTGTGTGTGTGTGAGGGTGAGATTGAGTGGTGAGTGGGTGGGTGAGTGAGTGGGTGGGGGGGATAGGTGAGTGGGGTGGGGGGGATAGGTGAGTGGGTGAGTGGGTGGGTGGGGGGGGTGGGTGTGTGTGAGTGGGTGAGATTGAGTGGGTGATATTGAGTGGGTGAGTGTGTGGGTGTGTGAGTGAGTGGGTGGGTGAGTGGGTGGGTGGGTGAATAAGTGGGTGGGGGGTTGGTGAGTGGGTGGGTGAGTGAGTGGGTGAGTGAGGGTGAGTGGGTGGGGTGAATGTGTGTGTGTGGGTGAGTGAGTGAGTGTGAGTGAGTGTGAGTGTGTGTGAGGGCCCTGAGCTTCAGGAGAGTCCGTGTGAGTTGGTGCTGGGCTGCCACCTCTGTAAAAATACTTGATCACCGTCTTTTTCTTTACATGCTTGATAATTATATTTCATGATAATTAGTGAGTGCAATATTTTGTCATATTATTGAATTAAGTATTATATGTTTTATTGTACTAGCTATACACTGGGATGTAGTGATAGGCTATAATCTTGTTTGACCCTCTTGGGAGACGAGCTTGCCCCCCCCCCCCCCTCCCCACCCCCAAGCAAAACCTGAAATGACGCCCCTGTTTGACAGCTCTGGCACCTAAAAAATTAGCACTGCAACACTGAAATATAGGGAGAAAGGAAAAAGGCTAAAAAGCAGGACCTCGAGGGTTAAGCATGGCAAGGTAAGGGAACAAGATGACCAAGTTGTAAATTTACTTGAAAAGTAAAAAGAAGCATATGTAAGGTTTAGAAAAATTAAATCAGACAGGCTATTTAAGGAATATAAAGCATGCAGGAATGAACTCGTGGGCAATTAGAAGGGACAAAAGTGTCAGGAAATGTCATTGGTGAGTCAGATTAAAGAAAATACCAAAGCTTTTTATACATACAGTACATTAAAAACAAGATGGTAGCCAGGGAGATGGTAGGAATGCTCAAGGATGAAGGAGGGGATATGTGCATGGGGTCAGACGATGTCGGCAAGATGCTAAATGAGTACTTTGTATCAGTATTCACCAAGGAGAAGGACATGGAGGATAGTGCGATCAATGTGGGGAAGACTAATATGCTAAGGCCGTGTGAGATCTAGTTGGAGGCGGTGTTGGGGATCTTGAAAAACATTAAGATAGATAAATCCCCAGGGCCTGATGTGATCTATCCCAGGTTATTAAGAGAGGCAAGAGAGAAGATTACAGGAGTCTTGAAGAAGATCTTCAAGGAGGATTACAGAGGTGCCATTTGTTGTTCCTTGTTTGAGCAGTAGAGATAATCCAGGAAATTATAGGCTTGTGAGCTTTACGTTCGTGCTGCAGAAGCTATTGGAGAAGTGTCTTTTGGATAGGATTTAATTGCACATAGAAGAGTATGAGCTAATTAGGAACTGTCAGCATGGCTTTGTCCAAGGAAGGTCATGTATTATGAACTTGACTGGTTTTTTTGAGGAGGTGATGAAGATGATTGATGAGGGTCGGTCAGTGGATGTTGTTTACATTGATTTTAGTAAGATATTTGATAAAATCATTCACAGAAGGCTGATCCAGAAGATTATGATGCATGGGATTCATGGCGATCTGGTTGGCTTGATTCAGAATTTCCTTATTCATAGGTGGATGGGTGGCTTAGTAAATTTGCAAATGATACCAAGATTGCTGGTGTTTTGGACAGTGAGGAGAGTTGTTAACTATAGAGTAGTATATAGATCAGCTACAGAAATGGATGGACCAATGGCAGGTAGAGTTTAATGTGATTAAGTCTTGAAATGTTGCACTTTGGGAGGTTGAATGTGAGGAAAAACTATACAGTTCATTGCAAGACCCTTAACAGCATTGATGTGCAGAGGGATCTTGGAGTCCAAGTCCACAAATCCATAGCTTCCTGAAAGTGGCAACACGTGTAGATAGGGTGGTAAAGATGTATATGGTATTGTTGCTTTCATCATTGGGGCATTGAATATCATAGTCAGGTTGTCATATTACAGTTTTATAGGATTTTGGTTAGGCAATAGTTAAAGTATTATATGCAGTTCTGATTGTCACACTAAAGGAAGGATGTAGAGGTTTTAGAATAGGGTGCAGGTTTGCCAGGATGCTGGCAAGATGAGTGACTAACCAAGGAGCTGAGGAGGGAGTGGTCCCTGCGGAAGGCGGAAAGGGGTGGAGATGTGACTAGTGGTGGGATCCCTTAGGAGGTGATGAAAATGTTGGAGGATAATGTATTGGATGTGGAGGCTGGTGGTGTGAAAGGTGAGGACCAAGGGAACTCTGTCCTTGTTGCGTTTGGAGGGAGGGGGAGCGAGAACAGAACTATGGGACACAGGAGTCACGTGTGAGGGCTCATCAATGACAGAAGGGGAGAACCCATGTTTTCTAAAGAATTAGGACATCTCGGATGTCATAGTATGATTATGGTTAAGAATGGTTGACATAGAGGACATAAAAGCGGCACTTAAATATTTGAAATTTGCTGACTGTCCCCAGCATTGGTATATTTTCTACACTGCATGCAACCTATCAGAAACATTCTGCTTAGATATAGCAGCAAAGTATCTTATTGTGCACGTTTTGGGTATTGAAACAAAACTAAATATTCTTCCTTTTCATTGTGGATATTTTATTGAACATCGAGGATAAATAGCAAAAGTGGAAAAAAGACAATGTAAATGAACATAATGCTACATTGAATTTTAATAAGAATTTTATGTTAAAGAAATTTCAGTGGAAGACAGCTGCAAAAGCCTGCAATGAAAAAAGTCAACACCATTCCTAAGTATATTACAAAGTAATAAAATGATGTAGCCTGATCATAGCGAAGGAT